>CM077834.1:38368615-38968615 GCA_039720395.1 Liquidambar formosana | reverse complement strand
AAATGAACGCAAACACTGGGCAATAGGATTTGTTAATGGAAACTGTAATGCCCGCATCATTTAATTAGGATAATCTCACCTTTAATGCATGATTTACATGTATATTAGTTGTTTTGTCGGGTATTGTGGTGCATAGGCATCACATGGGTACGATGTTGACATGTTTGTGATTTCACACTTTTAGACTGCTGAAATTTGGCTAAGTGTTGGAAAAAAATGGATTTTCGAAAAACTTCGTTTTTAAAGATAATTTTTGGCGGTAATGGAAGTTTATAATATTATAAGATATATGGGATTTTATGGGATTTTATTATCACGTTTCGATCGGTTTTCTCGTATGTTTGTTTTTGAAAAATCTGTCGGGAGTCGGATTTTGTACTAAAACTTGAAAATGAGATTTTGATTTACTTGGAATTTGATTTTTTTGATATTTTATTTGGATTCAAATGGGGGGTTATTTGCTTATTTTCATTAAATAACTTAAAGTAAATAAGGTAGTGGTAAGTACTGTGGGAGTTTATACACATTTGCCTGAGTTACTGGGCATTTTCAGCAAGTGACGATCGATCCTAACCTTGGGACGATCGACCGTCAGTGCCCCGGAAATGCAATTTTGCCTCTGTTTTTCACGATCGATCGTACCCTCAACCTACGATCGATCGTGCATCGCGGATTTTGCAAATTTTTTTTGCGTAAATGACGCATATGCCCCTCACCCCTTATAAAACCCTCATATCACGATTCTAACACCCATTTTCAGCATTTTGAGTGTTAGGGACTTGAGAGAGGAGGAGAGAGAGAGAGATGAAAGATAGGAGAGAGAAAGGGAGTGTTTGGAGAGAGAAAATCACATTTTTCTCTTGCATGCATGGGTTTTTGACTCTCTCTCCTCATGTCAACGTTGGATTCACGTTCTAGGGGCTGGATTTGAAGATCTACACGTGCATTGAGAGGATTCAAGCCTGATCTGTAGAGTTTGGAGCTCATTCATGCTTTCTAGGCTCAGATCCGACCTTTCCAACACATTTTCTCTACGTTTGGTGCAATATATGTGAGGTAGGTGTAATTTTCATGGGTTTTAACCGTAGGGATGATAATGGGTTAGTATATAAGCCCATATATGTTGGACAAAAACATATTTTGGTGTTATTTATGAGTTTTTGTGATTATTGGGTGTATTATCATGTATATTTTGTAATGCATGTACTGAGGGGTCTAGTTTACGTAACCCTATATTTAGGAATATTAATTTTGGGAGTATATGGGTTGATATACTTGTCATATTTTGGTTTATTTGGAAGGTACATGCTATATAAATTCTTGTTGGTCTATATTTTACATGTTTTACATAGCTCCCACATGTTATATAATTATGAAATAATTATATATTGTTGATTTTTGGAATAACTGACACGTGTATGAGTTTTTATGCTCTCATGGCATTCATTGGCATAAAATGCATGAAATGGACTTAATTAATTACTTGGTAAAAGTATATTAAAGGGTCATTGGATTTGGACTACTAGCGGTCAAGGGACTTAGCGGTGTTTTCCATTCCTTTGATCCTGGGTACTTTCCGGTTCCAGGTAGGGACCCTTGTGTTCCCGAATCAGAGGCTACTTTCCGGTTCCAGGTAGGAACCCTTGTGTTGTCCTCTTGGAGGTGGGTTTAAATCCTCCGTTTCCGCGCGAAGACTCCTGCGGGAGTGGTTGGTAATGATGGATTATGTTAAATGGGCATGAGTCGCATATCATTCATGACATTGCATGGGTTTTAATTATTTTAAGCATGGTTTTAATTGGTTATATTATCATGCTTTGGTTATTTCTATATGAAAATTATATCTACTGAGTTTTATACTCACTCCTATGTTTATAAACCTTTTTCAGATGATTTCATAGCTGGGGAGACCTCGCCTTGAGGTGCTATGCTTTGATGGGAAAAATTTTAATATTATGGATATGTATTAACTAAACACTATGTATTCGGCCAATGGGCGCTAGACACGTAATAACTCATGGTTTGTAATATTTTATTTTTATTTTCATAGGTTTCTTCATATGGTTTATTTAGTATGTGATGATACCAATGATGGATGACAGGAACTTTTATAACCCTTTTACACAGGATTTTGTTACGGTATGTTCCATTTACGAATAGGTCATGCCGAAATTTTTATTAAAATTACCGGTTTTCTAACACGTGCCATTCACGTCCTTCCTAAATGATTTTCTTAATTAAACTAGATTTATTAATATTGATCACGGCTTAATTAATTTGGGTCGTGACAGAAACCACTTCATTCAGGTCGACTTTATAACTCTATTACCGTAATATGATTTAATGTTATAGACGTGTTTAACATTGCTAGTCAATCTTTGTTTTGGTAGATCTTCATGCAGCTGGGGCATCCTGTTCCCCCCGTTGCAACCAAATGGCAACATCGGCTCAGTGTGGCAGATGGATGGAAGGATGCTTACACACAACGTATTCAACATTTTAAGCAAGTCGTTGGTTCTGATGTTGCTACTGCGGAGATGGTGGATGCCATAGATATAGATTGATCATTTTGTATTGGATTTGCTTACACGTAAACATTTTGAATAAATTTAGTCATGAATAAAATTTAACTCAAGTATCCAATTCTGTGACATCATGAATTTTTTTTTTCTTGGCTTGGCAATAAATTTTTTTTGAAAATCCGGCATGGTACCATCTGTAAACAGGACATCCCAAGTTATCGACTTTTTAAAAACCTTTATAAAATACAATCACAAAACATCCCATCCATCCAACACAATTATATCATATAGAGCATCAATTATATCAGAGGAGCATCATAATCTGGCTTGGGTTCCACACACAAGTAGTACAGACCTTGTCCAAATCAAAAGCACAAGTTTTTTTCCTTATGCTATAATCCAAAAAGTACAAATACCAAAAAAAACATCATGTGTCCAAAAAATATTAGTCCAAAAATAAGATCATCTCGTGTATATCCTATGCATAGCTATCCTACACGGTCTTGTGTATCCTATGTCGATCTATCTGCAGGTGGTTGCACATCCGTACGCGCATGTACCCGCTGTGTGTAAGTATGACGCGTGCCTCCCTCTAATACTCGGATAATCTGGTCATAGCCATGTGAAAACTCATCGGATTGCCTAAATATCTTGTCATGACTCTTCTGTGAGAATTGACGAGCTATATCCAAAGCTCGTGCAATACGCTGTAATATAAAAAAGTGATATATATTATGCCGTTGGAGAAAAAATAACATAAATCAAACAACTGTTCATTAAATATCAAGTACTTGACCTTCTCGCCCTCAATAAGTGAATCCCTATGTCAGGGTGGAGTCCGTCGGTGTTGCAGTGGCTGTACTCTAATGTGGGAGATGCGGGCATACCACTCCATGTAGTCTGACTTACATTCATAAGGATATGAAACAGCATAGCGACGAGATTCCTCAGACAACACGCTATCCAGCCAACTTACCCACTGCCCAACCACATAATCATACGTGGCAGTTTTTTTGTTCCTAGTTTCATTCTCTCCTCGGGTGGTATGAACATGAGGAAGTGGTGCGTGAGGTATAGGTTGAACCCTACCAAACTGTCTAAGGACTCTCTCTGGCATATAGGGTTCCACGTAATCAATACATAGCAGGCACCCACGAAAATATGCAATCTCATTAAACGGACACGCATCTCTATGAGTTGTGTACGGGTCCCATTCTACCTGCAAGAAATACACGTGATATATTAATTCGACCAGAATGAACTGTTTAATAAGTGAACTAATTCCTCAGACAAAAATGGGAATTAGTTTTAGTTTCTATATATCAATTATTACAGAACGTGAAATATCCAAAAATTTAAGATTGAATTATAATTATTAGCTTTATTATTTTGATCACATTGCGAAATTCAGTGCCTAACATCACAACCGTACCTTGTCAATAAATAGGTCATCTAGTGTATCCCGCATCAACACCATATGATCAACTGCATTACCAGATTCCACCTTAGGTAACCAACGGAGCACGCGTGGCTGGTCCTCGATGTAATCTACCCTAGGACACGGTCGGAAGAGTGGGGAATGCTTATAAATCCAACCCTCAAGTAGAGTAGGATAACCCCCAATCTGTAAGACTGTAGCACGGGTTGCTTGCCCCAAATGGTAGTATAAGAAAGCTAATGACGCAGCACCCCACACATATGTATGAACCTTTTGCAGATCCTCGAGTAGATAAAGAAATGCAACTGGAACCTGATCCCCGACTTGTCTGCAAAGAATGTGCAGCCTAATAAATATAATAAGTAACTTCTCGTTGCACGTTGGACCTCCACATCGAGGGCAGTATCAGATATAGTACTAAACTTAGTATGAAGCCACTCTAACTTCACTGACTGACCCCTGCTTTGTTCCCAACTCCCGATGAGCCACATCGGCTTCGACCCCCAAAGCCCATTCAAGTAGAGACTGAGCATTAGCAAATGACAACTTAGGGCAAGTAACAGCGTTGCCAGTGACTGGAACATGAAGTAAAGAGGCGACATCATCAAGTGTGATTGTCATCTCACCAAATGGAAGATGGAAGCTACTAGTCTCTAGATGCCACCTCTTGACAAAGGCACTCACTGTAATCCTGTTTGAATGTCGATATGAGCAGTGCGTAAGAAAGGATAGTCCTGACGGCTGAATGTACCCAATTAGTTTATCATTCTTAGGATACCAACAAGTAATCTTATGTGCATGATTGAAGCTTTTAAGGGGTTCACGCTCGACCTGTAGTACAAATTAACAGCATTCAATGATCCATACTTTCACTATAAACTTAATATTACATTAAATACGGTTCAATAAGTATTTACTTACAAAATCATCTTGTCGACACCAAATCGAATCAGCAATGTGAGTCCCAAAACTATGCAATATTGATGGATCCTGAAGACTACTTGGAAATGTAGTACCATCGCGTGGGGCTGGTGCAACTACAGCATCCTCAACAATTGGCTGTTCTATTACACCTACAACATCCTCAGCAGCTGGTTGCTCTGTATCCCCAATAAGGGTGGGTGGGGGAGGTGGTGATACATCAATATTGGGTGGGAGAGGTGCAACCAGGTCAGGTTCACGTTGCCTGCGCCGACGCTGCCTCTCAGATGCCGTTGGAGGATGACGTACTTGACGTGAAGCCATTGTTGTAACATAAAGTATTATGAAGTACTATAGAAATTGAAAAAAAATACATAAATAAATAAATTAGTCAATGGTAAAGGGGAAAAAATTTGTAGAAGTGCTTGGCTTGACTTCACATTTCTATTTTGATTGGTTTTTTTTTCTTGGATTGTGTTCAGTTATTTACTATTGGTAGGCAAAAGATGTAGAATGTAGAAGTATATGAAGAATGTAGAAGTTACCCTTGAGTCCTTGACAAATCATTTAAGAAATCCAACTAGGAAGAGACATATAAATGATTAAAAATGTTCTACCATCATCATTCCCCAAGGTAGGGCAATGGAAGACCAAACAAAACCATACAAGGAAAAGTGATTTGATTCAAGTTAGAGGTGTATAAGTACAAAAAAATAATTAAAAAAAAGGCAAAAAAGAACGTCAGTCATGGTGGTTAGAAAAGATATGATAGTCTATAATTTTTATAAGAGGCCACGGTCCTAAACAATTATTTTGAGGGACAAAATAATCATATAGCTAACAATAAGTAGCAAAAATTTGTTATATTGAGTTGTGCCAAATCGACTTCTCACACAAATACTTATTAATTTCTCTAAGTGAAGTTGATAAATGGACTATTGTGATTATTGAACAAATTAAATCAAGTAACTCATTGCTGGTGCATTCACTGCTGTTCATTGCACATTACAAAACGATCTTAGATGACACATCCATCTTGTCCTCAATTGACTCTACCCCTAGCTTCTCACAAACGCATTCATTTCTTATTCTCTCTTTTGCTGCTTTTTGTTTTTCATTATGGAAATTGTTTTCTCTATATTTATTACAATAATAATTCAACTATTAAACCTTAAGTGAATAAATACTTTATACCCCAAATAATACCATCTATATGACGGAATCACAAACCGTCAATCATGAATAGCTAGATGGTATTGTTTATAAATATGATGCTAATCAGCTAAAATTTAATATATATTCCATATTTCTTGACTACACCATATTCTATACCATAAAGCATAGCTAGAAATACAAATGCCCTAAATATATATATACATATATATATATATATATATATATTTTTTTTTTTAAATAACTGATGTTCAAGATCACATAATAATCCGAAAGCACCTCTCCACTTCATTCATTTCTCAAGCCTAATCAATGTAATCCTTGATCCACCATTTTGGTGTCCGTGAGGTTTCCAGGATTTAATTTTCTTCAACCCAATCAAATAGTCCAACCTCAGGTGATACAAATTAACATCAATGACCGTGTAATCAACATCCATCAAGTCCTTCAAATGTGTAGCATTGGGACTTCCGGGCAGCATATGATGCTGACATGCCAAAAAAATGAAAATGTGAATTGGACTCAATATAAATTCAGTCCTCACAAGGCAACTCAACAATTGCAACCATTACCAAACCTCATAGGCTCAACTCATATATCAGCAATTTAAAAACACATCAGACTGAGCTTAGCTTAGCTAAAAAAAAGCAACCTTATAAACAACCTACCGCTTTCTAAATTAAGTGTAGTTCTTTTTCTAGAAAAAAAATCCAAAAAAGAAAATATCTAGGACCAGACTTCACATCCAAGAGGACCAAGACCTATAAAACTTGAGTAAACTAATACAAACATAAAAAATATTTATTTAGCATGCTTTCATGTTATTCTCATCTTCTTCCATACATGTCAAAAGATAGCTAAGACACAAAAACCTAACCATCTTGCCTTACATGCTCAAGCTTTGATGTAGTGGATTAACCAAGAGGATCCTACCAAGTGAAATGAATAGGAAGCATCCATCCTTGAGAGAGAGGGGGTCAAAAATCCCCCTCTTCATGCCATCAATCATTGGTCATCATCCAAAGTCCAAATATTATGCAAATATTGCTAGTAAAAGCATCAAAACGGTAATGCTGCAACTTAGGATTGTCACAGATTTCTTGACAGTTTTCCATGATGTATTTTGACTCTTATCTAGGCCACTCCCACTATCAATTCCAGAAATAGTTCCCAATTTACAACAAATAATTTCTTAGATAAAAATTAGAAACAAATAACCGATGGTGGGGTAGGACACATGTGAGTCATATTACAGCATGTTGGGTGACTGAGCGGGTTCTTTGTTGTCCCCTGTTTAGTCAACTTCCAAAATCCAAACTGCTCAAAGTCTGCTGTTTGCTACCAAGATTAATAATTCACTTCAGATTACAGCATTATCCATAAAAAATATAATATGGTTCAGATACTGCATTACCAAAATAGCTCCTAGGGGAATAATTGAAGAAAATGTTCTAATCGTGCACTTGAATGTTCAGGGCGCTGGCCATCATAACCATGAGGAAGCAACATAACAAGCCCAGTTTGACACAACCACTTCGACTCCCCACTGCTCAAAAACTGATTAAATATCACCTGAGCCCCATTAGCAAAATCACCAAATTGAGCTTCCCAGATTACCAACGAATTTAGATTTTCCATTGAGTAACATAATTCAAATCCAAGAACACCCATGTTGCTTCGGTCTTAGTAAATTAAACGAACACATTTTATTCAGATTTATAATATCGAACAAAATTCATTTGTTCGTTTGGCTTCTACCGAACCAACATTTGTTGTTCAGAGTTGCAGATCCGAACATATGTTACCATTTTTTTTTCCATTTTTCTCAACATTCAAGCTTCCATTAGTTCAAATGGAAGCTCTATGCGTCGATGTTTTGAGAACAATAAAGATAGGGTTCATATTTCGGCCAAAAAAATACCAAATAAAGCAACTCTACTTACTTAGATATGGAAACCAGCGGTGTGGGTGTCGGCGTCGGTCGCCGGTGAGGGATCGGTTGTCGGTGAGGCAACGGTGTCAGTTCGTGTCGGCGTCGGCTTGTGGTGGCGTCTGTTCGCGTCGGCTTGTGGTGGGTGAGGCAACGGTGTCAGTGTCGCTGTTGGTCGCCGTCGGTCATCGTCGGTCGCCGTCCGTTTCCGGTGAGTCTTGCAGACGACGATATATGCCCTCTTCTTTGGTAAATGGCAAGCGGCTTGAGAGAAGATCGGTAGCAGGTGGGGGGTTGGGGTGGGCTTGAGATGGGGACGGGTTACAGGTTAGGGGTGGCGTGGGCAAGTAGGGTGGAAACATGTTAGGTAATTTTTTTTTGGGTCAGGCTATTGCCGCCACTCAAAATACTCTAAGCCCCCCAATATTTAAATAATTTGTGAAATTCTTTATATCTAAATTTAAATTTACCAATAAGGACATATCTACTTAAAGACTTTCAAAATTTCCTATCCCCACCCCACTCCACCCCCAACTCCAAAAACATTCCACCATCTATAGACTTTATGCTTTGACAAACCCTAACAACCTTGACACCAAATTTATATTTACATGAAAAATTAGTGTTTCTCATGTTATATTGAATAATGGACAAAAAAAGCATTGATAGAGATGATATTAGCAATCAAAAGCTAAGTATTTATACTTTTTTTATTAAGTTTAACTTCAGCTTTTCGTATATTGAATTTCGTCTTGTTCGGTTTTTCGACTCCGAACATGTTTACAATGTTCATTTCTATAACACTAAACTCTTTTAATGCGTTCTGACTTCTAAGTCCGAACGAAGTTATTTTGTTCCGTTTTTCAATTCTGAACAAATGGATATTGTTCGGTTATGTAACTCCGAACAAATGGATATTGTTCACCTGTAGGAGTCCGAACAAAGTTGTCACAACCCAAATTAATTAAGCCGTGATCAAAATAATGAAATAAGCTTTTTCTTTAATAAATCCTTTGATAAAACGTGGATGACACGTGTTAAAATCCTCAACATTTTAAAAATTTTCGGCATGACCCATCCGTAGATAGGTCATACCATCGTGAAAACCTGTTATAAAATCCATACATAAAAATTTCCTGTCATCCATGTAAGTGGTATCATCCCTTGCATCGCATTCCACGAATACACAACCATAAGTAATTAAAATTACAACCCGGATTGAATTTACATTTACATTAACCCAATAGAAACCCAATTAATTACATATTCCTTCCCATGAAAATACATTAACAATTAACTTAAAGGAATTCCACTAATAGCATCTTCCGCCCAAGATAGCATAACCAATCCCTGGATTATCTGAAAAACATTTAAAATAATAGGCGTGAGTCCGACGACTCAGTAGATACAATTTGACATAGTAAACTAAAGCAATGATATAAATAAAACCAATTATATCACTTACGTCAAAATATACTAACCAAGTATATTACAAATCCCAAAATAAGTTATAACCCATAACTTAAAATAAATAATGCATAATGGCCAATGCATGTGACTCATGTCCAATTTACATTAAATTCATTTATTACCAACCACTCTCGCAGGAGTCTTCACGCGGAAACGAAGGATTTAAACCCAACCTCCAAGAGGACAACACAAGGGTTCCTACCTGGAACCGGAAAGTAGCTTCTGATTCGGGAACACAAGGGTTCCTACCTGGAACCGGAAAGTACCCCAGGACCAAAGGAATGGAAAACACCGCAAAGTCCCATTGACTGCAAGTAGTCCAATTCCAATGACCCCTTTTTATGCAATACTTTTACCCAGTATTCATTAAGTCCATTTAATGCATGATTGTGCCCAACATGCAGTGCGATAAACCATAAAATGATTTTATAACCAAAACCATCTTCAAAGTATGCTATATAAGCCATAATCAAATAACATCATAGCTATACCCAAAATTGTAATAGACAACATAAATTTCTCATTATGATTATAACCTTGAAATCATAATCAAAAACCTCGAATAAACAGGGAAAGTAACCATAAAATTCCTACATCAATATTCCATAGGATGTATACAATTAATCAACTTATTAATAAACATAATTTCAATTTATGTTGTCAAATACCCAAAGTTCTCTTTCAAGATTTATTCCATAAATCATGTGTATACATATTCTATGCCCAGGAATACCAAACAATATGATAATATAAACCATATTATCATGTCAATAGTTTAAATCTATGTAAATTGCACCTACCTCAACCAAATGCGTAGAAAAATGTAACCTTTGATGCCATGGGTATGAAGTCTAAACCCTAGGATGCAAATGCAAGCTCCCAATCCAAGCCCTAGCTCCCAAATGACTTGGTTGATGTTGGTAACGGAGGTCCCAACTCCAAATCACCACCAAAATTCCTCAATATGCATGAATAAACCCATAAATGTAAGAATGAGATGATAAACCAAAAGAAATTACAAACCCTAACTCCAAAATGTGAGAAAATACCTCTAGAATTGTTGGCCCCATTGGCTTTTATCCAAGGGTATCTTTTGGATTTTGATGATAACAAGAAATTGATGAGAACTCTAATGGTTTAAATTGTCAAGCTAATGATCAAAGCTAGGTACTAAAGCACAAAAGGATCAATGACTCAAGTACATGCTCCCGAAAGCACAACCAAGCCATGTAACTTAAAGCTTGTGTCCAAGACTTCAAAGAAACTCAAGCATGATGCAACAAGAGCATAAAAAGCTAGCAAATGGACCTACAAGCACCTCAAGCCATGCAATCATAGTCAATGGAGACTCACTTAGGCTACTAGTGAGGTTTTAGGTTCCAAAATGTACATAATTGCTCATGACCGTGCTCTAATGACTTAGATGGACCTTAGGACCCCTAATCATAATGATTTTATCATCTCAAAAAGGCCTAAGTCGATAGAAATGGTCTTAATAGGAGAAAACACTTGATAAGAGGCTAAACCTAGAAAAATACAAGGTTTAGTCGACTACATCATTGATGTAGTCGACTACATCATGTAAAAATAGACCAGTTTGGCTACTGGTTTATTTAGTCGACTATATGGGAAGGTTTAGTCGACTAAATCATGCTGAAATGGCCTATTTCTGCTTCTGGTTTATTTAGTCGACTATATGGAATGTTTAGTCGACTATATCACTCGAAATAAGCTATAACGGCTAGTTTTTTAAAAGCCCAATGATGCATTTATTGCCACCAAACGGCTATTTCCCGGCATTTAATGCTTGCAACGGGCATAATAGGCCAAATGGGTATAAATACAAGCTTTCAAACTCATTTATGAGTATCCATACAAGAGCAATCAATTCCATCCTTTGAAAAATAGCTTTCAAGCCCTAATTCTTAAAGAGCATTCAATTGAGCAAATTATTAGAAGTTTGTTGAGCTTTCAAGAGTTGTATTTACTGCTAGAGTGATTGTTTACAACAAACCAACTTCAAATTCAAGTGTTGTAAGGGTTGTGTGAACCCTAGTGAGACAAGAGTGATTTGTCTTGAAGTGAGCTTCTCTTTGTAAGAGGTTTGATCTCCACCCTTGAAGGAGATTGTCATAGTGGATTGTGGAATCCTCAAGCGGTGCTCTTGAGGCGAGGACGTAGGCGGGAAGGCCGAACCTCGTTAATATCTTGTGTTTGCATTCTCTAACTCTCTCTTATTATTGCTTGTTGTTGCATTTTATATTGGTTGCAATAATCTGATTTTTAGTTTGCCATAATTATTTTTAATTGGCTATAAACCCTATTCACCCCCCCCTCTAGGGTTTTACACTTGGGATAACAATTGGTATCAGAGCCTAACCTCTTGCATTTGACACATTTGTCTTGCGAGGAACGATATGGCCAATTATAGTGGTAATGGATTCACCGAAGGACAATCGTCCAATAGACCACCCCTTTTTAATGGAGATGCTTCTCTATATAATTTTTGGAAAATTAGAATGCAAATTTTTATTCAATCCACTAGTTATGAGCTATGGAATATTACCTCTAAGGGTCCTTTGATTCCCACTAAAGTGGTAGATGGAGTTACACTCCCTAAAGTGCCTCAAGAATACACTAGTGCTGATCACAAGTCTCTTGAGCTCAACTCTAAAGCCATTGGCTTACTATATTGTGCACTCACTAATGATGAATTTAGTAAAATCTCTAGGTGCACTAGTGCCAAAGAAATTTGGGATACTTTAGAGGTTACCTATGAAGGAACCTCTCAAGTGAAAGAGGCAAAGATTAATATGCTTGTGTGTGAATATGAATTATTCAAAATGAAGAAAGATGAATCTATTAGAGATATGTTTGCTCGTTTCAATGCTATTATAAATCCTTTGAATTCTCTTGGTAAAATTTACACTAACTCCGAATTGGTGAGAAAAATTCTTAGGAGCTTACCTAAGGAATGGGATACATTCACAACGGCCGTGCTTCAATCAAAGGAACTTGGCTCAATGACTCTTAGTGACCTTGATGGAAATTTGGTCACTCAAGAATTTGTGTTCAAAGCACGGGAAGTTAGTGAAAGCAAGCCATCCAAGAGCTTGGCTCTCAAGGCCTCACAAGATGAAGAGGAATCACCAAATGAAGAGTGCGAAAATGAAGAAGATGAAGACATTGCTTTCATTTCTCATAAGCTCAAGAAGTTTTTCTCAAGAAGAAACCAAGGAAGGAGATTCAACAAGGGTGATTCATCCAAAAGAATTCCTAGTAGAGGGGAGAACTCAAATAGAGACTCACAAGTGTGTTTTGAATGCAAAAAGCCCGGACATATTAAGATAAATTGTCCTCAACTCAACACCAACTACAACAAGACAAGCCACAACAACAACAATTTCAAAGACAATAGAAAATTCAAGAAGAAGGCCTTCACCGTCACTTGGGATGATGAGGCAAATAGTGATGAAGAAGATGAGGAGATTTCTTGCGATCAAGAAGTGGCAAACTTTTGTCTCATGGCAAAGGAAGATGAGGTAATCGAAACTAACTCATGTGATTATCCTATAGAAGAACCTCCTACTTATGAAGAACTACAAGATGCTCTTGAAGATACTTTTCTTGAATTAAAAAGATTTTCTCACAAAAACAATGACTTGAAAAAGAATATCTCATCTCTTCAAGAAGAACTAAATGCTTTAAAAAATGAGAACTTAGAATTGAAAAGCAAGATAGACTCACCCCCTACCATCTCTCAATCTAATCTTGAAAGTGAAAACACTTCATTGAAAGAAAAGATTGAAGACTTGACTAATACCTTGGCCAAGTTCACCAATGGAAGGGATAACTTGGATAAGATATTAACTAGTCAAAGATGGTGCTTTGACAAGGCCGGAATTGGTTATCAAGAACATGTTAAACAAAAATCCTACATTAATTTCTTTCCTAAGCCTAAGGTTCGTAGCACACCTAAAATCTCATGTACTTATTGTAATAAGGAAGGACACAATGTTTATACTTGTAACATGAGAAGAAGACCTAAAGGTTTCACCAAGAAGGTGTGGGTAGTAAAGGGAACCTCACCTCCTATGGCTAACCCCTATGGACCCAAGAAAGTATGGGTACCAAAGAGAGTTACTTGAACTTGTGTAGGTATGCTTGAAGTCATCAAGCAATGAGAAATGGTTTCTTGATAGCGGTTGCTCAAGGCATATGACGGGTGATAGATCAAAGTTCGTCTCTTTGAAGCCCAAGGACGGCGGCTTCGTGACATTTGGAGACAATGCCAAAGGTAAGATAATTGGCATTGGCAAGGTTGGTAAGAATTCCTCTCTTTGTATTGAAGATGTTTTATTAGTTGATGGTTTAAAGCATAATCTCCTTAGCATTAGTCAATTATGTGATAAAGGTTATAGAGTTACTTTTAAATCTAATAAATGCATAATTGAAGATGATGTTAAGACACTATTTGTTGCATATAGGATTGGTAACATCTATGCTATAGAGTTCGAAGAAATCGCTTTACAAAATGTACATTGCTTCTCCGCTTTAAATGAAAATCATTGGTTATGGCATAGAAGGCTTGGACATGCTAGCATGGATTTGATTTCAAAACTCTCTAGGCATGAACTTGTAAGAGGTTTACCAAAAGCAAAATTTTCAAAAAATGGAGTTTGTAGTGCATGCCAATTTGGAAAACAAACCAAGTCTTCTTTCAAAACAAAATCTCATATTTCAACCACTAGACCTTTGCAACTTATTCACATGGATTTATTTGGACCTATTGCTATTGCAAGTCTTGGAGGGAAGCATTATGCATTTGTAATTGTTGATGACTACTCTAGGTATACATGGGTGTTCTTCCTTGCACATAAAGATGAGACTCATGCTACATTTGTTACATATTGTAGAAGAGTCCAAAATGAGAAAGGCTATACCATTACACATGTTAGGAGTGATAGGGGGAGCGAATTTGTCAATAAGGATGTTGTACAATTTTGTGATGAGAATGGCTTTAGTCACAACTTCTCCGCTCCTAGAACTCCACAACAAAATGGTGTAGTTGAAAGAAAGAATAGAACACTTGAAGAAATGTCTAGAACCATGCTTAATGAACACTCATTACCTCAATATTTTTGGGCCGAGGCCGTTAACACCTCATGTTATGTAATGAATAGAGTGCTATTAAGATCTAAACTTGGTAAGACTCCTTATGAACTATGGAATGATAAGAAACCTAATATAGGTTACTTTAGAGTCTTTGGTTGCAAGTGCTTTATATTAAATGATAGAGACAAGCTTTCTAAATTTGATTCCAAATCTGATGAAGGTGTGTTTCTTGGATATTCCATGAAGAGTAAAGCATATAGGGTGTTTAACAAGAGAACTTTAACCGTTCAAGAATCAATGCATGTTGTATTTGATGAAACTAACCCTCTTGCACCCAAGAGAAATGTGGATGATGATGATGATGTAGGTACAAGCTTGCAAGAACAAGTTGAGAACTTGAATCTTAACAATGAGCAAGACCCACAAGACAAAGGCAAAGAGAAAGAAGAAGAAGAAGTCATTGAAGTCAAGAAACCGGAAGAAGAAGTAGAAAACACTCCACTTCATCCGGATGTCACCAAGACTTGGAAATTTGTGAGGAATCATCCTAAGGATCAAATCCTAGGTGAACCCTCACGTGGGGTAAGAACTCGTTCTTCCATGAGAAATATATGTGATCACCTTGCTTTCTTGTCTCAAATTGAACCTAAAAACATTAATGAAGCCGAAAATGATGAATCATGGGTCCTTGCTATGCAAGATGAACTCAACCAATTTGAAAGGAACAAGGTTTGGACCTTGGTACCTAGACCTCATGACCATGGAGTAATTGGAACTAAATGGGTATTTAGAAACAAAAAGGATGAATCCGGAGTTGTTACTAGAAACAAGGCTCGACTTGTAGCCCAAGGTTATAATCAACAAGAAGGGATAGATTATGATGAGACCTATGCTCCGGTAGCTAGACTTGAAGCCATAAGAATGTTGCTTGCATATGCATGTCATAAAGATTTTAAACTATTTCAAATGGATGTCAAGAGTGCATTTTTAAATGGTTTTATAGAAGAGGAAGTTTATGTTGAACAACCTCCCGGTTTTGAAAGTCATGAATTTCCAAATCATGTTTTTAAGCTAAGCAAAGCTTTATATGGTTTAAAACAAGCTCCTAGAGCTTGGTATGAAAGGCTTAGTGGATTTTTACTTAAAAATGGTTTTAAAAGAGGAAAACTTGACACCACACTTTTTATTAAAACCATCAATGATAATATGCTTCTAGTTCAAATTTATGTTGATGACATCATTTTTGGATCCACTAATGAGAATCTTTGCAAGGAATTTTCTAAGATCATGCAGGAGGAATTCGAAATGAGCATGATGGGTGAACTAACATTTTTTCTCGGACTTCAAATTAAGCAAACAAAGGAAGGAACATTCATTAATCAATCCAAATATGTCAAAGATTTACTCAAAAAGTATGGATTGGAAGATGGAAGAAAATTCTCTACTCCTATGAGCACCTCTATCAAGATAGACAAGGATGAAAATGGGAAAGATGTGGATCAAAAGAAATATAGAGGTATGATTGGTAGTTTACTTTATTTAACCGCAAGTAGACCGGATATCATGTTTAGTGTTTGCTTGTGTGCTAGATTTCAATCATGTCCTAAAGAATCTCACATGCTTGCCGTAAAACGTATTTTCAAATATTTAAGTGGCACAATCAACCTTGGTTTATGGTTTCCTAAGTTTACATCTTTTGAGATGCTTAGTTATTCCGATGCGGACTTTGCCGGTGGCAAGGATGACCGCAAGAGCACTAGTGGGACTTGCCATTTCCTAGGACATTCACTAGTATCTTGGTTTAGTAAGAAACAAACATCGGTAGCACTTTCAACCACCGAAGCCGAGTATATTGCGGCCGGTAGTTGTTGTGCACAAGTGTTGTACATGAAACAACAACTTGAGGACTATGGACTTCATTTTGATCACATTCCCATCAAATGTGACAATACTAGTGCTATAAACTTGACTAAGAACCCCATACAACACTCACGGACTAAGCACATCGAAATTAGGCATCATTTCATTCGTGATCATGTCCAAAGAGGTGATATTGAAATTGATTTCATAGGTACCGACCATCAATTGGCCGATATCTTTACCAAACCTCTTCAAGAAGATCGTTTTAACTTCATTAAACGAGAACTTGGCATGTGTTTAATGAATGATGTAATCCATTGATAAATCTTATGCACATTGCTTGTTTAAAATATCTATACATAATAAATTCTGTGCTACATAGGCTTATGACTACATGATTTGATGATTTAATGCTCAAATGTTCTTCTTTTATGTGTTTCAAGCTCAATTTATGATTAATCATGTGTATATGATGTTGTATATTGATTAAATGCACCAAACATGGGCTATATATGGATTTTTTCCACTTATAGTCGACTACACAGCATGATGTAGTCGACTAAATGAGGAACTCTTTGGCTACTGACATATGTAGTCGACTACACCCATTGATGTAGTCGACTAAATGACTCGGGTTTGGCAGTTTTTGGGTTTTAAAAACCCTTTTGGCGCTTCATTTTCCCATTTTCTTTCTCTCTCTTCCCTATTCCTCTCAACCTCTCTCTCTACCCCGAAACCTAACCCTAATCTCTCATCATTTTCTCATTTTTTTCTTCATTCTCTCCCTTCCATATCATGACTAATCGCACGGAAAAACTCCTAAAAGCATCAATGGATGCTTCTAGGGCTCAAAACAAACGGAAGGATGCCCCGGGTAGTTCTCACGCGCCTCCATCTCCACCACCTGCAAATCCTCAAGAGGAACGTCGATCTAAAGCTAAGCATGGGAATGAAGGATTATGTAAGAACGCCTCAACCCTTCAAAAGTATCAAAACTCCTTCAAAAACCGACGTGTTGAGTTCGGTAAGATCGTTTCTTTTGAATTTTTTGATGGTCAGCGCATCTTTATTGGTAATCTCTTTCGCGCCATTGGCTGGGAGCATTTCATCACCCTTAACAACACTTGCTATCCCAGGCTTGTGAGAGTTTTCTATGCTAATTTCTTTTTTACTCCTGATTTTGAAATTGAATCATGGGTTAAAGGGAAACCCATCGATCTCACAATCACCACCATTGCTACCATTTTTCGCTTACCAAAAACCAACACCATTCAAAGTTTCAACACACATTCTTGGACAATTCGAAGGGACTTTAACATAATTGCTGCTCTTAAACTCATCTGCAATGACAATACCATCCAAGACAAATTTCTTCCTTCTGTAAATCAATTATCGGTGACCTCTCGCATCATTCATCACATCATTACCTATAATCTCATGCCTCGCTCAGGTAGTCGGTCTCATGTTGGCTACATGGATGTTTACATCATTTGGTGTGTTCTGACTGGAGTCAAACTTGACTTGGCTCATATTATTCTCCATCACACCCATGACTGTGCTAAAAAGAAAACCGGAGTTCTTCCTTATGGACATGCCCTCACCAGTGTCTTTGAAGCCTTTGGTGTTACACTTGACAATGAACCTGAAGTCTATAATGCCAAGCACTCCGACTTCTATGATGAGGCTACCTTGAAGCGAATGAAATTCATCAAGGATGGCAATGGCAACTGGATTCGTGATCCTCAACAAGCACAGCAGCCTCCTCCTGAAGATGAACATGATGAGGATGAGCCCGTGGATGAGCCACCGCATCAGCAGCCACTAGAGGAAGATATTGCACCTCCTACTCTCCAGACCGTGATGACTGCGATAGAGTCTCTCAGAGTTTCCATGGCACAAGGATTTTCCAGCATTGATCAGCGTTTCAATGCTCTTGAGGCTCGCTTGGATCGCTATGTCCCACCTCCTCCACCCGACGATGAGGACTAGTTTTCCCCATTGCTTTTTGACTGCTGACAAAAGGGGGAGTAGTTTTGTGATGTTTTGACAGGGATGGTTTGATGGGATGTCATTTCTGGAACAATAGATGTTAATTTGATTGGATATGGTAGTTAATTAGTTTGGTTATCCTACTTTTACTCACAGCCTATATGTACATGTTCAACTCTTTTTGACTCAGTATTATGTTGACATGATCTATCTATGAAAGAATGATTTCTTGCTTTTCATAAATGAATAGAATGTTAATATATGCATATTGTGAGGGGGAGACATTTTCTATATTTAAATGCCATGTTCTCTTTATAAAACATCAATTGTTTGTCATCATCAAAAAGGGGGAGATTGTTGGCCCCATTGGCTTTTATCCAAGGGTATCTTTTGGATTTTGATGATAACAAGAAATTGATGAGAACTCTAATGGTTTAAATTGTCAAGCTAATGATCAAAGCTAGGTACTAAAGCACAAAAGGATCAATGACTCAAGTACATGCTCCCGAAAGCACAACCAAGCCATGTAACTTAAAGCTTGTGTCCAAGACTTCAAAGAAACTCAAGCATGATGCAACAAGAGCATAAAAAGCTAGCAAATGGACCTACAAGCACCTCAAGCCATGCAATCATAGTCAATGGAGACTCACTTAGGCTACTAGTGAGGTTTTAGGTTCCAAAATGTACATAATTGCTCATGACCGTGCTCTAATGACTTAGATGGACCTTAGGACCCCTAATCATAATGATTTTATCATCTCAAAAAGGCCTAAGTCGATAGAAATGGTCTTAATAGGAGAAAACACTTGATAAGAGGCTAAACCTAGAAAAATACAAGGTTTAGTCGACTACATCATTGATGTAGTCGACTACATCATGTAAAAATAGACCAGTTTGGCTACTGGTTTATTTAGTCGACTATATGGGAAGGTTTAGTCGACTAAATCATGCTGAAATGGCCTATTTCTGCTTCTGGTTTATTTAGTCGACTATATGGAATGTTTAGTCGACTATATCACTCGAAATAAGCTATAACGGCTAGTTTTTTAAAAGCCCAATGATGCATTTATTGCCACCAAACGGCTATTTCCCGGCATTTAATGCTTGCAACGGGCATAATAGGCCAAATGGGTATAAATACAAGCTTTCAAACTCATTTATGAGTATCCATACAAGAGCAATCAATTCCATCCTTTGAAAAATAGCTTTCAAGCCCTAATTCTTAAAGAGCATTCAATTGAGCAAATTATTAGAAGTTTGTTGAGCTTTCAAGAGTTGTATTTACTGCTAGAGTGATTGTTTACAACAAACCAACTTCAAATTCAAGTGTTGTAAGGGTTGTGTGAACCCTAGTGAGACAAGAGTGATTTGTCTTGAAGTGAGCTTCTCTTTGTAAGAGGTTTGATCTCCACCCTTGAAGGAGATTGTCATAGTGGATTGTGGAATCCTCAAGCGGTGCTCTTGAGGCGAGGACGTAGGCGGGAAGGCCGAACCTCGTTAATATCTTGTGTTTGCATTCTCTAACTCTCTCTTATTATTGCTTGTTGTTGCATTTTATATTGGTTGCAATAATCTGATTTTTAGTTTGCCATAATTATTTTTAATTGGCTATAAACCCTATTCACCCCCCCCTCTAGGGTTTTACACTTGGGATAACAAGAATGCAAAAGGAGTTGATGGGGATGACCACCCATGTCAAAACCCATGAAATCCAAGCTAAAATCGCCATGAGCAAGCTCCAAGCTCTACCAAGAGGTTGGAGAATATGAATCCAACCATAATAATGCATTCCTAAGCCTCAAGGAGAGAGAAAAACCCAAATCCACCACTATACACGCGTAGATCGGGCTAAAATATGCTAGATCCGAGCTTGCCGGCGTCGGATCGAGGTCGCCGTGCTCCGGCGAGTCGCCATCGAGCCTCCACCCCCTCTTCTGCTTCTCTCCCCTTCTCTCTATCTCTCCATGCCCAAAAAGACCAGATCTGGTCTAAAAATCGTGTGGGATGGGTTTTTATAAGGGGTGAGGGGCATTTGCGTCATTTGACGCAAAAAAATTTGCAAAATCCGCGATGCACGATCAATCGTGGTCTGAGGGCACGATCGATCGTGAAAAACAGAAGCAAAACCATGTTTCTGGGACACCCACGATCGATCGTCCTCAAGGCACGATCGATCGTCCCTTGCTGAAAATGCCCAGTAACTCAGGCAAATGTGTATGAACCCACACAGTACACACCACTGCCTTATTTTCATTAAAAACATTTAAGTAAGAAAGAATGGAGAAGATTACTTTAAGTTATTTAATAAAAATAAGCAAATAACCCCCCATTTGAATCCAAATAAAATATCAAAAAAATCAAATACCCAATATATCAAAATCTCATTTCCAAGTTTTAGTACAAAATCCGTCGCCCGACAGATTTTCCTAAAACAAACATGCGTGGAACCCAATCCAAACATGCTAATAAAATCCCATAAAATCACCAATGTCTTATAATATTATAAGCTCCCATTACCGCCAAAAATTATCCTTCAAAACGAAGATTTGTGAAAATTCATTTTTTCCCCCACACTTAACCAAATTTCAGCAACTTAAACCCTTAAGTTGCAAATAAGGCTAAACGCACCCGAAAGATACTCAATGCACCAAAACAAGCATCCAACCACATCCAACATCATAATATCATACACATGCATTACCCATGCATGTAATCAGACAAATCAAGGGATTAACTACGTTAACCATAAATTAAACCCTTAATACTCTATTTAAAAATTACGGGTATTACAAAAGTTGTGTTGTTCTGTTTTAAAATACCGAACAACTTAACTATACAACAATTAAGAATTGCTCGTATATGTAATTGTGAATGGATTTTAAGTTTTCGTGTTTATAAGTTAGAACAAATAATAAAGGTTCGGTTTTAAAGGTCTGAACATTTTTATATTGTTCTTTTTTATAAATCCGAACGTATATACTTTGTTCTTACTAATAAGTCCGAACATGTATAATGTGTTCTTACTAATAAGTTTGAACATATATACTTTGTTCTTACTAATAGGTCCAAACAGGGTGGGGGTGGGCTGGAAAAATGTTAAGGAATTTTTTCTTAAGGGTATTTTAGGAAGATAAGGGGGTGCTTTCAGTAAAATATGAGGGTATTTAATTAGTGGGGGGTTTAGAGTATTTTGAGTGGTGGCAATAGTCTAGTCCTTTTTTTTTTTAAGGGTATTTTAGGAAGATAAGGGAGTGCTTTCAGTCAAATATAAGGGGATTTAATTAGTGGGGGCTTAGAGTAGTTTGAGTGGTGGCAATAGCCTAACCCAACCTCAAAATATGTAAACTAATGAGAGACTTTAAGTATTTTATGTGGTGGCAATAGTCTCACTCTTCACAATTTCCCCATGCTCTTCGAACCAAAATCTCTTCCAATCCCGGATGTCCTATCACCAAAAGGACGACAAAAGGCTGTAGCCCACCAAACTCCAACATTGCCCTCCAGTGTGCTCTCAAATATGGGAAATGCCACCGACGCAAAGGAAACAACAAAAGGGCATGGTGTACTGTGGTGGCAATTTGGCGACAACCAAGAGGGTAAACGAGTGAATTAGACAGAATGGGTTTATCTATTTGCTCAAAACCGTTATCCTCTCCCGGTGGAGAGCTCTTCGTTTTCGGTTCAAACGGAAGGCCAGTCTGAGAAAGAGATGAGATAAAAGTAGGGGAACAGAGCCTACGCCAACAAAACTACACTCCTCTCGTTCTCAGTCGGTACACATCTTACTTGGGGTTTCAGCATAGTTATTTTGCATGAGGTTTAAGATTAGAAGAAGATATATACTTTAGTGTGTGTTTTTTGAGCCGAATTAATTGTGGGTTTTTGTATGAGGAATTTGTTCAATGTTGAAGAAGAGAATAATGATGTCGAATTTGGTGCACAATGAGCGATTCCATGGTTTCTTCTGGGTTTGAGCAGAGAATTTGGAGGAATTCGTTACATTGAAAAATGTGGGGTTATACACACGTTCTTAATGAGCACTTCAATGATGTTATGCGACAACTTTTTAATCTTCAATAACCGGAGCGTATCTCTCAACTCATTTCCTCCCCACAATTCTCCGAATCTTGTTGTTCGATTGAATGGCGGAAGAAGGCGGCTTCGCGGGTTGGTACTCAATGCCAAGAAGAATCGCCATTCCAGGAAGAAAAGCTGGTGGCAGAGGTTCTTTTTCGAGGACGATGGGAATTGGCTTGGCTTGAAAGACGAGGACATGCTCGACCAATACGAAAAGGAAAAGGAGGAGGAGATGACAAGCGACGATGATGAATTATCCGAGGGTGAAAAGTTCGAAGCGTGGAAGCGGAGAGCCGAGGCAATCATCGAGTTGAGGGAAGCGCAGGAAGATATGAGGAATGAAGAGAATCGGAGGTGGGAGGAGTGGCTTGTGGATGGAACCAACGAGGTTAACGCTTCGTCGTGGGATCAAGACTGGGTTAGGGGACTTGGGGATTCTGTAGATGCAGATCCTACTCAGATGATTCCCGACAGGGGTTTGGTTGAGTCTGTAAGAGATTTAGTCCTCGGAAGGGAAGACAATGAAATGCTGTACGAAGACCGTGTTTTTCGGTATGCCTCCTTAAATTCGGTAAGTACGGTATGAAATGTGTTACAACCTGGCCATCATCATTTTTTTTTTTTTTTTGGTTCACCACTTCTTATGCAATCTGGTTGCACTTCTGTTTTGTAGTCTCGTTTTTATATTTTTACATTATTTCATGGCACGATTATACAACTGGCTTCCTGCCATGATAAAACATTTTGATCGTAACTTTGGAGGTGCTTAATCCCCTCCACCGCAAAGTAGTTGGGACTACTCGCTTGAAGCCCAATTATGGAGTTCAACCGTCATGCCGGTGTGGTGCCTCCCGCGAATTAACTTAGAATCATATTATAATTGCTTAAAATTCCACCTTCTTTGAGGAAAGTTTTTAATACCTTTGCTTTCTACCCTTGGTCTTCTTATATATTGCCCCCTACCCCTTGTCCCTTCCGCGTTTGGGGAATGGGGCTTTTCTTGTTGCGGCCATACTACGCCAGGGATTCTCCTGCTTTGATGGGATGGCTCTACTTTGACATGGCTGTCATTCGTATTTTCTAGACCATGTGGCGAGACTCAACTCTCCTTTACTTACGTGGGTGCACCATTCTGGGACAGTGTTCTGTTGGTTTCCAAAGACAGTTCTGTATGTCTGAGTCTGTATTTCTACGTGGTGGACTCGGTTGTTCAAAGTGGCATGAGGCTGCATCTTTCCTGGTCGAGTGAGCTCCTCAACATCTGGGATTTTTTCCAGATCATAGGACTATGAAAAATCTTGCTAAGAGGCCTTTCCTTTAGTCCATAGGTCCATAAATGTTTGTTCTAGCAGGCCTCATTGGTCAGGCTTGGGGCCTTGTGCTTGATTTAACACATTTTGACTATTCTGTTTTGCTCCCTCTTTACCCTTCCCTTTTCTCTTTTTCACCTGGCATGTTGGGAGGAGGTTTATATCCTGTACAATTGTTCCCCCTGATTTGTATTTCTCCTTGTGTTGGGCAAGGGGAAATCGAAAAAGCATTATTTATCTGGCAACCACCTGGTGGTTATGGTTGCTGGTATGTATTCCCAAGGTGTAATGTCCCATTTGTTGAGTACCGTTTTATTCATTAATTGAAGGTTACTTCTGCTGCTTGCTTGTCTATGAATTGGGTGTTTTTGATGCCTCAACTTTCTTATTGTTTCAACTCTTCATCTGCTCTCTGTTGTTTTCTTGATGGTGAGTCCATGACACTCATGCCAGAAGAAATTATTCCGCCTTCCATCAGAAGAAATCACTACTTGCTTGAGAGCAGAATTTTATCTTTCTTAAGATGTTGATATGTGCCTTCCATCAGACGAGGAATGCAACAATTAGGTATGCCTTGACTTTGTAGAACTCTTCTTCTACTTCTCTTATTTCGAGTCGGGGTTTGTGATTCCGTTTAGTCCTTTGTCTAGTGTGATCTCCCATCATGTTTGTTTGGCTCCAAACTTAGTGAATCCCTTGTGTAATTACATCACCACTTTAAAGAGATGAACTGATTTTAGTTGGGTAGAGTTCCTTTACATCTTTTCTTGCCAAGCTTAATTCTTATGGAGATGGTTATTATCTCTTTACTCAGGGTCTTACGAGTTGCTTCTTTTTGTACATGCCAAGAATCGTTGGAGAGCACTTCTTGAGACTATCGGTCAGTACAAGGCTATGCGCTTACTGATTCCGCTCCCCAGGTCTGCCTTAACTTTAAATGATCTTGTGACCATCCCTCATTCCCCTTGCTCAATCATGCAAGTGTTGGAGGCTGCAACTCACCTGGAAGAATTGTCTGTTAAGGCCATTTCCTCGCTGGGGAAGTTGTCTGTTAAGGGAGGGGGGAGATCAGGATGCTAGTTCCCTTATTTGGTGGTTCCACTGAGGTTGTTGTTAGTGGGAGCTAGCTTGAGATCAAAAGGGCCTGCTTCTTCCTCTCTAGGATCTCTGATAGGTAAGGGAAAAAAGAAAAGTTCCTCAAGCACTGTGGCAGCCCCACTTGAGGTATGGTGTCCTTCTTGTGAGTGGGAAAAGGTGTTTTGAATATGGAAGATTTCCTCCTTCCTCCACCCTCCCCACATGGGTCAGACTGTAGGGGTAGCTGTCACGCCCCGAATTTCGAAGCATGACTAACAAAAACCCGTTTAAAACTATGAGAAAGCTTGGGACCTCTTGCAAATTTAGAGGTAGCTTGGCTCCTTGCAAGAAAGAGGGAGGAATGGGTTCCTCACTCATGATAGCAGCCCTAAATTTGTTCATTGTTATTTTCATCTCCTCTAAGGTAGTATTAATAATCCATACTTCACCTTTTAGCCATGCAATATCATTCTTGGTGGCCTCAACATCTCTCTTTATGGTTTGATAATCTTCTTAGAAGGAACTGATTTTCGAATAGAGCTTTGTGTTTGTCACCATAGTGGTAGAATGGTAGAAAGGAATTATTATGTGTCTTGCAAAGGAAAGTTGTGGCGTAGAATTAGGTGGGAAGGGATAAGAATGGAGTAATAATAGGTTTAAGATGATAGGTAGAAGAGAAAGAACCCAATTTCATTAGGATTCAGATTTGGAAAATGATGAGAATGTGTAAATTAAATGTGAGAGAGAGAGAGAGAGAGAGAGAGAGAGATTTCTTGAAGAACAGTAGAGTAGAGAAAGAAGAAGAAGAAGAAGAAGAAGAAGAAGAGAGAAGATAGTAATAGAGAAGAAACTAAGAGAGAGAAGAGGGAGGGGGGACACTGCTAGTAACACAAGTAAACAACTCAATCTTCAATTCATTCAACTCTATCCAAAACTGAACATGTTACATGCTTTTATAGCGTAGTTTGCTTCATAGAGAAGGTCCCACTAGCTTTCTACATAAGTAATTAAGTATCTTCTTAGAGAAGTATCTAGGTAGTTTCCTAAAGATAGAACTAGTTAGCTTCCTAGAGAAGCACTTATAATGCAGGCTTGGAAAGGCTTCGAAAATTGGTTCAATTTTCAGATGGGGACTACTTGGGACCTTAATCAATTGCCTTTAGTTTTTCAATTTAATTCTTATTTTATATTTTCTTTAGGACCATATCTACTAGTTTACTCTTATTTAAATTTTTCTTGGGGACTTTGGCAACAAGTCTTGATTTTAGGACTTATGCATGCATAAGTCCACATGATATTCTTATGAAGCCGTAAGTCCAAAAATGAAAAAAGACCAAAAATACCCTTACTCTTGCAGCTTCTCTCCTCCATTTTCATGAAGCTCAAATGTAGATCTGTTGGTTACATTTTACTACAACATTGCCAAGGCGATCCTTTGACATTATAGATCTATTAATTTTGTTTCTCTCTCCATTGAATCCTTTCACACAATCAATCCAAAAGGCAACCCAGATTGTGAAAGCACATTTAACACACCCAAATCTAGGTGTTGCAGGTGAATTGAGGGTTTGGGTTTCGAATTTGATGGGTATGGGTTTCAAATCTGATGGTTATGGCATTTAGGGGAAGGTGGTGGCTAGGTCGTGGTCGTAAATGGGGCAGCTTTCACTTCTGTCTTCTCTCTTTTCTCTTCTCATTTGTTTTGCCTTTTCTCTCAGTCTATCTCTATCTCTCCTCTTTCCTCCTTGTTTCTATCCACCCACATTTTCCAAGTATGTGTTTGCAACCTATTGTAGTGGAGTGAGTGTAATAATATTTTTATTTCTAAATATGTTGTAGTGTATCTCTACTCGATAAACTCTTGACATTTAGCATGCTAATGCAAGTTTATGATTGTATGTTGTGTTTAGTTTCATTATTGTTTTGTTTATGGAACATCAGTTTTTGGGGTTTCTTAATTTCATCCTTATGGGCATCATCAAAGCTTCCTTCCATAGCCAGTTCTCTCTTCCACAAGCAATGGATCATATAGATCACATGATTCATCAACATTTTTTTACATTTTTTTTTAAAACAGTTACATGTAACTGTTTTAAACTTACTATCCTCTCCTGTTTTAAACTCACTCCCTTCTCTCAAATCTAAAAATTTTCAAACAAATAATACCAAATTTAATTATTTTCTTTGTAATTTAACTATTAAACCTACTCACAAAACAATTAATTTAAATTTAAACTCCAGCAAAAACAATTTAATTTCAAAATTTCTCAAACAGTTACATGTAACTGCTTAATGTGTTTTCATGTTAATAGTTTAACCCCTAGTAAAAAATATGATCTTAATAGCTAGATGAAAGTCACAAATAGTTAAGTTCAACTATATTATTCCTAATTTAAATGTTAATTTAGAAACAAAACAATTTACATTTAACAATTTTAAAACAATTACATGAATTACAAGTAACAGCTTCGAAACAGTTACATATAATCAATGTAACTGTTTTTTTCTTATAAATAATTTCATATTCATGATGGGTCTTGTTTCGAAGGTCTCAACTAATCTACATCTATGCTACCTATAAAAGGGTGAATCCTAGAAGAACTTTTGATTCTCTAAAATAACCTTATTTTAAAATGTAATGACATCAAAACCCTTAAGTAATCCAAAAGACAAAAAGTAAAAAGATACATAATTAATTAAATCATGGAGAAACCTACTTTAATTAGAGTTCTACAATCCTATACCACTAACCTATAAGTTTCCCTTCCCCATACCCTACTTTAATTAGAGTTCTACAATCCTATTCCATTAGCCCATACGTTTCTTTCCCCATTAATTCATTCATTTTTTGCAGCCAAAAAAAAAAAAAAAAAAAACTCATATGTCTTTCCCTCTTCGTACCCCATTATGTATCCCTTTAGTATCCCTATGCCAACCCTATAAATTTTACATTCATCTTCTCTTATTCTTAGTTGGAGATTGAAAATCCCACATCAAAGGTATAGTTTTCTTTATTTTTTATATTCTGTATTTTTTTATATTTTTTTATTTTTTGGGATATGCTTAATATCTCTTTGATGTTCTCTTAGATATTCAACCTTTCACTGTAAGAGGTTTCTTTTTTTTTTTTTCCCTTTCTTTCTGTATTTTATATTTTACCTTATGTTTATAGTGATTTGTTGAATACACTATTTCATTAAGACAGTGTGTTGTAATTAGAGGTTATTGTTCCTATAGATTTTATTATTCTTATGTCGATCATTCCTATTTTTTTTTTTTTTTTACTTGGTAATTTTGTGGATTGAAACTGGTTTTAGAATACCACGTGTAGTTAAATGTAAATGCATATTAATTTTGTTTTAGGTTTTTGGGTGATAAATTCCAAGTTGTCTTGTTTAAATCTAGGGTACTCAACAATTTTTTGCTTCATAAATATTATTATTATTTAATGCTCTGATGTCTTTTGATTTAATATAACATCATTGAAATTGAAACGGGAAGAGATTAAGCAAGATTTTACTTTTAGAAATTCACAGCCAAGTAAACTTTCACTTCTTTAAACAGTTTTCTTCTTATATATATATATATAAAGAGAAAAAGAAAGTGCTATTAAGCATCATAAAGAAACTCAAGATCCCAACTAGGTTAGCACCTTGAGTTCTTCTAATCATATTCTATTTAAGTCCTTGGATATACATATAACAAACATATTACTTAAACTGGTTCACATGCAATGCACGTATGCACAAACTAGTAGATTCTAAATATATAAATTTTATTGAAAACTAATGTGTAAAATGAGAGTAATGTCATTTTAAAGTTTGCAAACAAAAATAACACTTAAAAGTGGACTTATGACTACATAAGTTTTTTGTATGGACTTATGCCTCCACAAGTCCTATAAAGAGGATTTTTCGCTAATTTTCCCAATTTTATTTTGGTAATTTTCTGTTTTAGGCCTAATGGGCTGTGTCATGTATGGGTTTTATTTTTGGGCTTTTTATTTGGGTCAATTTTTTTGGTGTAGACCAACTCCACTAGCTCGTGTTGGAAGCTTACTTGGTCTCCAAGTTGTCTTGTGTTGGAAGCTTACTTAGTCTCCAAGTTGTCTTGTGTTAGAAGCTTGTTTGCTTTTAGGGTTCTATATAAGGTTATGTAATGGCAGAATTTCGAATGAATGGAAGAATTATTGCATAATTTTCTACTTTGTGATTGATTCACAAGCTTTGAGGGTGTGAGGCCTTCTCTCTAACCCTAGGTGTGATGCCTATGGGACCTTAGGTGTGATGCTTAAGGACTTCTAGGAGTGATTCCTAGATTATCTTATCTTTCTTTTTCTCCTTTTTCTTAGTTTTCTGCCGCTGTATTTTCTCAAAATTCTCCAATAATACTCGTCTCCAAACCCTTAACGCTATTTCTCTATAATCTCAACCAACCTCCCTCCCTTACACCTTCATCCTACCATTCTTATCCCTCAAGAAGCTGCTGTTAAACCCAGAAATAGCTGCTGTCCAGAATTTCCAGCAACTGTTCTTTGCTTTTCTAGCAGCCCTCCTACCATAAACCTTAGCCTATCACCTTCTTAAACCCTCTATGAAGCCTACCCTCCAATTATTGGGTTGTTATGGCTTTATATACTTGCTTGGTCCCTCTACCTAATAGCTTAGGCTTTTATCCTACCATTCTTATCCCTCAAGAAGCTGCTGTTAAACCCAGAAATAGCTGCTGTCCAGAATTTCCAGCAACTGTTCTTTGCTTTTCTAGCAACCCTCCTACCATAAACCTTAGCCTATCACCTCCTTAAACCCTCTACGAAGCCTACCCTCCAATTATTGGGTTGTTATGGCTTTATATACTTGCTTGGTCCCTCTACCTAATAGCTTAGGCTTTTAGGTTGGAAATGTAATAGTCTTCTAACCTTGTCCTTTTCCTATTTGAGGAGGTTGGTTTTTCTTGTTTCAACAGCCATATACATATATATATTTGATAAGAAACAAATTTTATAAATTTAATGAAAAAAGAAACATGTGGAATATGAGTCCAACGAAGGAAAAGAACCAAAAAATACAGCCCTAACCAAAACAAAACCCCAAACCAAGAAATTGTATAAATTGGCTGAGGTTCCTAATGTTCCTTTTTTTTCATTTTCCGGAGTTGATTTGGAAGTTGAGTGTTCCTAATTGTACAAAACCCCGAATTTTTTTATTTATTAAAATGTAGTAGTAAAACAACTAAACATTCTTACAAAATAAATTTTTATTTTCAAAGAATTGGAATCACCCATAGTTTGAAATCATCTGTGTTTTTGAAAAATTCATATTTCTTCAATAAATAAATCATTTTCATAGAATCTGTTTTTTCACAATTTCTAAAAATTATTTAAATTGAGTTGAGTTCTTGCTTAAAATATATGGACAATACAAATTGGCATCCTGAACATTGATCCATAACACAGCCTCACATCCACAATCTCCAGAAATCTAATATGATGAACATATATACATACCATACATTCAAGATTTCATATCATACAAACAGTACATATACACACGTATCTCGACTTCAAGAACAACTTCTCACAAAGTACTATATGTACAATACAAAACTAAATGCTCGCTCACAATCCTCCTTTAAAACGCCCTATCAGCACCTGTAGAATGCTAGGGTCAGCAACTTTTGTCGGGTAGAGATAATATTCCACAGCATGAATAAAGTTTGAAAACATATATAATATAACAATAATCAGAAACTTCTTAAATAAAGTCACAGTTTTCATACTCATCATAATTTCTCATAAGCATAACTTCCAAATCATTTTTAGAACACATGTTGCACATTAAATCAAAACATTAAAGAATATCTTCTTTTATACTTTTATTTTTTTATTATTTTAAGAAAAGAGTTTACTAACTGAAATATCCAAGAATGCAATCACTGGTACACATCAGTGACACAGTTTTCACTGGCTTGATTTTGACCCCATATTTTTAACCTTTTACACTTATCCATCACAGAAGTGACACCATCCATGTTCCAAGAGGAAACCACAACCTTCCATGAGGTGGAAAACCAACCATTCGGATAACCATTCTGGAATAAACCTTTAGGGCCTTTCACCTAAGGGCATTCTACACCCTTTTTGCTAAACAGGGAGAATTTCTCAGTCTAACCATCGAGTAATGCATTCAAGGACAGGAGGCAATACTCCATTTTAAACAGAAAATGGGCATTCAACCCTCCCATTTCAAATATCCATGTAATTCATCTCAATTCTTTTCAAATCCAAACATGGCTTCTACTTTTCTCGTAAATCCTTTCAAACCTTTTGTAAAACTTTTCGTGAAACAAATTTTTCGCAACATCTTTTTCAAAAATATCAAATTCAATGAAAACAATCATTTCCTATCTATAGAAACTTTGAACACATTTAAGTTTTTAATACTGAAAACAAAATCATGTAACCTTTAAAAATTATAACTCACTCTATAGTTATGAAAATAAAGCCATTCTTAAAGATTTGAAAACTAGACTCAAAGCTCAATACAAGAAAAATAATAATCCAGCAAGAAAATATGGTTTCATTGATTATTAAACTAATTTAAGTTTGTGAATAGTATGCTAGAATTTGTGGAATTTGGTTCCAACACTGATTCAATAGTAGAAAAATCATTACTAAATATTTATTTTAAAAGATATGGGCTTGAGATTTGTGGCAGATGAAAATAGACACAAATAGATTATTTCTACCAAAAATTATGAATTTACTTAAGGTAAAACCATAAGTACAAAATTATAAAAATCAAGTTTTGTGCAGCATGCCCAGGAAAAATAGCACTGCTGTCATACCTTTGTAAATTTAACTGAAATATCAAACGTGGTACAATAAATATGAAAATTTTCAGAAATCATATTCAACACTCATATAATCTTTCCTTAAAGTTATTGATCATCTTTTTCTATTTTGTCCATGGTCTAAAGCCTCAGTCTTGGTTTGCGTTGTGTTTCGGTATCGGTCATCTTGGTTGCGTCCTTCTCATCTCGTTTAGGGCGAGAGGTAACTTTATGCATGAAACAATGTTCTAAAAAATTTGAAAAAATCGTAGAAAAATCATAAAATAAAAAAAAGGGATAGTCACATTAGAATCATCAAATAGGAAAAAAAAATAACTTGAGGCACATGGTAGGGTAAAAAATATCAAAAAAGGCGCTAGTGTGACATGAAAGTACACTATAATTAAGTTTTAGATATCTAAGATAACCTATAATTCTCCTCTTTTATGTTTTCATGACCCTATGTTAGCCTCTAATTCTCTTCTTTTATGTAATCCCAAAATAATTATTGATCAATGGTTATATAAATATTTCCTTTTTTATTTTATAAATAAAATGAGCAGATGAGCCATTATCTGCTATTACTAAACAATGTGCTCCACCACATCGTGGACCCGAGTCTGCTACTGTCAAGCATGCACTCAAGCAAGGAACAATGTGCTCGAGCGTAGGGCCTTACCTGCATAATCACCCTGAGCCAGTCTTGGTGCGCATGAGCCCACTTGTCTAGAAAACACTGAAATGCTCGAAATCAGCCATACGGCTGCATCACCACATAATGCATAATTATCACTAAAACACATGCAATTTACATGAACAAAACAAATTAAACTATTTAAAACAAGGATCCTCACAGTTTCTCTTTTGCTCATGCCTATTAGGATTAAATCTTAAGCCCCCTTTCCAAAATATTGTGTAGGCTCTTTATTGGCTTTCATGGATCCAAAGCTGTTTTTCTTTTCTTTTTATTAAAGATATTTATTTTAATTCTTTGGTAAATGCTTTGAAGAACCATTTGCTGAAAAATCAATCCATGGTTTCTTTGTCTTAACCATTTTCTTCCATTAACCTTACCAGTGATGTGCTTTCATTTACTTAATACATGCTTTTGGTTTTCTTATCTTTTATATTGAAGCATTGAGATTATTGACCAATGGGAAACATTTGCGGGTCTGGGTTATGACCTTAAAACAAAATTGATATAAACGTTCCTAAATTAAAATTTTGTCTTAATGAGCTCAAATTTTTTTGAATGAAAATAATTGACTGAGCATTTTATTATGTTTTACTTATTCCTAAGTTAGTTACTCCATAAAATATTAGATGACATATTTTGAGTTCAAATCATTTGTTAGCTAGGATACAATTTTATTGTTTCGTATATTGGAGTATGTGTTTATTCATGATTGTTGTCTTTGTTGATATACATATAGATGCCCTAAACCACATGCATCCTATTTATTACAGGCAAAATTTCTGGCAGTGCTAGTAATTATACCATGGACCTTGGATTTTGTGGTTCATGACTATGTTCTCATGCCTTTTTTAGACAGGTATTTGCTGGGACACGATTCTTTCATCTCAAGTGATTTCTCTTTGTTGTTTAATTTCATTTAACAAAAATAAGAGAAATATCACTGTTTTTCTTGATCTCTGTATCTCTCTATTTGATTTTGGATGAGACAATTCTTCTTTATAAAATCTCCTCTTTGTTTGTCCAAGAAACTTGAAAGTATCTTATTTCTTGATAAATTGCAATGTTATTAGCAATGGAAGGAGCAGGGCATCCATTAAAAGCAGAAAAACAATTAGAAAAGAAAGAGGACAAAGGCACACAATGAAAACTCCACTGAATAATAAATATTGAACTAACTAAAGATAATTCTCTCCTGGTTATGGTAGAACAAAATTTTGGACACCTCTCTAAACATATCAAAAAAGCACAACTGAAAAGATGGAATAATGTGTTCCTCCATTTCAGATATCAATCCTCTCTCCTCTAAAAAGCTTTGAATTTATTTGTTTTAGCAACTCCCGATGGGTTATGTTTCTGAGCAAAGTTGATGTGGAGTCAATGGAGGGTGCTCATGTGGGTCAAAGTCAAGGAGGTTGGCCATGTAAGATGGTGGGACAATTGTAGAACCCTAGAGGAAAGAGAGAAGTGATTTGTGAGCTATGCAGAGGAAGGAAGGGAGAGAAAAGCAAGATCGCAATCTCGAGGCGTGATTTTGGCTGTAAGAGGGATTTTAGTCCTATAGAATTTGAAAGGATCCAATCAGAGTGTAGATGCTTTGATTATGAGGGTCTGTGATGGAAGTTTTCAGATCCCATAAATGAGGCCAAAGAAGGCATTTATACTGATGGGATCTGGTGTGATTTGGAGGGGAGCAGGTGGGGTAGTGGACCTAGATGCCAGAAGGGTAGGTCTACTACACTATTGTCCATAGGCCGCAATCCCTATGCTGTACCAATATAAGGAATGATCTATGCTTTGTAAGCCTTCGTTGTAGCTTTTGGAATGATGCAGGTGACATGTGATTATGGTTTTAAATACAAGGTACAGGCGGGTGTAACGGTGATCGTGAAGGTGTAATGGGAATTGGGTATCGGAGCGATACGTAACGGGTATTCGGTGACCGTGAGTGTGAATTTTTTTTAAGCCTGCACAACATGCCCCAAACTTATTGATATTCATGTTTTCACTCCAGAATACTATATAGTACTGTTTTTAAAGCGTTTTGATGAATTTTATTCAACATGGAAACTTTTATAAGTGTTGGTTTAGGGTTTTATGTAGTTTTTTTTGGTTATTTGACACATTTTTTTAAAAATTTTTTTTTTATTATAATAATTACTAGTTTTTCCTACATTCTAAATAATAAATATGATTATAAAAACTACTAAATTAAAAAATGAAGCAATGAACATAAGGGTCATAATAAAATAATAAAACTTTCTAGTCACCACCAAAACGAATGTCATGGTTGATCATCACTACTGTTGTCATTTGTAGCACTATTACCAGTTGGGAGTTATCTTGTTGTCCTCCCCACCCATCTGGAAAGACAAAGTTGAACATCCTATAACTACTATCTTCTCTATCCCCATGTCCATATTGTGGCTCAGAGTAGTGCACTGGTGGGGACTCCCTAGGCTGGAATGGATATCCACACGTAGGAGGATTCTCAATAGAAGGTGGTGGTGGTGCTTGTGGTGGGGCTTTTTGTTTGTAAGGTGGATAATTCTGTCCCATCTGTGGATGTGGGTAGTATACTGCCTTTGGATGGTAACTTAACTACCATAGGGTGGAATGGTGGATAACCATAGGGCCCTGATAGGATTCACCCAATCCGAAGTCGCCAAAACTGCACACTACTAGCTTCTCCTGTTTTACCACCTTCATCTCCACCTCCATCAGGGTCCGAACTAGGTGGACTCAAACCACCAACACCACTACTTCCACTCCCTGGTTGAGGTGAACTGGCAGATGGTTGTTGTTCGGGCGAGGCAGGGTCAGGGTTCTCCATCATCCGACAAGTCTAGCCATTTATTATCATTACGCCAGCCAGTAAAGGGGCCATGGAGCCAGAGGATCATCGTCCTCAAATATATAATCCAAGTTGATGGGATTGAATCTGGCATCTATATCATCTTGACTTCTCCTCATAGTATGTCTCAACTTGAGCTGCATGTTGTAATGTAAGAAAACAAGCTTCTGTAGGTTTTTGTATTTCAGCCTGTTTCTTGTAACAGTGTGGATTTGGCTGAAGGTGCTCCAGTTGTGCACACAATTGGAAGAAGAAGTTGTTTGGCTCAAACCTTTGATTGCAATATGTTGAAGTTCTGCTTCCGTGATGCATCTGCCATTCAGCTGCACATATTAAATATTCCATAAATTAAGCAGTGCCATAGTCTTTAAAGTAAATAAATTTACTTTATGTGGCCTGCGCATACCAGGATTGGTTTGGTGTATTGCTCTTTGAGTCAATAGAGTGCCAAATGTCTTCTGTTTATCCCTGTATAGTAGCATTTGGTTCATTGCTTGGATTTGCTTATTCATGTTGGGCTCCAGTCATTGGATTACATTTTTAATCCTTTCCATGGCTTCTCTGGCTGATTCTGGTGAAGTAGACCCTCCATAACAAAATATAGGATTCAAGAAATATCCTACATATAAAAAATTAAAAATGGACATGAGTAAATCGTTTTAGGAATTCAAAACTCAATAACAAGTTCACACTTCACACTTACCAGTCGCATGCAAGTGATGGTGTAGCTGGACGTTCCACCGCTTATCAATAATTTTCCAGTACTCTTTATAATAGCGGCAGTCTTTCTTAATAGCCAACTTAGCTTGATCAATAGCCTCGTATATGAAACCCAAGGTTGGCTTTTCATCCCCATCCACCAATCTCAGCACTTTTACATGGGGTTCTTCTACATTCATTACCTCAGCAGCCTTCTGCCAAAACTCATTTCCCAAAATAATCTTTCTGACATCATATGCTGCCCACTTTTTTTCCTTCCCCCTCACTGAGTTCTTCCAACCCTCAGAATTCATCATTTCCCTTAATGTAGTTTTGTATCAAACAATACTCTCAATGGAAATGAAATTGTTAGCAAATCTGGTGATAGAAGAGAGCAATATTTCTTTGCCACCTGTAAACTGCTTCATGTAGTCAACCACCCAGGTGTGGTTGTATATGAAGCCAGTTATGGTTCTAGCATCATCAATCACCCTTGCAACATAGTTCTTTTTACCAATTTCTTCGAGCATTGGATCAATGCTATGTGCAGTGCATGCTGTCCAATACAAGTGCGGTCATTTCACCATCAGAAGCTTCCCAGCTGCTTTCATTGCACTTTCATTTTCAGTGATCACCTGGACAACATATTCTTCTCCAATTTCATCAACCACCTTGTCCATCAAGCTGTAGGAACAACAAAATGTTTAAGTTCCAAGTTCCAACAAAAAGTTTATATTTTACAACGAACATTCATGCATTAAAATTATACAACCTAAACCAAGAAATGGAACACCCACTTGAAATAGTAATCCACATTTCTGCTTGGCACATTGCGGGCATCAACGAATCGGTGGAAAATAGTGCCTCTGTTGCAATAAATCAGGAAAGTAACGATGTGTTTCCTTGTGGGGTTTGTCCAACCATCACACATGATGGTAACCCTTCTTTCTCTTCATATTCCCTGATGGGATTCAATCCATCCTCTAATTCTTTTAAACTCATTATTTACAAATGTTTCTGAAATGCCATATGGAGAAGGGTTTTTAACCCTTGCCCCCACTTCAACTATTGTGACGATTAGTGGTTGCGGCCAAGGGGGTGCCACCACTGAGAATGGTAGGCGATTGTACACAACAAAATTTCCCCACGCATCCCTCAACTTCTCATGGGCTTTCTTCATAAATTCTTGTTTTATTTTTGGTTTCTTTGCTGTTTTGCTTCGTACAAGCTGAGGTTCAATGTCCCGTAAGTTACATCTCAGGCTATTTCGATCAATTCATTTCCTGTCACGACTCCCACTGCCAGTAACCAGTGGTTCGTGAACACTACTAGATTTTCTCATAACAGGGATCTCACGACGATTGCCCCAGACACCCCTCTGAGTATCTTCCCATTCACTTTGTGTCATTAAACTCTCACGGTGTGCGATTCAAATCTCTTGCTCCTCAATGTTGTCCTCATCATCAGAATCAATCTCATCACCTCCTGGTTTCAATCGTTCTCTTAATTCTTGTTCTCTCTGTTTTGTCAAGCTTTTTTTCTCGACTCGTTTGTAGGACTGCCTGCATTTTCCTTCTAACTTGACCTACGGCTGCTTGACGTCGTTCAACTTGACCTCGTTCATGAGCATTATGTTGTTTTAATTTTGTGATCACACTTGTGATTATTTTTCCACAAAGTAGGCATTTGAGTTTATGCCTAAGTTCCCCCGCAGGAAATGCATAGCACCATCCAACACATCACTAGGTGCTTTTTCCCGTTCGATTGGCGCTTTACCTTTGCCTTTGTTCTATCTGTTTGGTGGTTTGGGAGGCATATTCAATCCTACAAGATAAGACACAATAAACCACGTTAAATAAAAGAATTATTCTTTACTATTTAATATCTAAAAAATTACAATTTACAAATGAAAGTAAAATAATACTCTAGTAGTCCGGCATTTATCAATAATAAATTACAAATTAGAATACAAGAATTTAAAATATATATATATGTTACTATGTTAGATATTCAATTATTCAATTATTCGTGTAGTAAATTAGTAATAGTTAGTCTTATCAAAAAAATAAAAAATAGTAATAGTTATTAATAATATTCTAATTTATTAATAATAAAGTACAAGTTAGCATTTAGTATTTAACTATTTATTGATAGTAAAATAGTAAATATTACAATTTACAGTATTCAAATAATAAAAAAGTTGAAAGGAAAAACTAAAAATTAATTTAAAGAAGAATAAAGTTTATCAGAAATTTATAATATTCTTATTTACAATCCTAGAGTCAAAATATTAAATCTAACAATTCGTATAGTGAAATAATAACTAGTTAGACAATACTTACAATTTATTAATACTAATTCACAGATTATAGTAAAAAAAGAATTATTATTATTATTATTTTTTTATAAAACAAATGCAAGAAAATAAAGGAATACATCAATACATCATAAATGTTGAAATTGTTGGCATAATATTAACCTAGTAAAGTGAGACTTACAATTTATTTGTTAGCAAATCATAAAAAAAATAATAAAATGAAATTTAAAAAAAAAAAATCAGGGAAAAAAAAAACAATAAATAGCATGAATTAGTGTTAGGAAGTAGGAACCATAGATCTATGGTTAAACATAATAGATCTAGGGTTAAACATCGTAGATCTAGGTTTGAAGAAATAGAAAATTTAAAAATTTAGAAATCCGAAAAATTAAAAAAAAAGAAAAGAAAATGCATGGAAGATTGTTAGGAATTGTAGATCTATGGTTAAACATCATAGATCTAGGTTTAAAAGGAAAAAATATTCACATAGGGAGAAATTAAAAAAAAAAAAAAAAAAAAAAAAACCTCACATGGTGTTCAAGCCTTCAAGGATGCATTGAATCGATTTTGGGTTTGAATCGTTGAAAGAAATTGGTTTAAAGTTGCATATTTGGTGGTTGTATGGCCAAGAACCACTTGCAGCTATGTTAGAAGTTGGGAGAAGTGGGTAGGAGCTGAAGAGAATGGCAAAAGAAGCTGCAAAAAGTATTTTTAGTGCGTAATGGTGCGTAACTAACGTTGCTTTGTGAGGACTTTTATACATGCTGTAATGGGCGTAACAGCCATTGGGAATTCCGTTACGTAATGGCCCGTTGTTTAAAAGACTGCATGTTATCCAAGTCACATCATCTTCAGTTGCTCTTAGATCGACTAAGGTAGAGGGTGTTAACCCCAATGCCATATGGGTGATCTCTACCGTAGAGAACCTTCTCTCCAGCCACCAAATTGAGATCCAAGGACTTAAATGTCGATATTGATTGATATATCGATGGTCTAAAAGCATGAATATATCGGATATATCGATGGATATATTGAAAATTTCGATCTCGATTAAGAGATATAACGGATATTGTTAGTTAAAACATATATTTTCATTGAAACTCTGGAAACAATGATTAGACTCTAATAAACAAGTTAGAATCAAAATATTGCAATTTAAACGTGTATGAAACAAGTATGTATTGTGTAGGGTAAAAAAAGGGTGCCACACTGAGTGAAAGAATGAATATTGTAAGAGATTAAATGAAAGATGTTACTTCATAAATTTAAGCCATTAGTATTATTGAAATATATTTGTATAAATCAATACTAAAAGAGTAATAGGTGATAATTTAGACACGATAACAAGAAAATGAATATCTCGATATCGTTGATATATTCGATATATTGACGATCCTATGTGAAAACAGAAGATATTATGGATATATCGTGATATATCGAGATTTTATCAATAATATTGAAAATATTGAAAATATTGTAAATATATTTTGCGAAAAAGATATGTAAGTTAGATATCGTATCGAGGGGTCCGGATACACGAATATATTGTGGATATATTGAAGATATCATGGATATTTTAGTCCATGTTGAGATCCTCCAATTATCTTAAGTAGAGAAGGGGATGAGATCACATGACCTTGTCCCGAACACTAAGCTTAGGGTGGAGTTCCCTAGGTCTCATCCTCAACCCTAGTAGGTGTCACGTTCGGGTGTAGTATCTTAAGGGCACTTCAAGGGGACCATGTGGGTTACCGGCTTCCACATCCATTGTCCTTATGCAATGGGCATCCGATCATGAAGAGGTCTCGATGATAGGGACATCGAACCTAGATAGATTAGCCTTTGCTTAGTGTTCAAGGCTCCTAATTGACTTTCTAATTTTGTTTAGTTACAGAATAAAAGGAATGTTACCTTTCTTTAATTTTAAGGTTAATTATTACCAAATGTTGATGTAATGAGAGTCTATATAAGAGCTTTTAATTTCTTAATATGATTAGATCATGATGGAATAAAATTAAAGTGTGAAGCTTTTTCTTTGGTTTGGTGTTGACTCCAAAATCCCCTAAGGTGTGAAGCCTAGGGGTTCTCCCTTCCTTTGTTATGAAGCCTAGGGTCTCCCTTACCTTTCTTCTTATTTCTCTTCTTTTGTGAGTTGTGAGATGTGTGTTGTGTGATGTTGATGCAGGACAAGTCACCCCCACCATGGCTTGTTCCTAGATCAGTAGAAAAGTCGCACAGCTGGGCAAGAAAATGTCGCACACGGGTTGGATCATAAAAGAAGTCGAACCCGAGAAGGCCAAAACTAGTTAAGTTCATAACTAGATTTGCTTAATTTGCCTATTTTGTTTATTTTGCTTATTCCTTTCCTATTTTCATGTTTTCCTAGGTTTAGTATAATTTGTTATTTCCTTTCCTCAATTAGTTTAACTTGTTTTAGTAGAATTAGGACTTCCTATTTCATAACTTTAGTTCTATATAAATAGGCTTGTAGTCCTATGGGCAATTCAATTACTTTGATCAATTAGAATTTCTTTACAGAGTTTTTACTCTTTTGCTTGTGGATTCAAGTGTATTCTCTCTTTGCTTGTGGATTTGAGTAATTTTTAAGAAGAAAGCAGTGCCCTTTTTCTTTCATACGCTTTCCGCTATGTCAGTTGGTATCAAAGCAGGCTTCATCCTGGTTAGATGGTGAATGCACGCAACGGTGGTAACTTCTTCAATGACGAACGTAGAGAAGAAGCTCTTACCAGGGCCAAAATTTCAAGGATTCAATGTGACACTAAGCAAGCATTGCGGGAAATACAATAAAATCTTGCTAGGTTAACGATAAAGACTTACATGAAGACGATAGGGTTTGCGCCGACGATGGGGTCGCGGCCGTCCTATTGGTAAAGACGTTCCTAACCGTAGGAAATTTAAGGAATTTATAGATATTCCTAATTTCAATGGATTTCCGAATGAAGACTATTATTGGTTATTTGATTTAGAGAGATTTTTCAATTTCGTGGAGATTTCGGATGAGGAAAAGGTAAAAGCTACAACATTCAAGCTTAGACTTTGTGTTGCAAGGTGGTGGGATCAATTGCAACTTTCAAGAACTCAATAAGGTAAATCTCATATTCGTGCATGGCCTAGAATGAGAAGAATGATCATATCTAAATTTTCTCTTTATGATTATAAAGAATTTGAATTTGATATGGATTAATATTTAGGCGTAGTAATTATTGTGTGAGAGATTATACGATGGAGTTTTACAATCAACCGTTAAAACAAGAGGTTCATGAAAATTTTGAAGACCTAAAGCCAGAAGCTAACTTGGTTATTGAAGAAAAGGTTTTTCTAGAAGTTCATGAAGAACAAAATTCTTTAGCAGCTGAGTCAATTACTATAGACCAACCTTCTCAAGTGAAGGGGCAATCTTTAGTGCTACCCGTGAGTAAGTTCGAGGTTGAGATCGTGACGGATGTCAAAGAGGTTGAGAGTATTGTGGTGGAAGCGCAAGAACTAGAGGTAGTTGTCATTCCTAATGAGGTACAGCCACCATTGGAAGAAAATTGTGAGAAGTTTGAAGATCTAAAGGAAGTAATTTTTTAGCATGAAGCTTTGGGGGAGACCATTGGTTGCAAAATTTCATTCGTCAAAATTTCAGGGGAGATCCAATCACAGTGTCCAGTTGATAATTTATCAATTGATCTTCTCAATATTTACAGGTTGAGAAACATTGATTTTATTGGGGTCAAGAAATTTAATTTTATCATCAGTCCTTGTTTGATCAACTTCATTAATCAATTGAAGGGTACATAGACATTGGTTCAAGCACAAAATATTTTAGAGTGCAAATTTTGAAGGAGAATGAAGAAATTGAAGTACTCAAAGTATCTTTTTGTTTGGGATGGAAGACTTCAAGCTCATACAACAAACTTGAGGGCAAGTTTTTTTTCAAGTGGAGGGGATTGATGTAGGACAAGTCATCCCCCCCATGGCTTTTTCCTGGATCAGTAGAAAAGTCGCACACACCTGGGCAAGAAAATGTCACACACGGGTTAGATCATAAAAAAGTCGCACCTGAGAAGGCCAAATCTAGTTAAATTCATAACTAGATTTGCTTATTTTGCCTATTTTGTTTATTTTGCTTATTTTGCTTATTCCTTTCCTATTTTCATGTTTTCCTAGGTTTAGTATTATTTGTTGTTTCCTTTCCTTAGTTTAACTTGTTCTAGTAGAATGAGGACTTCCTATTTCATAACTTTAGTTCTTTATAAATAGGCTTGTAGCCCTATGGGCAATTCAATTACTTTGATCAATAATAATTTCTTTATAGAGTTTTTACTCTTTTGCTTGTGGATTCGAGTATGTTCTCTCTTTGCTCGTGGATTCGAGTAATTTTTAAGAAGAAGGTGGTGCCCTTTTTCTTTCATACGCTTTCTGCTACGTTAGATGTCCTGCCTCACTCGACGGCTCGCCTTGAGGTAGCTTGGGCATCTCCCTAGGGGGAAAGAATCCCTCCTGAGGGGGCCATAGTTGGTGGGGTGAGACGTTCCCATTAAGGGACACATAAGCCAAGGGTGCTAGGTGGGGTGAGGCCGTGAGACTAAGGCGGGAATGCTCCTGTGAGGCAGCTGATGGACTCTTAAACACAAATCCAAATAAATTGCAAGAAAATTGCAAGAAAGGGAGAGAAATTGAAAGAAAGTGAAAGAAAAGCTTCCATCCTTGAGAGGAAAACATAGAGCAATGCTCTTCGATTCAGTTACAAGTATATTCTGCTGGAAAAACTGATTCTAAAGGATTCTACAACCTATTTATAAGGAAATAAGCTGTAAAATGACATGACTAACCCTTAGCTAAATCTCTATATACATGTAAACCGAGAAACAAATGCTTAAAAGCTCTAAACTACTGTGAGTAGCTTCTGGAAATGAAAACAGTCTCCTTGACAGTTCCCTTGGCAGTCCATTTGAGCACATCATGACTCCCCCTCTTAAAGAAACTTGTCCTCAAGTTTCAGCTGTAAAATAGGGCCTCAAATGCTTCACATTAAACAGATTAGAGATTTTAAAATGAGGCGGCAACTCCACTTCGTTGGCATTGTCATTAATCTTGCGTAAAATCTTGCAAGGACCTACTTTCCGAATATTCAACTTCATATAAGTTGCAGCTGTTGTTGTTCTTTACTTAAAACAACCCATATATATGTTGGTGTTTGGATCGGGTTTTTACCAGACCCACAACCCATGGAGTGTCCACACGGGCCAATTATAATTCAAGGGTTATGTATGTTAATAACAGACATTAGACATACTCATATAAATTAGTCTATTGGAAACAGTCGTTAAGTAATTCTTCCTAGTCCTCTTCTTCTCTCTGTTTTGTCCCTCTAAGGTAACCATCACTATAGCTATAGAACTTGGAGTGTGGATAATATTAGGGAGACTCTAGTAGCCTTCTCCATTGAGGTCTGGGTGCATCATCAAAGTTCGTGATTGCGTGGAGCTTGTAATTCAAGTACAAAGATCCAATTTGTTTCCGCTGAGGTATTCCGTATACCCATGTTCTTATAGTATTATAACCATGGTCTCAAAAATCGATAATATCGGCGATATATCAGTGTATCGATGACCCCCGATACAATATCCCCCTATATTATTGTTTTAGCAAAATGTCGATCGGTATTTTCAGATATATCGGCAAATATTGATAATATCGAGAATATCACAATATTTCGGTATGTTTCGCTCAATTTTGTTTGAAAATCGACAATATATCAGCGATATTAGACAATATATCCTCCTCTGTTGGTGCAAATTTTGAGAAATTTTCCAAAAGGAGAGGGAAGAGAAGAAGAGGAGGAGGATGTGGTGGTTTGTGCCGTCGCTGTTGAAGAAGAAGAAGAAGAAGAAGAGACGATGTGCCGTCCTTATTGTCCTCGCTGTTGCCAGAGATGGAGAAGAAGAAAAAGAAGAAGCAGCCATTGTTGGAGAAGGAGAAGAAAAAAAACACGAAGACACTTACATACCTGGAACAAGCTGTTGCCGCTATCCTTGCTGGTTCATTGCCGTCGTCTAGGCCATTGAACTTCAAGGCTTCAATTGGGTTCGTCTCCTTCAGATCTGGTGTCGGGCGGTGATCACCTCTCGGAGTCATCGCCGACAGTCACTAGTCTTCTTTGCTCTCTCTTCATTGGTCACATGAGCTTCTCTCCCAAGTTATGATAGCAAAGCCTTAGATCTGTGTTTTTTTTTTTTTTTCTTTTTTCTTTTTTTTTTTTTTAATTTTTAATCTTTATAAATTTAAATTTAAATTTTTTGTTTTGCTTTTTTATTTTCTTTCCTCTGGTCAGTGCTTTTTTTATTTTATTTTTATTCTCTTTTAACTTTCATTATTTTGTAAGCTCATTATCAATTATCTAGAAAGAAAAAAAACCAAAAACAAAAAACCAAATGTATATGTCCATAAAAAATTGGGGAATTTTCAAAAAGATCTTTTCAAAAAGACCCCTACTCATTTTTTATATATATTTTTTTGTAGTTATAATTAATTAATTAATTATTTATTTTTTATAACTATGTTTAACCTCCTTATAAAAAATAACTATGTTTAACCTCTTCACATATTTTAATATATAATTTCAAGTCAATGGCCTTTGATCTAATGGCACTTTATATATATCTTAACTCTTTAATGATAATTGACATTTAGATGTTGAGTTTGCATAAATTTTTAATTTTTATTTTCCCAGCGCAATATATTTTTTATACCTACACAACGGGTAATAGTCTTAAGTACCATTTAAATTGCAATCATTTGATTCTAAATTGTGTATTTGAGTCTAAATCAATGTTTGCAGAGTTTCAACGAAAATTTCCATATTTAACTAATAATATCCGTCATATCTCTAAATCGGTATCGATATTTTCGATATATCCGATATATCCAATATCAGTATTTTTGGACCATCGATATACCCGTCAATATGGATATTTAAGTCCTTTATTATAACATTGATCTCCTTCCTTGAAAAGAAGTTCTCTTTTATGCACATCAACAACTGTTTTATAGTTAGCATTAGACTCCTCTATTTTGGCTTAAATTGGAACGTGAAGGTCCTCCATAAAAGCTGCAATATCCTCTGCCTTAGGATTAGTTTTCTTGGAAAGTGGAAGAGGAGCCAAATCAAGGACATTTTAAGTCTTGGAACCATGTACCACCTTCAAAAGGAGAAGTATGAATGGTCCGATTGAGAGAAGAATTGGATGCAAATTCTGCCAATGGAAGAATGTGTTCCCACCATATTTTCACCAATCAAACATCTCAACGAATTTTTGAGGATTCTATTAACAACTTCAGTTTGCCCATCAGTTTGGGGATGAAATGAAGTACTAAAGCTCAATTCGGTTCCCACAAGTCACCACAAAGTTCTTCAAAAATGAGCATGAAACTTAGCATCTTTGTCGGACACAATAGAAGTAGGTATTCCATGCAACTTATAGAATTCTCTAAAGAAAAGAGTAGCAACATGAGATGCATCGATAGCATTTCGACATGGAATAAAGTGCACCATCTTGGAAAATTGATCAAAAACCACCATAATTGAATCATTCTTCCTTTGGGTTGCTGGAAGACTAAGCACAAAATCCATACTAATGCATTTTGAAGGGCTGGTTGGTATGGGAAGTGGCAAATACAGCCCTGCATTAGTGGATGTCCCCTTACTCTTTTGGAATTCATGGCACCTTTGAACATGTCTAATAACATTTCTAGTCATTTGTGGCCAAAAGTAGTCTTGTTGGAGCAATTCGAGGGTCTTTTTCTCACCAAAATGACCCAAATTATGTGTGTTAGCATTGTTCTTATATTATTTTGCTTATGTTACAAGGGCACTTTTGTAACTTCTCAACTCTTAATATAATAAGGGTTGATAGGGTTAGAGCAACCTGATTTGGCTCTCTAATCCCTATTCCCATTTTGGTTTTCTTCTCCTTCTCTTTCTCTTCTTTCTCTCTTCTTCTCCACTTAAACCCTAAATCTATAACACAACTATATGTTTCCACAAGCAACTTCTTTCTAAGAGAGCATTGAGGTACACAACCTCAATCCTTTGGCTAAGTAGGTTAAAGGCTGGAATACCTATGCCACTATTAATTACTTGACTCAGCATCTCACTCTCTTGGGAATCTGGTTAGCAAGAAAAGAAATGCATCTTTTAGCAAAAATTGAGACTTGGCAGCATGCTGTCCACTTTGTAAAGCATGGAGAATATTCCAAAAATAAGGATCCTCATCATAATGCGCCTTGAATTCATCAAAACCAGACTTATGTCTCAAAGAGAAGTCAAATTGTTGGAGGTAACTCACCCTCTTGGCATGCGTCTTATTAAGACGTGTTTGATTGTTGATGTGCTTAAGAGCTTAATGATCGGTTTTGAGAACAAATTCCTTGTAAGCCACATAATAATTCCAATGCTTGATAACTTGAACAATGACATAAGACTCCAAGTCATAAGTTGAATACTTGAGCGTGGCACCATTCAACTTTTCACTAAAGAGAGCAATGGGTTGTCCCACTCTCAAATGCATCACAATCAAGCTCAAACACCTCGTCAAAATTGGGCAATCCTAGAATAGGAGCTTCCATCAACTTCTTCTTTAAGAGTTGGAAACTCTCTTGGACTTCCAAAGTCCATTCAAAGACTTTCTGTTGAAAATATACCACATCCCACATCGCCAAATATTGGGTTTGACATAGTTTCATATACTTGTTTGGGCTCTTCACTTATAAGCTTAGGCTTTTAAGTTGGAAACTTAACATGGTATCAGAGCATGTCGTTCTTGGGCCTATTGAGCCTGTATTTGTTGCCCACGTGCAAGGCCTGTGTTAAGCCTGCACGTGAGGGGGAGTGTTGGAAAATATCACATCCCACATCGATTAAATATCGACTTAAACATGTTTTCATATACCTATTTGGGCCCTCCACTTATAAGCTTAGGCTTTTAAGTTGGAAACTTAACATGTTAAGTTTCCAACTTAAAAGCCTAAGCTTATAAGTGGAGAGCCCAAACAAGTATATGAAGCTATGTCAAACCCAATATTTGGGCGATGTGGGATGTGGTATATTTTCAACACTCCCCCTCATGTGCAGGTCTAACAAGACAATAACGAGCCCGTCACGTGGACAATAAAGACGGGCTTACGAGTGAAACGAGCCCAAGAAAGACATGCTTTGATACCATGTTAAGTTTCCAACTTAAAAGCCTAAGCTTATAAGTGGAGGGCCCAAATAAGTATATGAAAACATGTTTAAGTCGATGTTTAATCGATGTGGGATGTGGTATTTTCCAACACTTTCTTCTTGAGACAATCAGTAAGAGGAGCTACTAAGGTGCTGAAATTTTTGATAAACCTTCTATAGAAAGTAGTAAGACCATGAAAACTCCTCACTTCTTGCATACTAGAATGTGTAGGCCAATCCACGATCGCTTGGACCTTACTTTCATCCATAAGCATTCCATCGGAAGGGACAACATACCCCATAAACACTACTTTGTCAACCCCAAAACTACACTTCTTTAAGTTTCCATAGAACTTTTCTCTTCTCAAGATATCAAACACTTGTTGGAGGTGTTTCAAATGGTTTGCAAAATAGCGGCTATAAACCAAAATATCATCGAAATAAACCACCACAAACTCCCAAAAGTGGTTGTTACATTTGGGTCATAACGTGCATGAAAGTACTAGGAACATTAGTGAGCCCAAATGGCATGACAAGCCATTCAAAGAGCCATTTTGTGTCTTAAAAGAGGTTTTCCATTCATTCCCTGGACGAATACGAATTTGGTGATAGCCACTTCTAAGATCAATCTTAGAGAACACCTTTGCATTGGCTAAACAATCCAATATATCAACCAATCTTGGAATTAGAAAGCGATACTTGATGGAAATCTTGTTAATTGCTCTACTATTTGTTGAGAGTTATTTAGAGTATAGGGGTATTTTTGTAATCTCCACTTTTTGGTATGTTATATAAGGGGTTGATCTAACCATTCTAGGGTTAGAAGCTTATGATTCTCCTTCTTCTTCCCTCTCATCTCATAATTTCATGGTTTCAGTCTATTAGAGAAGAAAATCAAAACCAAAACCTAATTCTAGTTCTTTAACATGAGATTAATAAAACATATGGTTGACATAATGACCTAAGCTTCTCCAGTACCAACAAAGTACCCACAAGACCTTCACGAGCCTTCTCGAGCCATTGTCTAGCCTTCTTCGATAGAGTTGATCCTTGTCGAGTCCTGTCGAGCCATCGTCTAGCCTTTTCCAACACAATAGTCAAGCTTTCTCGAGCCCTGTCGAGCCATCGTCCAACCTTCTCGAGCCCTGTTGAGCCATTATCCAACTTTCTCAAGCCTTGTCGACCCTTTGTCCAGCCCTGTCCATCCTCATCGCACTAGATCGAGTCCTCTATAGTAGTAATCGAAGTCCTAGAGCCCCCGCACCACTCTAGTCTTCTTATTGAGCCCTAGTGGAGTCTTCCTTGTCAATCCCTAATCAAACCAGTTAGGCCTTGTGGCAGTTAGTTCTCACATTAGTCAGTCCTCACATCAGTAGTGGTATCAGTTTTTCTTTTTGGTTAGTCGATTCCAATCCCAAAACAATGCCTATAGCACCATGTCCTTACCAAGCTCGAATTTAATTCTCTTCTTTCAAGTGAGATTTTTGTAGTTTTGGGTTACTCCTCCTATTCCTCCTATATGATTATGGGATTCTGTATAGCATCATGTACTGGTTTATGGTTATTAATTGGTATTGAGATATGGTTGTTTGTGTGTTGACTTTTGTTGGATGTGTACGTGTTATATGAATTGTTGTGGTTGTTGTGACGTTGTTAAAGGAATGTGGAGACATTATAGTGTTGTTTGGTAGGTTATTATTCATTGTTGAGTTTAGCTCCATAAAAGTGGTATCTGTTCCGTCTTCTGGTACGGTTAATGTGCAAGTCACTACCATTAAATTAAATGGGTCCAATTATTTGTTATGGGCACAGGCCATGCAAGTTGCAATAGGAGCGTGGAAGAAGTTAAAATTTATATTGTCGGGTCCTCTATCTTCGGATAGTAAGGATTATGAGGAGTGGCATGCAGATAATTGTGTGGTTATGTCTTGGTTGTGGAATACTATGGAGCCATTTGTGAGCTCTAATGTTATGTTTTTGCCCAATGCGAAAGAAATTTGGGATGCAGTTCGAGAGACATATTGTATGGAGAAAAATGTTTCTCGTATATATGATGTTTATCAAAATTTGTTTGACCTTCATCAATCTGGTGAATTGGTCAATGAGTACTATAGCAATTTTAAGGGGTTATTAGACGAGTTGAATCAGTATCATCTGGTGACAAGTGATGTTGAAGTGTTGAAACAATGCGAAGAGTTTTATGTCTCCAAATTTCTCTTTGGTTTTGATCCTAGTCTTTAGACAGTTAAAGATCAAATTTTGGCAAGAGATGGGAGTATTCTTTCACTAAGTAATGTATATACTAGAGTACTTCGTGTTGGCACCGGTTCTTCATCATCTCTTGAGCATTCTAACAAGGACAACTTTGCCTTAATAAGTTATGGGGGCCAACAGAATACCTTTTGGGGTCGTGGTACTTACTCTGGGAGTAGTAGAGGTCATGGCTATTTTTAGAATTATTAAGCTATTGTTTTGTTGTTCCTTTATTTACTTAAGGGTAGTTTTGTACTTTGTGTTTTCTCTCATATATATAAATAATATGTTAGAGGTGGAGGGCTGATTACACACCCTAAACCTCTATGTTTCTTCTTCTCCTCTCCGTTTTCTCTCTCTCCTCTCTCTTGTATCTAACTTCAACCCCAATTTACAAACCTAACTTGGTATTGGAGCCAAATAATCAACCCAGAGAAGAACACAGCAGGACAACAAGAATAGCCCTGCTGACGTCATCAGGGTAGATGCGGACGTCAGCATCTGACGTCAGCATGGTGAGTTGCCCCTCTGAATCTGGTCGACTCACTTAGGGGAATATTCTAGTGGAGTTTTGTTGCAATCCAAGATCGTTTGGTGTGGTTTTTATATTTTTCTTCTATTTTTCAGATTTTTGGTGTGATTTTTGGAAACCCTAGTTTCTAGGACTTTTGATCGAATCTATTGCATGGGGTAATGTCCTTGGGTGCTGATTAGGTGATCCTTGTGGAGTTTTGATGTGGTTTTGACCTTTGGAAAGATGTTATTTGTTTTTTAGTGTTATTCAAGGCACGGCAGCTTGGTTCAGGATATTGTGAACCTCTTGTGGTTGTGGTGCGAAGGCTGTAGCTTGTTTTTGATCTGATTTGCTGTGTGTGAAGGTTGGATTTGAAGCTTGGCTGTTTGTGAAGGCTTTTTTTCATCTGATTAGGTGTTTTTCAAGGCTGTTTGTGTCCCTTAACATCTGTTTGTTGTTCTTCTTGTGGTCTGAAGGCTGATATTATTCCTTGGACCAAATTTTAGGATCTGTTTGATGTCTTTATATCTGGGTTTATTGTTTTCACCTTGTTTTGAAGACGGCAGAAGAGAAATCCAGCCCTAAGACTGAAGGAAAACTCCTATTTTTTAATGTTAACAATCATTTGCCTAAATCTATCACTTCAAAAAAGTTGAATGGTCTGAATTACATGGCTTGGGCACATGCAGTTATAGTTTATTTACATGCACATCAAAAGTTGAAGTATTTGACTGACAATCCTCCTAGTGCTAGTGATCCCACTTATAAAGATTGGATTTGTGAGGACTCTTCTGTTATGGGATTGCTATGGCATAGTATGGATCCCGATATTGCTATCATAGTTGAATTTTGCGACTCCTCCAAGAAAATTTGGGACTCAATTACAGGTTCGTTTTCTCATCAGAGTAATGTTTCTTGTGTGTATGAGCTCTATGAGAAAATTTTCTTTACCAAACAGTCTGGAAACCTTTAGCTGAGTACTATAGTACACTTAAGAATTTGTGGGATCAATTATTGCAGCATAGGCCTTTTACCATTGATTTAGAGTAGCAGAAGAAGCAATGGGAGGAGTTTATGATTGCCAGCTTATTATCTGGTTTGGACTTTGATCTTTGTGGCTTTAAAGATCAGATCTTTGTGAGTGAGACCTTGCCTACGGCTGCTAATGCCTATTCCCAGCTATTGCGTTCTTCCCTCGGACAGCATTATCCCTTGATTAGTTCCACTGTTACTTCTTTAGAGACTATTGCCTTGGTCTCTAATAGTGGAGGCTGTGGAGGATTTCGTGGTGGTTTCCGTGGTGGTCGTGGAGGCCGTAATTTTCGTGGTGGTTCTTGTGGTTGTGGTGGTGGTGGTTGCTTTGGTGGACGTGGTGACAGGAAGTGTAATCATTGTGGGGGTACAAATCACACTGAAGCTTATTGCTTTCAGAAATATAGTAAGCCGACTTATGTGAATCAAGTTAGTGATGGTGTAGCACAGTCTCCAAGTATGGTACAACCACAACCCACATCTGTTGGATCTTCTTCTTCTAGTTCTGGTTCTCGTGATACGTTCAATACTCAACTTGGCGAGCTCTTCGTCCAGCACTTGCGCACTGCACTTCCTTATCTACAGCCTTCTTCCTCTTCTATTGCTGCTTTTAGCTAATTCAGGTAATATTGCATGTGTAGCAGCTTCTCCCTCTTCATGGATTATTGATTCTGGTGCTAACAAAAATATATCTGGTTTATCATCTTGTTTCTTTGATTTAACACCTGTTAATCATCATGTCGTGTTAGTTGATGGCTCTTCTCGACCTATTCATGGATAAGGTGTTCTCCATCCCAGCCCCTCTCTCTCCTTACCTTCTAGTCTTTATGTTCCAAATTTTCCATTTAATTTACTCTCCATTAGTCAGTTGACAAAAGCCTTACAGTGTGAAATTGTTTTCACTCCTACTTCTTGTCTTTTTCAGGATTCCAAGACCAAGAAGACGATTGGTTCGGGGCATGAGAAGGATGGTCTATACTTTTTAGATCCCGGTGAATCTTTGTCTCTTAGTTCATCCGCCTTATTTGCTGCAATTTCTCCTCTTCAGTGGCATTTCCGCTTGGGTCATCCATCTTTGGCTAAACTGAAGACAGCTATTCCTTTATTAAGTCCTATATCTAAGTTAGAGTGTGAGGCTTGTCAACTCGGGAAGCACCACCATAGTTCCTTTCCTAGTAGTAACCATGATCGTCAGTTTGAGTCCTTTGTTTTGGTCCATATAGATATTTGGGGTTCGTCTCGAACGGCTACTTTGAGTGGATTTCGTCATTTTGTTATTTTTGTTGAGGATTATTCCTGAATAACATGGTTGTTTCTAATGAAAAAGCGGTCTGAATTGCCTAAAATTGTTCTTCACTTTTACAATGAAATTTTTGTTCAATTTAATAAACGTATTAAGATCTTTCGATCTGATAATGCATTGGAGTATACTCAGACCATTATGAATTCGTTTTGCATTGATAGAGGCATTATTCATCAGATTAGTTGTTCTCATACTTCTTAGCAAAATGGTGTGGCTGAGTGGAAACGTCGCCATTTACTTGATGTTGCTTGCACCTTAATGTTCAATATGCAGGTGCCTAAACATTTTTGGGGCAATGCTGTTTTAATTGACTGTTACTTCATTAATAGAATGCCTTCTACTGTTTTGAATCATAAGTCCCCTTTTTCTCTGTTATATCCTGATAGGCCTCCTTTTTTTCTCACTCCTCGGGTGTTTGGTTGTGTTGCTTTTGTTCATGTGCTAGATTTGAGGTTGCTCGGTCGTCTCGGGGTATTTATCTTTCCTAATGGAAATATGTTCTTGACCTTTTTTCTGAGACTGGTCTCTTAGGCTCTTGGCCTGTGGATACTCCTATGGACTCGTCTGTTAAACTTGATGGTGAACAGGGTGCTCTATTTGTTGATGTTGGTCGCTATCGTAGGTTGGTTGGGAAGTTAATTTATCTTACTGTTACTTGTCCTGACATTACTTATGCTGTTGGTGTCATTAGTCAGTACATGCATGCTCCTCGACAATCTCATTTTGATGCTGTGTGTCGTATTCTCCGTTATTTGAAGGGTTTCCCTGGTCGAGGTTTGTTATACAAATCTTCTGCTTCCCTATTTGTCATTAGCTTTAGTGGTGTCGATTGGGCTGGTTCACGTTCTGATCAGCGATCTACTTTTGGTTATTGTACCTTTGTTGGTGGCGATTTGGTTACTTGGAGAAGTAAAAAGCAAAATGTTGTTGCTTGTTCTAGTGCGGAGGCTGAGTATCGAGCTATGGCTCATACAGCTTCTGAGATGTTGTGGGTTCGTGCTCTCCTTTGTGACCTTGGTATTGATGTTTCTATTCCTTTAGAGATGTATTGTGACAATCAGGCTGCTCTTTTTATTGCCAATAATCTTGTCTTTCATGAGCGCACCAAGCATATTGAAGTGGATTGTCACTTTATTTGGGATTTGTTGCTTTGAAAGGAGCTTATTACTCCGTATGTTCGGTCTAGTGCTCAGCTTGCAGATAATCTCACAAAACCTCTCACTTGTCGTTCTTTTCAGCAGTTGTCTTTCAAGCTGGGCATGTTTGATTTGTATGCTCCAGCTTGAGGGGGAGTGTTAGAATTATTAAGCTATTGTTTAGCTATTGTTTTGTTATTCCTTTATTTACTTAAGGGTAGTTTTGTACTTTGTGTTTTCTCTCATATATATATATAAATAATATGTTAGAGGTGAAGGGCTGATTACACACCCTAAACCTCTACGTTTCTTCTTCTTCTCTCCCTTTTCTCTTTCTCTCCTCTCTTTTGTATCTAACTTCAACCCCAATTTACAAACCTAACTGCCATTTTGGAAGCGGTAGTGGTTTTGGTGATCGTGGTTTTGGAGCTCATGGTGGTCAACCCTCTAGTTTTGATAGCAATTGAGGTCATGGCCGTACTTTTTGCAGAGGCCGTGGTAGAGACGGTGTTCATCAGTACATGCTTTGTGGAGGGTAGAATCACACTGTCGAGCGTTGTTTTGATCTTCATGGCAAACCTTGGGCCCCATCTTCTAATTCAGTTATGTGCTCTTCAGACAGTAGCTTAGGTCCTGCACAGATGGTTAGTGATCTAGCTCCACCTACTACTGCGTCCACTAGTGATTCCATTACTCTATCGAGGGAGGAGTATAATGCCTTAATTCAACACCAACAACAAATGTTGTGTCTGATACAGCGGCCTTTGATCATGTAGGTAACATAGCATGTTTCTCCTCTTCTCCTTCTACTCCATGGGTTATAAACTTCAGAACTTGTGCACATATGACTATAAGAGTAATTTGTTTTCTAGTTTAACTTTTCAAAATACTAAGTCATTTGAGGTTTTAGCTAATGGTCGCTCTTGTGCCATTATGGGTAGTCGTAGAGTTCATCCTACTCCATCTCTTAATCTTTCTCCCGCACATTACATTCCTAAATTTCCATTTAATCTGTTATCTGTTAGCAAACTAACCAAATCTCTTAATTGTTCTAACTTTTTTTCCATCTCACTATGTTTTTTAGGACCATAGCTTGAAGAAGATGATTGGTGGAGGTCGTGAGGGGGATGGACTTTATTACTTGGATTTTGGTTCTCCTATTGGCAATCTTTTGGCCTTATAAGTTGGTGTTTCACCTCGTCAATGGCATTTTCGTTTGGGTCATCCTTCTTTGAAGTTTTTAAAAACTTGTGTTTCCTTCTTTTTAGTATGTCTAGTTTAGAGTGGGAAGCTTGTCAGTTAGGCAAGCATTATAGGATTTCTTTTATGCTGAGACAAAATAATCGTTGGTCAATTCCTTTTTAATTGGTGTATTCTAATGTTTGAGGTCCATCTCGTCATAATAGTCTATTGGGTTTTTCTTATTTTGCGTCTTTTGTGGATGATTATTCAAGGATGACATGGATATTTTTAATGAAAGAAAAGTCTTATATTTTCTCTATTTTCAATCATTTCATAAAGAGCTACTTCATTTGGATGTGCCATTCGTATTTTACAATCTGATGATGCCCTAGAATATGTTTTAAAGGCCTTTTCAATCTTATTTTGATGCTAATGGGATTATCCATCAAACTTATTGTGGTTACACACTTATACCCCACAACAAAATGGGGTTGTTGAATGTAAAAATCAACACCTTTTTGAAATTTCCTGCACTCTTATGGTTCAGATGAATATTCCTAAAATTTTTTGGGGAGATGTTGTGTTCACTGCATGTTATCTCATTAATCATATGCCATCATTTGTTCTTCATGGTGGTTTTCTATATTTTGTGTTGTATCTTGATCGATCATTATTTTCTTTACCACCACGTTTATTTAGATGTGTCTGTTTTACTTATATTCTCTCCCCAAGGTGTTCTAAGTTAGATCCTCATGCGGTTAAATGTGTGTTCGTTGGTTATTCTAGAACTCAAAAAGGTTACAAGTGTTGGGATTTGCAATCTCATCGGTATGTTTTAGTTCTAATGTCACCTTCTTTGAAGGTATGTCATTCTTTTTGCCTTAGGTCTCGATGTTATTGAGTCCTCTTCGGTCCCTTTGCCCATTTCTCCGATTATGGTTCCATCTAGTGTTTTGGTATCTAAGTCAACTATGTCAAAGCCATTATAGGTGTATCATTGTTGGCCCCACACTCCAAGAAACGAAGATCTTCCTGCTTGCCTTCACCTTCATCTGATTCGGTTGTGGTTTTTGCCTCATCTAGTGACCCATCTACTTCTAACCTTCCCATTTCCCTACGAAAAGGTACTCCTACATGTGCTCAACATCCTGTTGAGAAAATGGTCTCTTTTTCTCATATGTCTCCTCACTTTTGTGCTTTTGCTGGCACATTATCCTCCATTACTATCCCTTGTTCTCATACTCAGGCATTAGATTCTCCTGGTTGGAAGAGTGCTATGGATTTCTATGGTGTCCACGGTGGCCATAATTTTCGTGGTAATTCTCTTGGTGGTGGTTGCTTTGGTGGACATGGTGATAGCAAATTTGACTATTGTGGTTGGCATCGATTATATAGAATCGTATTGCTTTTAGTAATATGGCAAGCCTAATTATGTGAACTAGGTCACTGATAGTCTTGTCCAGCCGCTACCACAGTACTAACCTACTTCTATTAGAATTGCGGCTTCTTGTTCTGGTTCTCGTGATGCACTTGGTTCTTAGATTGGCAAGTTGCTAGTCTTGCATTTGCACACTACTCTTCCTCTTTCATGAACTTCTTCTTCCACTACCACCTTAGCTAATTCAGGTAATCTTACTTGTGTAGCAGCTTCACCCATATCTTGGATTATTTATTTTGGGGCTAACAACAATATATTGGGTTTATCCGCTTGTTTTTCTGATTTAAGCCTTGTTAATCATGATATTGTGTTAGCTGATGCTTCTTTTTGGCCTGTTCATGGTAAAGGTGTTCTTCATCCCATAAACTCTTTTATCTTTACCTTCGAGCCTTTGTGTTCCTAAGTTTCCTTTCAATTTTCTTTATGTTAGTCAATTAACTAGAGCCTTACAATGTAGCATTCTTTTCACTCCTTCGTCTTGTATTTTTCAAGATTTCAAGACGAAGAAGATGATCGGTTTGGGGCATGAGAAAGAATGGCTTATACTATCTGGATCCTCGTAGTTCTCTTTTTCTCAGTTTTTCCCCCATGGTCTTAAATATTGAGAATATCAGTGATATATCGCCAATGGCGTATCGGTGGACATCGATTTGAATTCTCACTATGACTTCGTTCCAACAGACATATCAACACAATATCATTGAGAGAATTGAGAAATATTGAGATTATCATCAATTTTTCTCCTTCATACCGACGATATGTGTCGATTTATCGACAATTTTCAGCAAAAATCAAGAAGAAGAGAAGAAGAATGCCAGAGGTGAGCAGGAATCTAGAAACGCTACAATAGAGGAGTTTCATGAAGCTTTGATTTTAAGCGTTAACAGTCCTATTGAATCATAGGTGGGTGAGCAGGAATCTAGAAACGCTACAATAGAGGAGTTTCATGAAGCTTTGATTTTAAGCGTTAACAGTCCTATTGAATCATAGGTTCTGGACTGAAGGGCATCTTTTCACTCCACGTCATACACAAAAATCATGGAGAACTATGTTAGTGGTGATTTTGGAAATGTTATTTGGCTAATGATGAACCTTTGAATATTGTGGGGAAAGGAGATGTTCGTATCAGATTACCGAATGGGGCTGTGTGGAAGTTGCAGAATGTGAGACATGTTCCTTTTCTGTGGGACAATTGGATGATGAAGGGCATTCAGTAGCTTTTGCGGGTGGTTTGTGGAAAATCACTAAAGGAGCCATGGTTGTGGCTCGAGGAAATAAAATTGGTATTGTACGTGACTAAACACTAAGAATTTAGTTGCAATGGCTGATGTAGGAGTAGATTCGAATCTGTGGTACCGTAGGCTTAGGCATATGAGTGAAAAGGGGATGAAGGTACTTTTTGTCGAAGGGAAAGTTGCCAGGTATAAAATCAGTGGATATTGGTTTGTGTGAGGACTGTATATTCAGTAAAACAGAAGGCCAGTTTCTCAAAGGCTGGCAAGACACTTAGGCTGCGTTTGGTTTGATGGAATTGAATGGAATGGGAGTGGGAATGGAATGGAATGAGAATGGGAATGGGAATGGAATGATAATGGACATTCCATCCCAATGTTTGGTAAGTGGTGGGAATGGAATGAAAAAGCAAAGGTGAGATCCATTTTTAATGATTTTTACTCCTTGAAAGGTGGGAATAGCCATTCCTTTTGGTTTAGGAAGGAATGGCTATTCCCTCATTGGAGGGAATAGACTCTCACAAGGGAATAGCCATTCCATTCCCTTATGCAACCAAACACTCTTTTTTTTTGGAGAATGGAATCACCATTCCATTCTCTCCCTATTCCCTCATAACAAACATAGCCTTAAGACACAAAAATTAGAGCTGGTTCATACTCATGTATGGTGCCTACTTTGGTTTCATCTCTTGGAAGCTCATTGTATTTTGTTACCTTCATTGATGATTCGACAAGAAAGGTATGGGTTTATTTTTTGAAAAATAAATGTGATATTTTTGACACTTTTTAAGAAGTGGAAGGCCGTGGTGGAGAATGAGACAAGTTTGAAGCTATAGTGTTTGGGATTTGATAATGGCTGGGAGTACAATGATGGGGAGTTCAAAGAATTTTATGCTATTAATGGAATTAGAACGGAGAAAACTACTCCAGGGACATTGCAGCAGAATGGTGTTGCAGAACGCATGAATAGAACTCTGAATGAGCATGCTAGAAGCATGAGGATACACGCTGGATTGCCTGAGATGTTTTGGGCTGATGCAATTAACATTGTGGCATATTTGATCAACCGTGGACCATCTTTTCCTTTGGATGGAAATTTACTAGAGGAGGCTTGGAGCGGAAAAGAGGTAAATCTTTCACACTCGAAAGTGTTTAGCTGTGTTTCATATGTGCATATAGATTCTAATGCTAGGAGCAAGCTTGATTCGAAGTCCAAAAAATGTTCTTTTATTGGGTATGGCATTGATGAGTTTGGTTATTGGTTTTGGGATGATTAGTAGAGATGTCATATTTAATGAGAAAATAATGTATGGGGACAGGTCAGTTGCAGAGTCAGATATTGCAACTACTCACTTTGAAAAACTTGAATATATTGCAGTTATTGAAGCTAGCAAGGAGATGATTTGGTTGCAGAGGTTCTTGGAAGAATTGGGTAAAGGGGAGGAGAACAGTGTTCTGTACAGTGATAGCCAGAGTGCTATTCATCTTGCAAAGAATCCGGCATTTCATTCCAGGACGAAACACATTCAGTTGAGATACCAATTGCATATGTTCACTTTTGGATGATGGAATATTGTCACTTGAGAAGATCCATGAAGGCAGATTTGTTTACCCAACCAGTCACCAATGAGAAACTGAAGTAGTGTTAAGGTTCAATTTGTCTTCGAGCTTTAAGACAAGGGAGTTAGTCAATGTGACATTTGTTATGGTTTGGAGACATGGAAGAGATTAGAGCTTTTGATGGAATCAGTCTCCAAGTGGGAGATAGGTAGTGTGGAGCCTGATTATACTGTACATATCTCCCCTGCTTTCGTAGATCCAACTCTATGGTGAGTTCTCACGGGGTTGTAGGGGGGCATCACCCCCATGCCAAATGTTTTAGTAAGGGTATTTTGGTATTTTCGCACTTGTGACCTATAACCCTAGTTCTATATATGTATTATAGTGGGGGGTGGCCGTCATTATTCTCCTGTATCTTCTTTTGCAAAAAGCATAGTGAAAGTTCTAGGGACTTTGTGGATGTAGGTAGAGTTTTGCCAAACCACGTAAATCTGTGTTTCTTGTGTGTTCTTAATTTTCATTTTTGCGTTTTATTATTGTATCTCGTGGATCCTAGAAAATTCCTAACAAGCTGACAATCACACACACACACTATGTTTAGTATTTCAAATACACACACACACACACACACACACACACACACTATGTTTAGTATTTCAAATATTTTAAAATATAATTTGAAACCAATGGCTTTTGACCTACTTGCACTTCTCCACCTATGAGTGGGGAGATTATTAAAAATATTAAAATGAATTTTTGATCCATATTACCCAAATAAATTTATATATATAATTTCAAAAAACATTAAAGATATACATATACATGTTTTACATTGCAATTAATAATATTACTCCAAACCTTATACACCCTATAAATTTTAAAACCAACCCCCCCTCCCCTTCTCTCTCTCTCTCAATGCTTTTTGGTCTCTTACATTGCAATTAATAATATTACTCCAAATTATTACATTTTTAATATTATGTGACATTTAAATGTTAAAGTTGAATAAATTTCTAGTATTTATTTTCTCAGTGCAAGACATTTTTATACCCTATACAACATATACTTGTATTACACATTCAAATTGCTATATTTTGATTCTAAATCGGTTATTAGTGTCTAAATCATTGTTTCCTAGAGTTTCAATAAACATATCCATGTTTAACTAATAATATCTGTCGTATCTGTAAATCGATATCAATATATCCGATATATCTATGTTTTTGGAGCATCAATATATCCGTCGATACCAATATTTAAGTCCTTGGTTTGTCCGCCTTGACTGTTACCATCTCCTCTCTAGTGACATTTTCGCTTGGGTCATCCTTCTTTGGCTAAACTCAACAGAGGAAATCCTTCATTGAGTATTGTGTTTAATTTAGGGCCTATTTATGAGCAAACCAAGCGCGCTTCTAGGACCCAAAAGCATGTCAAGTGCCTATTTGGGTGAAAATATCAAAAGAGCTTCTAAGCCCAAACGAGCGTTGGGTCTAAAGTGTGAATCGTTACTTCTCCAAAATGCGGTGCCCAACGTGATGCGGGAAGCTGACTCATGTCTAATGAAACTTTCCAAATGCCAGATATACCCTCTTATTTCAAACTTAAAGAAAGAAATACCCTTTAGACCCCAAGAAACACGATCCATACTTGACCTCCCCATTCCCACTCTCATTCTCACCAAAAGCTTCTCTTTCATTGATGAATCTCGGACAATCATCTCTGTCTGGCAGCTGCATCTCTCTCCAGCAACTTTTGTATGTGAAATTCCCCTTCCCCTTCTCTCTATTTTCTCATACCAGACCCCTTTTTCTCAAAACCCTAGGTTTCTTATAATCTTCTGTTGTCGTGTTCATCCAGTTATATGATTTGGAAATTTTCAATTAATTTTCAATTAATTTTGTAATTTTTATTGTTTTTTCTTTAATTTTTGGATGTCCTGTGCTAGTTGTGCTAGAGGTGTTGGTGCTAATTTTGGAAGTCCTGTGTTTCTTTCGTTGATGGTGCATCGTTTACTCTCAATATATGTTCTAAGTTGGATTATAGGAGATATAAATGTATATATATCTTGCTCACTATTATTGTCAAATGCTTGGTCATGACATACATGTCGGACATAGGGTGGAATAGATTGAAGATAAAGTTGATAAATGGGAAACCTGATGGAAAATTAGTTATCAACATGGGTTAGTTTGATAATGTTGAATCCAAAAGACTATTTTTCCAGCTTGTAATTTTAGAATGGTTGATATTATTAGTTGGTTTTCTGACTTTATAACATCCAGGAGGTGTTTGTTGATTACCTTAGGCTTCATTTGGGTGAATTGTTCCACTTGCAAGGTAGGATATTTGGAAATAAATAGAGGGTTTTCTTTAGAACAGTGAATTTTTTCCCCCATTTTTGTTTGGCTCTTTGTGTTGGATCAGTAGTGATTTTTTATTTCTTTTCCCCTTTATAGTACTACTTGTCTGAAGAAGAAGATGTTGATGAGTCGAATTATTGTGTAACAATGGATAATAATAGTGAGATGGAAGTTGTTCGTGATAAGATTATTGGGGAGCTTCAATTTAATGTATCAACCTTTTTTTGGGGGTTGAAACATATATGGTTATTTTGAATAAAATAATTGATTTGTGGCTAATGATAGATCCTCTTTTTAAATAATTTTTTAATTATCTCCAAGGACTTTAATATCGATATCGATGGATATATCGAGGGTCCAAAAATGTGGATATATCGGATATATCGTTGGATATATCGATAATATCGATATCGTTTTAAAGATATTGTAGATATTATGATTTAAACATGGATATTTTTATTGAAACTCTGGGAAACAATAATTTAGACTCTAATACATAATCTAGCATCAAAATATTGCAATTTAAATGTGTATAACACAAGTATGTGTTGTGTAGGGTATAAATAGTATGATATGAGGATAAAATAAACATATAAAAATTAGAAATTTATGCAAATTTAACATGCAAATGTCATATGAGATTAAAATTTGTAAATATTTATCATTTACACAATAAACACTTACATACTTATATAGTTACATTAATAGTTTAGTACCACATGGAATTCCTTGGTGGTTCAAGATCATCATTCCTATCTTTATTAGTTAAAATTAGAAATTTTAATTGAAACTCTGAGAGATGATGTTTTAGACCTTAATACACAATTTATAATCAAAAGATTTCAAATTAAATCCCTATAAGACAAGTAAATAGTGTGTAGGGTGCAAAAAATGTGTGGTGCTGAGCAAATGATATTACAAACTTTTGTAAATTTCACATAACATTACATATTTGTAATATTTAAATATAAAGTGCCACTAAATTCAAGACCATTGACTTGAAATTATATTTTAAAATATATGAAATACTGAACATAGTTTAAAAAAAAATTAATTACACGAAAATAAATGTGAAAATTTATAGGGTTCTTTTAAAGAATTATGGGGTTACATTTGTAAAAATATGAAAAAATTGGGTGTTTTAATAAAAATAGTTTTATTTCTTTTTTAGAATGAGTCACATGATAAACATGTGATAACTGATAAGGCATTAGCAAAAGCAAAAAAAAGGAAAAGAAAAGAAATGATAAGATAAAGCCAATCAGTAAAGTGATTTAGGGATATCACTTATCAGTCGGCTTCACCACCAAAATAGACGCCTGGTTTAAATCCCCTTTAAGGAATGGGGTAACCGTAGCCTCTTCTATGGAGGTTTGAGGATGACACCAGTGGCCAAGACAACGGCACCGATAGCAGTGAGGATGATCACTACAGGTATGTAAATCGTCTTCTTCTTCTTCTTCTTCTTCTTCGTGGTCATCAACAACTGCTGGACGAACACCGGTGACGACATGATCAACAACTGTTATTTCTTTTCTTTTTTTCTTCTTCTTCTTCGTAGTTGATAACGGCAGGGATAGTCACAACCGAAGGCTGATCACCCACTTAGCAAAACGATATGCTTCACAGGGTCGATATTGACGATATATCGACAATATATCGTCGATATCTCTACGATAAATCAAGAAAATCAGCCAATATTTAAAGAAATCTAGATATCGTTCGATATTTTGTTTTTTTGAAAATCTTTCAATTTCGCAACAATATATCGTATCGTTCCTCTCCGATATGACGATATATCGCGATATATCGACGATATATCGCGATATTTTAGTCCCTGGTTTATCTCATGCTTTTTAATAAAATCATAGCAAAAGCATTTCATCATTTTTTTTCTTGCCAAATAGGCAATAGAAGAACTTTCTGTAAGGGCAATAGTGTCACTTTAGGGTTATAGTAGCTTTAGGACTTGTTCTTGCCAAACAAGTAAAAAAGCTCTTCCAACATCCAATAGCACTTTTGAAATATAGTTCCCAAACACAACTCAGAAGCTAATTAGTAGCATTAGCTTCTACTTCTCTTCTTCTACAGCGAAAGTTGCAAAAGCCATAGCTGCTAAACAAGCACTTAGAATGTGATGCATGTCAGTTAGGAAAGATCATTGTAGTTCTCTTCCCAGTAGTAGTCATAGTTGTCACTCTAAGTCTTTCACATTGGTCCACACAGATATTTTGGGTCCTCGTACTTCTACCGTAAATGAATTTCACTATGTTATTGATGATCATTCAAGAATGACATGGTTATTTTTAATGAAAGACCGATTGGAATTGCCCAATTTTATTCTTTAATTCAATAATGGGATATTTGTTTTATTTAATAAACATGTTGAGATGTTTCGATTTGATAATGCATTTGAATGTACTAAGACTGTTATGAATCCTCTTTGTGTGGATAGAGATATTATTCATTAGACTAATTGTGCACATTTCACAGCAAAATAGTGTTGTTGAGCACAAACACTGTTATTTATTGGATGTTGCTCGCACCTTGATGTTCAATATGAATGTACCTAAACACTTATGGGGTGATGCCGTTCTTACTACATGCTATCTCATTAATAGAATGTCGTCTGTTGTTCTAAATATTAAGTTTCTTTTTTCTCTCTTATATCTTGATCGCCTCCTTTCTCTCTTACTCCTCGTGTGTTTGGTTGCATAGCCTTTGTTCATATACCCAATTCTAGTTAGGCTAAATTATCTCTTCGAGCTTGCAAGTGTGTTTTTATTTGGTATTTTCGTACTCAAAACGGCTATTGCTATTACAGAGACTTGCCGTACCCATGTGAATGTTGATGTCACCTTCTTTGAGTCTACTTCCTTCTCCTCTTCAGTTCAAAATTTCTCTTCTGATCTGATTTCTTGTCATGAGGGGCTGGCTTGCCTTCTTTGAGCATTGATGGTTTACCTATTGCCCTCCAGAGGTAAAAGGACATGTACTCAACATCCTATTGCTCATTTTTTTTGTCCTATCATCGTCTTTAACCCTGCTTCCACTCTATTGCTTGTTCTTTGTCTTTTGTTTTTGTTCCCTCTTCATATAAGTAGACGTTATCTTCTTTTGGCTGGAAGCAAGCTTTAGATGAGGAAATGAGTGCTCTTCATAAGAACCGAACGTGGGAACTCACATCTCTAGGTAACAAACAAGTGGATGTCGTCAGGTTTACGCTATCAAATATCTTCTAGATGGTTCCGTTGAGTACCTTCAAGCGCGGCTTGTTGCTAAAGGTTATACCCAGACATATGATGTTAGCTACTTGGAGACCTTTTCTCCGGTTGCTTGTTTGAACTTTGTTCGATTCTTGCTTTCAATAGTAGTTGGTTGATCCTGGCCCTTGTATCAATTGGATGTAAAAAAAATGCCTTTCTTCATGGTGATCTCCGCGAGGAAGTTTATATGGAACAAACTCTTGGGTATGTTGTTGCTGGTTTTGAGAATCTTGTGTGTTAGTTAAAAAAGGCATTATATGGTCTAAAACAATACCACGACAATGGTTTGATTGTTTTAGTACTATTGTCCTTCATTATGGTTTCCAACATTCTAATTTTGACCATTCTATTTGTGTTCGTCACTTTTGTGCTAGTACCATTGTTCTGATTGTTTATGTGGACGTTATTATTATCTTTGGCGATGATTCTATGTGTATTGCGAATTTGAAACATTATTTGGGTTAGCATTTCTAGACCAAAGATCTTGGTGCTCTTCAATATTTCCTAAGGATTAAGGTCGCTTGTTCTTCTGAAGGTATCTTTCTTTCTCATTGGAAATATGTTCTTGTTCTTTTGTTAGGTCACTTGGGTCCTCATTCTATTGATATTTCTATGGATTCTACTGTTGAACCTTGAACCTAATAGAGAACATGATAGAGAACAGAGTGAATTGTTTGTTCATGTTGGTTGCTATTGTTGGTTGGTTGGGAAGTTGATTTATCTTCCATTACCCATTTGATATCACTTATGCTATTGGTGTGGTTAGTCAATTTTTGCATGCTCCCCATCAACCTCATTTTGATGTTGTTTGTAGAATTTTGCGTTATTTGAAGAGCACTACTCGAACAGGGTTGTTGTATAAGCCTGACTGATTTAGTTATGCCAATTAAGCTGGTAGTTGTTTTGATCGTCCCGGGAATTATACCTTTGTTGGGAGCAATCTTATTACTTGGCGTAGTAAGAACCAGGTTATTGCTCGTTCTACCATAGAAGCCGAGTACCGAGACATGGCTCATATTGCTTCAGGAATTATTATGGGTTCGATCGCTTTTTCATGATATGGGTATTGTTGTTTCAGTTGCAATGAAGATGTATTGTGATAATCAAGCTGCTATTTTTATTGCCAAGAATCCTGTCTTCCATGAGCGCACCAAGCATATTGAGGTTGACTTGTCATTTTATTCGAGACAGTGTTGTGGAAGGATATTGTTAACCCCTGTGTTCGCTTCAACCGTCAACTTGGTGATATTCTCACAAAACCTTTTGCTCATGCTCATTATGAGAAATTTTTTTCTTCCTTTATGATAAGGGTATTATTGTAACTTCTCTTATTGTGTCTCTCATATATATATATATATATATATAGTACGTAAAAGGGAGATATGGGTAACATTTTTTAACCCTTGCTTCAAAATCTCTCTATTTCTCTTCTTCTTCATCATAAGAAGAAAAAAGAAAGGAAAAAGAAAATCTTCTTCTAGACCCTAACCCTAAATTATAATTCCTAGCAAGCTAACTTAAAGTATAAGCATGAGTTGGAGTTGATTATGGAGGTATAGAAGTTATTAGATGTCAAAATTATATGTGAAGAAAATTATCCTCAATGGGGCTAATATTGTTCTAGTTCAGAAGAAAAATGGTTAGCTTTGAAGTTGTGTAGATTACAAGGATATGCATAAAGCTTTTCCAAAGGATGAGTTTTCTCCTTCCTAATATGGACTTGATGATTGATAGTACATCCCAATATCACACTCCGAGTTTCATAAATGGATATAGTTGATATAACCAAATTTGGCTGGCCAGAGATGATGTTGCCAAGACTAGTTTTGTCACTCCGTGAGGTGTGTAATGTTATATAGTGATGCCTTTTGGGTTAAAGAACGCTAGAGCTACTTACCAGTGAGCAATGACTAATTTTTAAATATTTCATTCACAATGAGGTGGAGGATTATTTGGATGAGTTGTTGTTAGATCTCAAGCTATAATGGACCATTCTGTACTGTTAGACAAAGATTTTTGAACTATGTCAACGGTATTCACTTAATATGAATCCTTTGAAGTGTGCATTAGGGCTATGCTCTGGGAAATTTCTGGGGTTCATTATTAGATACAAGAAACGAAGTCGACCCTAGCAAAATCATTGCAATATGAGACATGGCTGCTCCCTGTAGTGTTAAACAGTTGAAAAGTTTCTTTGGTAAAGTGTCTTATCTCTGAAGATTATAACAAATTTAGCCAAGAAGGTGTTACTAATATCTAAATTGTTGTGGAAGAATACTGATTTTGTATGGGATAGGGCTTGCTAGGATGCTTTTGAAGCTTTTGAAAGAAGAGTTACTAAGACCTCCCACTCTAATGACAATTCTTTCGCTTCATTCTGCTGAGAGTTACTAAAACAGGTAGTTTGATGAAGTATCCCATGATCACGGAAATAAGATCCAAGACTACCATAGAGATGCTCACCACCATTGTTAGACCCAACAACCTTAATAGGGTTATTAAACTCTGTCAACACCATTTTGTGAAAATTATGCGAGCAAGAGAAGTCATCACTTTTATGTTTTAGCGAATACACCCAAGTTGTTTGAGAGAAATCATCAATAAACATTATAAACCAATGATAACCAGGTTATTAAAATGTATTGACTCCATTTTTTGAAAATTCTGCAAGCAAGAGAAGTCATCAATTTTATGTTTTAGCAAATACACCCAAGTTATTTGAGAGAAATCATCAGTAAACATTATAAACCAATGATAACCAGATAAAAAAGAAACCCGATATGGGCTCCAAACATCTGTACGAAAAATCGCAAAAGGTTCAAAATTTTTATTATTACTAGAAGAGAAGGACACACGATGGTGTTTAGTAAGTTCACACATCTTACAATTCAACTTAAAAACATTACTTCTGGAAAATAGAAAAGGAAAAATTCATTGTAACAAAAGGAAGGACGAATGCCCCAAATGCCTATACCATAGCTAGATTTTCTCCATTGAATCATCGTATTCTCTAAATGATGTGCTTATGGGAGGTACTTCGGTGTCTTAGAGTGAGGATTCACAAGGTAAAGAAGTTGGTTTATATATAAATGAATGAAGAAATAAGAAAAGAAGAGAAGAAGAAGAGAAGAGAAGAAGAATGAGAAAAATAGAGTGAACCATAGGGTTCCTTCTCTACTAGCATATTATTTATACTTCCTATATGCTACAATTACAAGAATACCCTTCAACTAAGTAGAAGTAATAAAGCATGAATAAAATACATAAAATATAACCAATATTCAACACTCCCCCTCAAGTTGGTGCAAAGATATCCCTCATGCCCAACTTGGCTAGCACATCATGAAACACTTTGCTAGGTACTCCTTTGGTCCAGATATCAGCAAGCTGATCTTCAGTTCTCATATATGGAGTGCAAATCTCTCCAGAACTCAACTTCTCTTTGATAAAATGCCTATCAACTTCAATATGCTTAGTTCGATCATGTTGAACTGGGTTATGTGCAATATTGATAGCTGCCTTGTTATCACAATACAACCGCATAGGCACTTTGCATTCAAAACCTAATTCCTGTAGCAATATCTTTAACCAAAGTAACTCACACACCCCATGAGCTATGGATCTAAACTCAGCTTCTACATTGGATCTAGCAACTACAGACTGTTTCTTACTCCGCCAAGTTACAAGATTTCCACCTACAAAAGTACAGTAACCCGAGGTGGATCTTCTATCAGTGATAGAGCCTGCCCAATCTGCATCTGTATACGACTCTATTCTCAAATGATCATGTCTTGAGAACAATATTCCTTTTCCGGGAGCAGATTTCAAGTAGCGAAGGATCCGATAAACAGCCTCTAAATGAGACTCACGAGGAGAATGCATGAATTGACTCACCACACTAACAGCATATGCAATATCTGGGCGAGTGTGAGACAAGTAAATCAATTTACCAACTAATCGTTGATATCTCCCCCTGTCAACCATAGCTCCCTCTATATCTTCACCCAATCTCTGATTTTGTTCTATAGGAATATCACATGCTTTGCATCCAAGCATCCCTGTCTCTTTAAGAAGATCAAGAACATATTTCCTTTGGGAAATAAAAATACCTTTATGAGATCTAGCAACTTCAATGCCCAGAAAGTATTTTAAATTCCCAAGGTCCTTGATTTCAAGCTAAGTCATGTTTCAATTTTTGTATCTCCTCCACATCATCACCAGTTATCACAATATCATCAACATATACAATAAGGGTTGTGATTTTACCCTGAGTAGAATGACGGATGAATAAAGTGTGATCACCCTAACTCTGCTTATATCCACACTTCAGCATAACTCGAGTAAACCTTTCAAACCATGCTCTAAGAGACTGTTTCAACCCATATAAAGCTTTCTTTAACTTGCATACCTTACCAATCGTCAATGGATTCTCAAACCCAGAGGGAACATCCATATACACCTCTTCTTCCAAATCTCCATGAAGGAATGCATTCTTTACATCCAGTTGTTGGAGTGACCAACCCAAATTAGCAGCTAAGGATAATAGGACTCGAATGGAATTCATTTTTGCAACCGGAGCAAATGTTTCTTGATAATCTATCCCATATGTCTGTGTATAGCCCTTTGCCACCAATCTTGCCTTGTATCTATCCACAGAACCATCTGCCCTATGCTTCACAGTGAACACCCACTTGCACCCCACTGTCTTCTTATCCTTTGGTAACTTCACCAAATCCCAAGTATGGTTCTTTTGAAGAGCTCTCATCTCTTCATTCATTGCTTCCCTCCATTTTTGGTCACTAAGTGCATCCTGTAAATCTTTTGGAACAGAAACTGAGGATAACTGAGAAGCAAAAGCACGATAAGATGGTGAGGGTTTTTCATATGAAACAAAGTTAGACAAAGGATGTTGAGTACAAGATTTAACTCCTTTACAAAGGGCAATAGGAGCATCTCTCATTAATGGGAGTATCAAAAGCATTAAGGAGAGAATTAGAAACCCTATCACTGAACTTACCTGAGTCAGAAGAAGCCGGTTGACAAGTAGGAAGTAGAAGAGCTTTATCCTTCTGTCTCCTCGAGTATACTTGAATTTCCTTGATTGGTTCCCCCTTGGTTCGTATTGATACATGTAGGAGCAATTGTATCCGTTGTAGGAAGCACTAAAGGAAAAGGAGACTAAGACTGAGACCAAGACTGCTCTTCACTAGTATTCTCCCCCTGAAGAGAAGTCTGGGGAGGAGAGAAATAGGCAGAAGACTCAAGAAAGGTCACATCCATAGAGACAAACCTTTTCCCAGATGGAGGGTGGTAACACTTGTAACCTTTCTGTGTAGGAGAATACCCCAAAAACACACATCGGAGGGCACGGGGATCTAACTTACCCCTATCTCTACTCGGAATATGGACAAAACAGACACACCCAAAAACCCGAGGAGGAATTAAAAAAGGAGGTGAGGTAGGTGAGGAGTGAGGCAACACATCAATGGGTTTGCGGAAGTTGAGAACCCGAGAGGGCATTTTATTGATGAGATACGTGGCAGTGAGAATGGCATCCCCCAATGAGACTTAGGAACATGAGTGGAGAACATCAATGCCCTCGCCACTTTTAGGAGGTGACGATTCTTTCGCTCAGCAACCCCATTTTGTTGAGGAGTATCAGTACATGAAGTTTGATGAACTATCCCATGCTCTTGGAAATATGAACCAAGGCCCCCATGAATATACTCACCACCATTATCAGACCGAACAACCTTAATAGGATGATTAAATTGAGTCAACACCATTTTGTGAAAATTTTGGAAACAAACAAAGACATCACTTTTCTGTTTCAACAAGTACACCCAAGTAGTACGGGACAAATCATCAATAAAAGAAACAAACCATCGATACCCAGATAAAGTAACAATACGAGAAGGGCCCCAAACATCAGTATAAACAATAGCAAAAGTCTCAAAACTTTTATTATTACTGGAAGGAAATGACACCCGATGGTGTTTAGCAAGTTCACATGTCTCACAATGAAATTTAAAAACATTAGTCCGAGAAAACAAAGAAGGAAACATCCTCTGTAATAACAGAAAAGAAGGATGCCCCAAACGCTTATGCCAGAGCCAAATTCTCTCCACTAGGTCAATAAGATTCTCTGAATGATGGGCTTGTTGTAGGTGTTGCAGTTCTTCAGAATGATGATTCTAAAGGTAAAGGCCTCCACTCTCCCTACCACTGCCAATCGTCTTCCTCGTAACTAGGTCTTGAAAGACACAATGAGAAGGGAAAAAGGTCACACAACAATTAAGGTCTTTAGTTATGCGATTAATGGAAAGTAAATTGGTAGAAAATTTTGGAACATGGAGAACAGAAGAAAGTGACAAAGTAGGTGTAACAGGGACGGAACCTTTGCCTGACACAGAAGATAAGGAACCATCAACTACTCTAACTTTTTCCCTGCCTGAATAAGTTTGATAAGAAGTAAACAATGTAGGAGCACTAGTCATATGATCAGAAGCCCCTGAATCAATGATCCAAGGTTTGGAAGACAAAGTACAGAATGCACCTATGGAAGTAACAAAATTACCTGAATGAGCAAAGGAAGTAGAAGCACTGGGGGTGGGTGTATCCATTTGTAACATAAGACGCCGGAACTGCTCAACTTCTTCCCGAGTAAGACTGAATGTGTCAGATGGTAGGGCTTGAGAACCAGATGAGGAAGTAACTGTAGCCATAGAATCAGCAGCTGTAGTATGATGAGCTCGAGGTCTATTGGCATTCCCAGAGCAACCTCCTCTACCTTTAGAAGGACCCCGACCTGTGAGTCTCCAGTAAGTTTCCCTAGTATGCTTGGGCTTATTACAATGGTCACAAAACAATTTATCTTTCTCATCTAATCCAGAATCACTTGGTCTATTCTAGTCCCGTGGCTTCTGACCTCCACGACTCTCTCTTAGAAGTACCAACCATAGCAAATCTCTCTTGTGCTGTAGTACTCATCATAACACCTCGTCTACTCTCTTCTTGCTTTACATAGGCAAAAACCTCCCGAAGAGAGGGAAGTGGCTCCTTACCAAGAATCTGAATACGCACCTGATCATACTCATCTCTAAGACCAGCCAAAAACCCCATAATACGCTCCTGCTCCACAAGTTGATGAAACTTCGAGGCATCTGCAAGACATACTACCTGAAAATTTTGATAATGATCAAATTCTTGCAAAAGCCCATGTAGTGTGTGGAAATAAGTAGTCAAGGACTTATCATCCTGATGTGTATCATGGATCTTGCCTCTTAACTCAAAGAGTTGTGCAAGATTCCCCTTTTGGGAGTACATTTGCTCCACCGCATCCCATATCTCCTTTGCGGTTCGCATCAGTAGATATCCATTGCCAATTTCCTGTGTCATCGAATTCAATAACCAAGACATAACAATAGAGTTCTCAGCATCCCACTTCTCATAAGAAGGATCATCCCATGGTGGTTCTACAGTCTTTCCAGCGACATATCCCATCTTTCCTTTCCCAATAAGGAAAAGTCTCGCTGACCGTGCCCAGGCCAAATAATTAGTCCCATCTAACTTTGAAGTTGTGATTTGAAGAGTAGGGTTCTCAATATTCGTGCCAATTTGACCCATAACCTCCTTAGGTTGGGTTTGGTTGACTACACTAGACTCAGACATACTAGAATAATCTTAGGCACTACCCAAACACGCTCCTAAACCACCAAACAGCGCTAACACAGCACCAACAATGAAGTAGTAGGGGTCTAGATCAATTATCAAAGCATAAAACAAGAAATAAAGCTGTAGAACACATCAACACTAACTGGACAGCACAAAAACAGGGGTGACGACCCACTTTTTGAAGACAAAACACATCTTAAACCCTTATACAAGGTTGCAAACCCCAATGGCAGACTTCTAGGGTCAATTTCGTAGCCCTCTGGTCCAACCCCAAGTGATAGATTGCATTGAAAGTGCCCCCAAAAACAGATTTGAAAATACACCCTATTTTTGACGAAAATCAAAGAAAAATCAGAAAACAATACCAAATCAACTCCGATTGGCCTGAAACTTCATGGACATGTTCTCCTTCAGAGGCGACCAAGATGGGCAGATTAGCTTTGTGCTGACATCAGCGTCCGTACGGCTGACGTCAGCATCCGTACGGCTGACGTCAGCATCCGTACGGCTGACATTAGCAGTTTTAGGTTTTTTATTTTTATTTTTTTATTTTTTAAATGCCTAGGATCGTTGAAAGATGCTTTGATACCAAGTTGGTTTATATATAAATGAATGAAGAAATAAGAAAAGAAGAGAAGAAGAAGAGAAGAGAAGAAGAATGAGAAAAATAGAGTGAACCATAGGGTTCCTTCTCTACTAGCATATTATTTATACTTCCTATATGCTGCAATTACAAGAATACCCTTCAACTAAGTAGAAGCAATAAAGTATGAATAAAACACATAAAATATATCCAATATTCAACAAAAGACTATCGCTTACTCTATTACTCATTTACTGCCAATCATCTTCCTAGTGACCAGGTCCTGGAAAATACAATGAGATGGAAAAAGGTTTCAATATAGTTGAGGTCTTTAGTAATCTGGCTAATAGAGGGAAGATTAGTGGAGAAGTTGGGAACATTTTGACATAGGTGTAATAGAAATAAAACCTTTTCTTAAAATAGCGAATAAGGAACCATAAGCTTTTCTAGCCTTCTCCATTCCTAAACAGGTATTATACGAGGAGTATATTGTAGAAAGACTGGTCAAAGGTCTCTCAATCAATGATTGGAGGTTGAGAAGTAGTAATACAAGATGCACTTAAGGAAGTAGCTAAGTTGCCTCAATGAGTTGAGCAAAGGAGGTGAAGGCATTATGAGTTGTGTCCAGTAGTGAAATAAGGTACCTAAAACTCTCAACCTCCTCTCTAGCAAGGACTTAAATGTTGATATCGATGGATATATCGAGGGTCCAAAAACACGGAGATATCGGATATATTGATGGATATATCGAAAATTTCGATATCGATTTAAAGATATGACGGATATTGTTAGTTAAAAAAGTATAGTTTCATTGAAATTCTAGGAAACAATGATTTAGACTCTAAATAACAGTTTAGAAATAAAATATTACTATTTAAATGTATATTAGACTAGTATGTATTGTGTAAGGTATAAAAACTGTGCTATGCCGAGCAAAAGAACAAATATTTTAAGAGAGTAAATGAAGGATGTTACTTCATAACACTAATTTAAGCCATTAATATAATTAGAATATTTATATAAATCAATACTTAAAGAGTGAGAGGTGATAATTTTAATACGATAACAAGAAAATGAATATTACAATATAGTCGATATATCATCAAAATATTTGATATATCAATGATACTATGTGAAAAAAAGAAAAAACGGTGGGTTTCATTTGTATGTATATAAGTCTTTTATTATTATTATATGTTTTTTTATTATTATTATATGTTATATGATAAATATTATAGATATATCGAGATTTTATCAATAATATCAAAAAGATTGACAATATCGTGAAGAAATTTTGCGAAAAAGGTATGTCAGTTAGATATCGTATCAAGGCGTATGGATACACAAATATATCGTGGATATATTGAATATATCATGGATATTTTAGTCCATGCTCTTGAGTAAGACTTACTGTGTCAAATGTGGGTTCAAGAGAACTAGAAGATGAAGCAATAGAAGCAACTAACTCAACTGCTGTACTATGATGAGCACGAGGTCGATAAATATTTCTAGAGCGACGTCTTCTCTGATTGGAACGGCCATGACTCTCTGACTAGAATGGCCACAACCTAAGTCTCCAACAGGTCTTTGAAGTGTCCCGTAGCTTATTGCAATAATCACAAAACAATTTATCTTTCTCATAAAATGTAGACTCGATTTTCTGACTTCCATCCTTGCTCTTGTGATCCCCTTGACTATTCTGGTGAGAAGCAATAACCATAGTTGATTTCTCTTGTATTGTAGTATGCATCATCACATCTTGTCTACTCTCCTCACTCTGAACATAGGCATGCATTGCCATAAGGAAAGGAAGAGGCTTCTTTCCTGGAATCTAAATGCGTACCCGATCATACTCAACATTGAGAATTGCTAAAACTCCCACCATACATTCTTTTTCAACAAGTTAGTGAAACTTTGAGGCATTTGTAGGACATGTTGCCTAGAAGTTTTGAGATTTAGTTCATGCTAGAGACCCCAGAGAGTTCGGAAATATGGATGAGAAACGTCGTGTCATGTAATATCATGAATTTGGTATCTCAACTCATAAATTGGAAATATTCCCCATCTTTGAGTATGTCTGCTTGACCGCATCCCAAATCTTCTTTGTAGTCCGTAGGAATTAGTAACCAGTACTGATTTCTGATTTTATTGAGTGCAACAACCAGGACGTAGGGGAATTCTTAGACTTCCATTTCTCATATGAAGGATCACCCCATGCAGGATCGGTTATTTTATGAATTGGATAATTCATAACCCATCTTTCCCTTACTCTTAAGAAAAAGCATCGCCAGTTGCGTACGACACTAAGTTTTTTGAGTTGTCAATTTCCTGTTTATGATTCTGTTGATGTATTTCTAATTATGTTATGTACTAAAGCTTTAGTATTTATTCTATGGTACTTAAAACTTTAGTTTTCAGGTTTATTTTTAAAAGTTTATGTATGGCACTAAGTTTTTTGAATTTGGTGGATAAAGGGAAAGGATCTTTAGGTGCACACCCAAAAGTATAATTACCTTGTTGTTGAGGATTCACTTTATCTGTTAATGGTAATGAGTGTAGTTTAAGCTCTAACTTCCCACCGTTGATTAAGTGACAGCTACATCTTGTACAGGTATGTGAAGACTGTACCACTTGCAGCAGAGATGCTTGACGTGAGAAGACATCAAAAGCTTGAAATGGTTAAGGAATTAAAAGTTGAGAAAGCAAGATTGCATCTGGAAGTAGAGATTGGTAAATCTCCACCTCTTTCTGATGAAGAGGTTTGGTTGGAGTTGCGTCATAAAGCGTAAGATTAATACTGCTTTGTGCTTCTTTGCAAGATATTACCTGTTTCTTATTTATTTGGTAAATGTTAAAATTGCGAGTAAAGTTACAGAGGTTCGAAACGAGAACTACTCACACACACACGCACATAAAGTTACTGTTTACTTAATTTGTGAAAGTCTGGGCAGTATTGCTTGATTATGTAGAAGAGTCAAAGCCTGTAAAACTGCTTTGTTGATTTGAGTTGAGTTAACTATGTTTATGTGGTTTAGTTAATTTATGGTTCCAATGTTTTTGAATAACTATGTTAGAGTTTGTGAAATTCACTTCCTTGTTTGTTGAGAAAGGGGATAACGTGCGCTTTTGGGAAGGTCATTGGAGAGGGGAAACTTCTTTTCTTTTTTGTTTCTCCGTCTATACAGACTTCCTTTATCTCACAATGTTACTATTTCTTCCATGGTTCATCTAATTCAGATCATCATAATTGGTATTTTAATTTTTTTCGAAATTTCAATGATAGGGAAAGTGAAGATCTTTCGGCTTTGTTTTTGTTATTGGATGGTTTCTCTTTGAGAGCAGCCATTCTAGATTGGAGGATTTGGATCGCCGATTCCTTGAGTTTTCTCTTAGAAATCATACTTTGAGAAATTGGTTGAGAATCCTAATATTCCCATTTTTTCTCGCTCAGTGATGATTTGGAAGGCAAGTCTGACCCTCAAAGTTTGGGTTTTTGCTTGGACTGTTGCACACAAGAGAGTTAATGCCAATGAGATGCTTCAAAGAAGGAGGCCTACTCTTTAATTATGCCTGCAATGATGTATTATGTGTAAAGATGAGGCAGAGAGCATTGATCATCTTATCCTATATTGTCCTGTGGCTAGGTGGCTGGGGCAAAAGATCTCTAGTTTTGGTGGACTCGTTGGGTAATGCCGGGTTGTGTTAGGAGGATATTCAAAATCCATTATTGAGGTCTTGGAAGAGGTAAGAAAGCAGGGGTAATTTGGAGGTGTGCTATTTTGGGTTATTTGGCTTGAAAGGAATGCATGGATCTTTGAGGATAGCAAGCCATCTTTGAATGAGTTGTGGGATAAGGTGCATTTTTGGGGTTCTTTTTGGGCTCATGCTTCAAGGGAATTTCATGATATTCAATTTTTTGTATTAAAGTCAGATTGGAGACCTGTTTGTTGTTAGTGTTTTTTTATCTTTGAGTTTTTGTATTTTTTTTGTTATTTGTTTTTGATCTTTGGGAGGACTTCTTGTTCTCCTCTTGTATTTTTCTTTCTTTGTGAGTAATAATACTTTATTTGTTGCTGATGCAAAAAATAGAAGATAAAAAGAACAATTTTAGAGTTGAGTACCATGCAAATTAATTTGTAGAGATAACAAAGCAATGAATGATAAATATTGATTGACACTTTGATTAGAAGATTATGATAGGTATAGATACCTTGCCTTCATGTTTGCTGAAGTTCTTGCATCTAGATAGTGACTTATAGTGATCCCTCTGTCCTAGTACAAGTCATGGATTTCCAGGATCAGTGCATCAGAAAAACCTGAGAGAATATGTTGATTTTGCCGAGATTCAGGACCAATGCATTCAAAAACTTAAAAAGAGAATATAGATGTTGCTGAACCTTCCAGACTCATCCTGGAGGTATAATTTGTTGATTTCGGAGGTCTGTAAGATAAAGTTGGCACAAAATTGGGTGCTTTTTGATACTATAGCTGCATACCTGACCATTACTTTTTCATGGTATCAAGGTTCTCAATACATGGTGCAAGTGTGTTGTTCATTTGAATGTGTTTGGCTATATATGCTGGTTGGATTACAATGCCTTTTTTGTCAGTTAAGCGTTTAATGCATCACCACAATTTAAGGTCCTAAACCTTGATTGCGGAAATAGGTATCTAAATGATTAAGAAATATTTTTATATTCAACTTTTTAAGCTTTCTTATTTTTCTTACAAGAAACAATTGTTAGTCCTTAGTAGGCCCGTAATGTAGGAGGGGTCAAACTCAGTCTACAGTAGTCCTGGGTTTTGTGTGTGGGTGGGTGGAACATTGTTTAAGCTGATTAGAAACCCCAAAGATATGGGTAAATATATACAGAAAAGGGTGAAGTATCCTTATCACCAAAAAAAAAAAAAAAAAGAAGAAAGAGAGAAGAAGAAGAAAAAAGAAGAAGGAAAAGGACTATTTCATTGGTGGATAGCTGTTATATATTTCAAGAATCAATAATTTTCATTTTGTTTTAGTGTGTAGGGCCATTGGTCCACTAGAAGAATATCAGGACAGCAAAATCATCATTATTTTTAGATAAAATTAACCTTATTAAAATCAAAGTCTCCTACAGTAACTAAAACACCACCACTTTTTGTGTTTGTGTGCATTTTTTTTATTGGTTATAGCTTTTCCAGAAAACATTAAAAATTCAAATAGATTTGACTTTCTTTTCAATAGTAGAATGACAATTTCAGAATGCTGTAAAATGATGCCTTCTAATTAAGGGGGAAAAAACAAAACAAAACAAAACAAAATAAAAGTGATTGATTTGTGTCAAGTATAAAGTTAATATACAAGGATTAATTTGGAAGGATAAAAGACTTTCCTAAGTGCTATTAATCACTTGCTAATTTATATTTTTTGTAGTAGACATCTGTTAGAGTTTATTTAGAGTTTATTCTTCTATTGTATATTGTTTGTTTATTACTTTTTGACTCGAGGGTATTATTGTAATCTATTATGTATAAATAAGATGTAAGGTGAAGGGGCTGGTTTAACAGACCCTAACCTATTTTCACTAACACTCCTCTTCCCTCTTCTTTCCTCTTATTCATTCTTAACACTCTACTGGGTATCAAAGCATCCCTAAACAATCTGTGTGCATAAATTTGGAAAAAGGAGGTGAATAAGACAGCAGAGGCACCTGTTGACGTCAGTAAGGTATATGCTGATGTCATCATGGTGAGTTGACCCCGCCAACCTGGTCGACTTGCCTGGGGCTATTTTCCGGAAAAGTCTCGCTGTCGTTGGAGATTGTTTTGTTTGATTTTCTAATTTTTTTCTATTTTCCCTCATATCTGGTCTTTCTTTTTTTTCAAACCCTAGATTTAGGGGGTTTTGATCCAAGTTGATGCTTGGGATAGGATGCTAGGGTGCCGATTTGGTGTCTCCTTGAATTTTCTGGTGCTGCTTTGATGAATTTTACTCCAGATAGTGCCACTGCTTGCTCTGTTTTTGCTGCTACCATCCCCTTGATTGACATGTTGCTTGAAGATGCTATTAATGGGTTTGATTCATGCCATCCTTGTTACAGGCTACTGATTTGAGTTTTTAGTTGTCGATTTATTTGGTTTATTTGCTTAGATTTGATTTTTTGAGGGACAGTGGTGATCCTTATATCTGATCCCCTTTCTTTTGTGAGTTGGTTGGGTACTCAAAGAACACCTAGGCTCTACAAAAGGAAGAAGGAAATGTTATAGGCATGTTCATCTGTATTCAGCAAGTGTCTATCTATCCACATTTATGAAAGCAAAAGATCTGGTGCTCACACTGAATTCCAAAGGAATTCATGTGCGCAGGGGGCTAAATTTTGATAGATCACAACCATGTCAACACTTTTCCATGTGGTCATCTATATATCTTTTGCAACACATTAAGCATCTCACGAAATTCCACAGAATGCTTATACTATTTTAATCTTTACGTGGATGAAATTTAGTGATAAGCATATCAAGCACCTCACCACGTGGCAAGTCATACACAACTACATGAAGTGCCACCTCATACTCACCTCGTGCTTAACACCTCATAGTTGAAGTGTCACCACATACTTGATACCTCACACTTGAAGTGCCACCCCATGCTTGACACCTCATGCTTGAAGTGCCACCTCATTCTTGAAGCCTCATAATTGAAGTGCCACCTCGTGCTTGACACATCATGGTTGAAGTGCCACCTCGTGCTTGACACCTCATGCTTAAAGTGCCACCCCATGCTTGACAACTCATACTTAAAGTGCCACCTTGTGCTTACAAGTTATAGCACCTCTGGCATAAATTGCTACACAGCCACCAATTGGTAGGTGTTAAACTCTTATTGGACCTTTAAACCAACCAATAATATTTTACACCAATCTGATACATGTGTCAATCCTTCCTTGCAGAACCCCCAAATCTCCAGCTTTATGATGACATATTGACATTTGTCCATTTCAATACAAGTGTTAATCTCTTGCCTAAACACTTGGCTTACATGCATTGGACTAGATTTTAGTCCAATCCATGCAAACCATATGTGAGACACATGTCACAACCACATCAATCCTTCCTATTAGCCTTCTACTATAAATAGCCTTCATTCTTTACAATGAAAATGATGGAAAAACTGTTTAATCATTGAAAATAATTCTTAGTCATACTACTTGCAAAACCTTACTATACAACTTTGTTTCCAAGAACCAACTATCAAATTACATTACATATACTAAGTCAGAAGTTTGAAATATGGCTTAGAACTTGAGTACTTGCCACAGTCACTCCCTATAGGCATTCTCTACATTTCCCTCACTCTTTCTCTCAAAGCCAACTCTTTGTCGTCATTCTAAGAATTGTAAGACTCAGTATTTCAGAAGGACTATATTACTATTGTTTTACATTCACCTCTTGATAAGTACACCTCAGGACTGATAATCCTTGTCAGTACAGTGGTAGTTGACATACTGTAAGGAATTGATGTAGAAAAACTACGCAATGGAATACAATGAATAACAAAAATTTTGATTCAATTCCTTAAAGCCCTGAATTTGATTGCGGTTCATTACAAAACATAAAACCCTAATTACATGAAGAGGGTGATGATTTGCATGATGTTTTTAAGTCGATGATTATTCATTGATTGTTGAGCAGCACAAGTGTCTTGCCTCCATGATATCCACATCAAGCAAAAGCCTTCAAATTACTCCTGAATAAGCTCCATAGGGTTACTAGAAGGAGAAGACGAGAGAGAGAGAGAGAGAGAGAGCGAGAGAAATAGAAGGGGGGGAAAGTAAGGGCCGGCCTTGAGAGTGTGTAATGTGTGTGGAGCATGTGCTAGCATGGCTTAAATACCCACACAATGATGGCCAGCCAGTAGGGAGAAATCCTATTCCATATTTAATTATGCAATTCCAATAATTGCATAATAACCCCTATAACTTACATCTAATGCAAGTGAGGTCCAAACAAATAAATGCAATTATACTTATGCCCTCTCTCTCATAGCTTAAAGTCCTACTTTGCTTATGGGTGTGTGACCCATTGGGTTCACATCATCTAGTAGTAGGTAGTGGCACTACAAGTGTTGGAATACTTTTCATTAAGGGTCTAATTGGAACTCCTTCCAATTCCCTTATTGATGATATCTCATTTATATCAATTAAAGCTTCTACTAACCATGAGCAACATCTAGCAATGGTTCATGATGTAGTCCTAAATGAAGTGAAGATAAATCAAAGAACCCTTCAGTTACAGACTTATAGTTATGGTACAATTACATATTTCCATAAAAACAATGTCTCTTAAACTAATAGGACATAGAAGTCTATCAAGTCTCTAGTTCAATACTTTTATAATCATTCTCAAATATCTAACTCAAGTAGATGCACTATCAAAACTCATTTCCATAGTCATCCTGCTATGGCTGTAGACTTACATGAGTTATATTTGTGAATGTTACTTGAGACATTCTCTCCCTTTTACTGAGAGTGATGGATTCCTTATTGATCACTCATATGCTTCCATACATGAAACAATGGAGCCAATGAACACCTTTGTAAGTTCCTATGGGATATACAGTTAGTGCTATTAAACTTCTAAAGCTTTATGCACAAGACAACTATGGTGTCTCAGGTTTAAGGATTACTTGTACTACTACAACTATGATATTCAAGTAAAACTCTATTTAGTATTCTAAAAATAATATGGTCACATTCAGTGTACCTGTTCCTCTAACAAGCACCTACATGTTTTGGCTTATTGTCTCCACAGAAATAACTTGAGACTAGCTATCCTCCTAAAGAGCCAACATAACTGTTAGGATATATTTGTATATATTTCATATATTAGGGGTATTATGTGTATTTCTCTTGTATAGGGTTTCTAGTATTTATATTCCTTGTAATATTTAGATTTATGTTAATGAGAATTGCAGCTTTCTCAAAAGCTTTCATGGTATTAGAGCAGTAAGGGTTAGCAACCTCGTCTCTCACCTTTGCAGGGGTCCCACTTCTTCTCTTCCTTTGTACGGATCATAATCACAACCAATCGAAATCTTATTAATCGTATTCCTTCTATTCTCACATCTGGCATCTCACCATTTGAAAAATTGCATGTTAAATCTCCTGGTTATCACAATTTGGTTATCACAATTTATGTGTTTTTGGATGCATTTGCTTTGTTCTCTTACCCAAGGTTGCACGCACAAAGTTATCTGCTCGATCAACTATGTGTGTGTTTCTTGGTTATGGTGATGGGCAAAAGGGTTATCGTTGTTATGATCCTATTGCTAGGAAATTGTATGTCTCTCGTCATGTAGTATTTTTTTAGCATATTCCTTTTTTTTCTATTCCTTCTGCTACAAATGTTATTTCTAATTCTAATTTTGTTTATCTTGATCCTTTCCCTTATCTGGTTCCTTCTGACTCTTACATTGGTGACTTAGTTCCTTCTGATATTCCATCTCCATCTTCTCGTCCTCCTATTATCCATATGTACTCTCGCAAGAATAAAGCTCCTTCATTTGCAGGTCTAGCTCCTTCCCATCCTTCAACTGCGTCTTCTTCAACTTTTGGTGATGTGGATCTCTCTACTCCTCGCTATCTTCCGCGAATTCACTGCTCTTCATCTTTTTTGGCAACAGGCTATGAATGAAGAACTCGCTGCTTTGCATACGACCAGCACATGAGATTTTGTTGCTTTACCTTCAGGTAAACATGCTGTTGGTTGTCACTGGATTTATAAAATCAAAACCAAAGCAGATGGTTTTGTTGAACGATATAAAGCTTGTTTGGTTCCTAAGGGATACAGGAATATGGCATTGACTATGAAGAAATGCTTGCTCCTGTTGCTAAAATGACTACAGTTCGCACCTTAATTGCTGTGGCTGCTGTTTGCTAATGGTTTCTTTCTCACATGGATGCTAAAAATGCCTTTCTCAATTGGGATTTATCTGACGAAGTTTATATGGTCCCTCATCTAACCTTGCTTATCTTCTAGGTCAAGTTTGCAAGCTTCGCAAAGCTTTGTATGGGTTGAAATAGGCACCTCGAGCTTGGTTTGCTAAGTTCTTTGCCGTGGTTTGTGATTTAGGTTTTACCTCCAGTGCTCAGGATTCTGCTTCGTTCCTTCATTCTACTTCTACAGGGCAAATAGTAATTTTATTATATGTTGGTGATATGATTATTTCTGGTGATGACACAACTGGGATTTCTCTTCTCAAAACTCAATTTGCAACATCATTTTGAGATGAAGGAACTTGGTTTGCTTCGTTATTTTCTTGGAATTGAGGTTGCTTCGTCTCCCTAAGGGTATCTTCTCTCCCAGTCCAAGTATGCTGCTGATGTTATAGTGCGGGCTTCGCTTTCTGATTCCTTGATTGTTGATACTCCTATTGAGCTTAATGTTTATTTTACCTCTATTGATGGTGTTCCCTTGATAGATCCCAATCTGTATCGCTTGTTTGTTGGTAGTCTCATCTATCTCACTGTGATTCGCCCTGATATTGCCTATGCTATGCATATTGTTAGTCTGTTTGTTTCTGCTCCGCATTCAGTTCATTAGGCTGCCCTTCTTCGTATTTTACATTATGTTCGCGGCTCTCTTCATAAGAGTCTAGTTGTTTTCCTCTACTTCCTCTTTAGAGCTTTGAGCTTTTTCTGATGCTGATTGGGTTGGTAATGCTATGGATCGTCGCTCTACTACTAGTTTTTGTGTCTTTTTGGGTGACTCTTTGGTTTCTTGGTGGAGTAAGAAACAAAGTGTTGTCACTCGTTCCTCTAGTGAGGCCGAGTATTGGGATATGCCTACTATTGCTGTTGAACTTGTTTGGTTGCGTTGGTTGCTCACTGATTTGGGTGTTTCATCTTTATCTCCTACTCCGATGTACTGTGACAACAAGAGTGCTATTCAGATTGTGCATAATTCTGTCTTTCATGAACGCACTAAACACATTGAGATTGACTGTCATTTTGTGCGTCATCATCTTTAGCTGGGCACTCTTGCCTTTTGTTACTTCCACCATGCAGTTGGCTGACTTATTTACCAAGTCTCACACCATCACACGCTTCTGGTTTGTGCTTGGCAGACTCTTGATGCTTCCCACGGTCACATCATGAGTTTGAAAGAGGGGGGGGGGGGGGGGGTTGTTAGGATATATTTGTATATATTTCATATATTAGGGGTATTATGGTATTTCTCTTGTATAGGGTTTCTAGTATTTATATTCCTTGTAACCTTCAGATTTATGTTAATGAGAATTGCAACTTTCTCAAAAGCTTTCAATAACATGTGCTAGTCCTATGGTTCATCATTGTCCATCACAATTGTTAGAGTATTAAACTTATGTTTTTTTATGCTTTATTTATCTTCCCTTATGCTGAGGGTATTATTGTAACTTCTCTTATTATTGGTTTCATATATATATAATATACAAAGGAAGAGAGGGCACGTATTCAGCACCCTTTCCTTCACAAACCTTTAATTCTCTTCTTCTCCTTATCAACCTTCAACTAAACCCTAACCCTAATCTCTTCTACCTAGCATTCTAACTACAATGAACCTTTAATTAGGAATGGTTTAGGAGTGTAGTATGGAGATCTAGAGTCTCTCCATCACAACACTCTGTGATATCTTATTCTCAACTCTAACCCCATAGAAATATTATGTAAATATAAAAATAACACAATAAACATGACACAATAAAGCACTTTACTAAATAATAATAAATGTAATTAACAATAAATGAAATCAATTGATTGTTTATTATCTCTAAAGTATCATCTCTATGATTGGCTGTAGAGCATACAACTAACACATAGGTCAGCATCACATTAGCTAGCAAGGCCCCCCCCTCCCCCAATCCACATTAGGTTTGAGAATTTAGGGTTAGGGTTTAATGGAAGCTTAAAGAGAAAGAGAAGAGTGATATAGAGAATAAGAAAGAAGGGTTGAGAGATATTTACCTGCCTTTCCCCTTTATTATTACATATATAAGAGAATAATAAGGCAATTACAATAATACATTAGGAAAAAGAGAATAATAAAGCAATTACAATAATACCTTAAGGAACAAACAAAACTGACACTCTAATATTCTCTAATACTCACTCCCCCTCAAGCTGGAGAATACAAATAAAAAATGCCCAGCTTGGAAGAAAGCTATTGAAAAGGAGCACGAGCTAAAGCCTTTATAAGAATATCACCAAGTTGATGGTCCAAGCGAACATAAGGAGTAACATGTTCCTTCCGCAATGTGATAGTCAACCTCAACATGCTTGGTGCACTCATGGAAGACCAGATTGTTGGCAATAAAAATAGCAGCTTGATTATCACAATACATCCCCATCGGAACCGAAACAACAATACCCATATCACCAAGAAGAGCAAACCCATAATAACTCCGAAGTTGTATAAGCTATAGCTTGATACTTGGATTCAACATTAGAATGAGCAACAATAGGTTGGTTTTTACTACGCCGGCTAACAAGATTGCTCCGAATAAAGCTACAATACCCGAAGGTGGACCGACAATTATAACGACTACCAACCCAATCGGCATCACTGAATCCTATCACTGTCAGAGAAGAAGAGAGCTTATACAACAACCCTCTTCTAGGTGCACAATGCACCTTTTAAGTAATGCAAAATTCTACAAACAACATCAAAATGAGGTTAATGGGGGAGCATGCATAAACTAACCACACCAACAACGTAAGTAAAATTAGGACAAGTAACAGTAAGATAAATTAACTTCCCAACCAACCAACGATAACAACCAACATCAGCAGTATCAAGTTTTACATTAGAATCCATGGGATTATTAGTAGAACGAGAACCTAATAGAATGGTCTCAGAATGATCAAGAACATATTTCCTTTGATAAATGGAGATACCCTAAGAAGAATGGGTAACCTCAATCCCAAAGAAGTACCAAAGAGCACCAAGGTCTTTGGTCTTGAAGTGCTTACCCAAAATAATGCTTCAGATCATCAATACTTGTCCAAAGATAAGAATATCATCCACATGAACAATTAGAAAAATGGTACCACTAGAAGAGTGACGACAAAAAAACATAATGGCAAGAAGTAGAACGCTTGAAACCATACTCAAGAATAATAGTACTAAAGCGATCAAACTATGCTCGAGGTGAATATTTCAAACCATATTATGACTTTTTTAATCAATAGGAAAGATTCTCATGTCCAACAACAACATTCCCAAGATGTTCTTCCATATACATTTCCTCATGGAGATTACCGTGAAGAACGGCATTCTTGATGTCAAGTTGGTACAAGGGAAAAGAGTGATTAACTACAACAGAAAGCAAAATTTGAACTGAGTTGAGATGAGAAATAGGAGAAAAGGTCTACAAGTAGTCAACACCATATTGTGAGATGTATATCTTTATTTTATTAGTTTTATTAGGGTAGTTTAGTCTTTTATATCTTAGGGTTGTCTTTGTATAAATATAGCACTTTGCATAATGAATTATTCAATTAATTATTGCAAACTTACATGGTATCAGAACCCTAAAGGCTGCCGCACCTTCTCCCTCGACTATTGCATCTCTTCTTCGCAGCAGCCCACCATTGCATCCTCTTTGCAGAAGCCGTGAAGCCTTCTTATACTTCAGCCAATCGCACCAGATTTACCCAATCGCACCTTCTTCTCCATCGGATCAGCCAATTGCACCAGCCTTCTGCCATTGTTGGACCTTCAATCGCACCAGGCTTCAATCAACACCTCGCATCTCTCTCTCCTTCTGCCATTGTCGGACCTTCTTCATCTGAAATTGCAACCTAAATTGCACCATCGCACCAGCCTAGGGCTCGGAAACATTCAAAACTTGGCAGCACATCCCTTCTCCCTATCTAGTCGAGATTTAGCAGCAACCCACCAGCGTATTTCTTCTCTATTTACCCAGTTATTGCACTACCCCTCGTGAGAATTTGTTGGTTGCAGTCCTTGTGTGACTTGTTGACTTGTGGACTATAGCTATATATATAATCTTAGACATCATCATGGCAGAAGATAAAATGCAGGCCATTAGTATCAGATTGAATGGTGACAATTACTCATATTGGTCTAATGTTATGAAAAAATTTTTGATTGGTAAAGGTCGATGGGGTTACATTACTGGGATAGAAATTCGACCTTCGGATCCTAAGGTTGATGGCTTTGACAAAGCAATTGCAAAGTGGGAAATGGAGAATGCACAGATTCTCACTTGGTTACACAACTCTGTGGAGCCAAGTATTGGTCAGAATTTTTCTAAATATGACACAGCCAAGAAAGTTTAGGATTACTTGTAACATGATTATTTTGTACTTGTGTTTAGATTAATACCAAATTAAAATAGGTGTTATTCTTACTAAGCTATGTAGCTCACCTATATTATTATAAAATTTTTCAGGGTGATAAGGAAATGTTTGAAAGAAGTAGAAAAGCTTTGGGCAGCACAAATTAGAAGAAACTTTTTAATGTTTTATTTTTAATCTTAAAGTTGATAGGACAAAGCTTGTAAAAACTTATTTAGAGATGGATGGTTGTACCTTTTATATTTGATAAGTTAGTATTAATATTGTTGGGAATCGAATAGGGAGGAAAACATACAACGGCGGAACTAAAAATTTTCCTACGATTCCCAAACCCATGAATCCGATTATGCATAATACAAAATAAAATCCTAACTACAAAGAGGGTTAGGATAACTTACAGTTGATGAATGTCTTCTCCTTTATGCTCCAAGCTTTGTCTTCTCCTTTTTGCTCCAAGGTTGAACTCCGGGCAGCAATGAATGAACAATCCAAGTGTACTGTCTCCAACAGTATCCACACCTAGCTTGAGCTTGATGTTCTTTCCTTCTTCTTCCTTATAGTTGCTAGAGGTGGAGAAGAGAGAGAAAGAGAGAGAGCCTCCAAGCAAAATTTCGGCCAGCACCTTGGGGAGTGTGAATGTGATGATGTCATCACATCATAATGGGCATTATATAGCCCACTAATAGGGCCGGCCTTAGGGGAACTTCTAACCCTAGTGGGTTTTGTGTAATTACTCTTAATTACACAATTAGCCCACTAGTTTGCATCAAATACAAATTAGTCCCTTAAAGAATTTTTCTTTAATCACTTATACCATTTCTCTCATAGACAATCAAGTTCTCTTAGCATGATCAGTGTGTGACCCATTGGGTTCACATTATCAAGTAGTGGAATAGCACATGTTGTGCACAATGGAACACTTTCCATTAAGGGTCTAATTGGAACTCCTTCCAATTCCCTAATTGATTATAACTCATTTATATCAATTGGGGCTTCTACTAACTATGAGTAACACCTAGCATATGGCTCATGGTGTGGTCCTTAATGAGGTGAATAGTCATTTACAAAGAACCCTTCTGTTATACTTTATAGGTTACAATTCCATCCTTCCATCAACACAATGTCTCCAATTGAACTAATAGGACATGGAAGTCTGTCAAATCCCTAGTTCAATTACTTTATACTCATTCATTAATATCAACTCAATGATGAACTTATAAAAACTCTTTTCCATATTCATTTTACCATGGGCCCATGGGTTTAATGAGTTATATTAAATGAATGCTATATGAGACATTCACTCTCTTTTTCCTGAAAGTGATGGATTCCTTGTTGATTACTCACATGCCTTTACACACATAGCAATAGGGTCAATGAACACCATTACAGACCCTGAATAAGATCTATACTTAGTGTTATCAAACTTCTAAAGCTACATGTATAAGACAATCATAGTGTCTAAGGATTGCTTGTACCACTATAACAATGAAAAACTGATTGATAGGCAAGTTAAAATTCCATTCAGTTTATCTCATATCTTTGGTCACATTCAGTGTACCTATTCTTATAATAGGCACCCACTTGTTGGTTGTAGTGTCTCCACACAAATAAGCTTGAGACTAGCTATCTTCCTATTAGAGTCAACCTAACAAGTGCTAGTCTTATGGTTCATTACTGTCCATCATAGTAAACCTTCAACTAGGAATGTTTTAAGAGTTTAGTACAGAGATATATTTACAGTCTCAAAATTACAACACTTTTGTAATTTCATATTCTCAACTCTAACTCCATGGATATATTATGTAAATATAAATGATGCATATAAACATAATAGAATAAGTTCTTTTATTAAATCAATAATAAATGTGACATGCATAAATGAAATCAATTGATTGTTCCTAATCCCTAAACAATCATCTCTATGATTGGCTCTAGGGCATAATCCTAACAAATATTATGTTTGATGGATGAAAATCTCAATTTATTTTCCTTTTAAGTTGTGTGAAAAATCCGGTTGTTACAGTTACCTCCCTTGTAAATTAACTTTTATACTAATCTGAGTACATTGACAAAATTACCCTTTGCATATTATAGCCTAATAAGAAAGAACATAGGAAATTACTACTTTCCAACAAAGAAATCATAGAAACTCCTTCAAATCAGCAAACCAACACAAGAGCCCCTCTAATTACCTCAAATCAGCACCTATAGGAGCAACCCCAAGCAACAGATCCAACAAAGAAGCTCCAAATCTAGGATTTTTAGAAAAATCACGAGTTGTTTTGTTGTGTTCTTGACTCTCTTCAAGTTCAGCACCTGGGGATCAATTGGTTATGCTATGATACCAAGTTAGGTTGCTAGGTTTGAGAATTTAGGGTTAGGGTTAGGGTTTAATGGAAGCTTAAGGAGAAATATAAGAGAGATGGAGAAAATTAAAATGAAAGAAGGGTTGAGAGAGAGTTACCTGCACCTCCCCTTAGTACTACATATATAAGAGTATAATAAGGCAATTACAATAATACCCTTGAGGAACAAACAAAACTAACACTCTAAAATTCTCTAATTCTCTAACAGATATATATATGGGTTACTTCCTTTTTCTCTAAACATAATATTGTTTTAGCTAATGGCTTTTGTCGACCTGTTCACGGACAAGGTGGTCTTCATCTTACAAATTCCTTCTCTTTAACTTCAACTCATTATGTTCCCAAGTTTCCTTTTAATGTGCTTTTAGTTAGCTGACTGAAGCCTTACAGTGTGAAGTTGTTCTCTCCTACTTGTGGTTTTCAGGACCTTGAGACTAAGGAGAGGATTAGTTCGGGGCATGATATGGATGGCTTATACTTTTTGGATCCTAGTTGCTCTTTTGCCTCATGTCTTCCTCCTTGACTGCAATAGTTTCCCCTCTCCAGTTGCACGTTTGCTTGGATCACCCTTCCTTGTCCAAATCGAAGAGAGCAATCCCCTCTTTGAATCCTATGTCTAGCTTAGAATGTGAAGCTTGTCAGTTTAGGAAGCATCATCGTAGTTCCTTTCCGAGTAGTAGTCATAGTTGTCTGTCTAAGTTTGTTGATATTTTTCAGACATTTGGGGCCGTTCTCTCACTTCTACTTGAAATGGTTTTCATTTTGTTCTTTTTGTTGATGTTTACTCTTGCATGAAATGGTTTTTTATTTTATTTTTTTTATTTTTTTATTATGAGAGATCTGAGTTGCCTCACATTGTTTTTAAATTTAATAATGAAATTCTTGTTCAAGTTAATAAATGCATCGGAGTATTCTCCGACTGTTATGAAATCATTTTTGTACTAATCGAGGTATTATTATTCATGAGACTATTTGTGCCCATACCTCCCACTAAAATGGTGTTGTTGAGCTGAAGCATCACCATTTGCTCGACATTATAATATAATATAATATATAGTGTAATTACTATTTATCTATAATTGGTTTTTCAGGCTGTGTTTTGCAGCCTATAAAAGCTGTGTGCAGTGTGCTGAACTGCTGACTGCAGAGAGTGATAGGAGACACTTGACAGCCTATAGGGGCTACGCTTTTAATTCACTTGAAGCAGGTGTCCATCTATGTCAAATGCATAAAAAAAGTGCAAGGACAAGCAGGGGCTGCATTTTTCATTTGGTCCATGGGCTGGGCTGTGCCCCTTTGGGATTGTTTGCCCTCCTAGTATAATTTTACTCACGTGTGGTAGCCATGTGGAAAACCTTGTTGGAACCATAAGACCATTACATAACTGTAGAAAATTGGTTACAACACAGCTTGTTTAAGAGTTTTTAGTAGGGGTCTTCACTGCTCACACAAAGCCAGGACCAATTACACAATTCAGGTGCAAGAAATCAATATTCTAACGAGTGCCTTGGAGTCCTCTGATCACAACGTTATATCTCTACTGCATAATATTGAGCATAACATGCCCAAAGAAAGCAAAAATAAGGATATTACTATACTCTTACCTTTCTCCCAAAAATAATAATAATAATAATATTATATTATTATTATTATTATTATTATTATGAATTTATTAATAAAATGAAGATGAGATTTTTCTCTTTTTCCTTTTTTTTTTGGGGTGGGAGGGGGGGAACACATTAGTATTTTTTCAAAGCTTCAAAACCTCATTCATCGTAAATTTGGTATTTCATCCTGTGGTTTCCTGTTTTAGGTGGTAGAGCTTAATGCTCTACTGGGGATTGTGTTTACATAGAGTTCATAACTTCAGTGTAGGTGGACATGTGAACTTTGTATTGATCAACTTACATAGAGGTCTTATAAATTATACCATTTTCAATGGTTTTATTGCTATCTCATGTGTTACCTATCCCATAAAAGTACTTAAATGGTGAAAACCATTTTGTTCTATTACAATTTTTCCAATTTGATATGGTAAACCTGGTATGTTTTGTGACACATGTAATCTCACGTGAACTCTTTATATTTGTTCTTATGAACCTGAATTCCAAATTTCAACTACTTTACTGGATGCTAATGTAATCAGCTTCCTTCTTTTTGCTCTACCAGGCTAGAGTTGCAAGACGACTGGAGATTAGAGAACCGTAGAGCATTTGCCAATATATGGTCGGATATGGTATTTGGGGTCTCATTATTCATTCTTTTATACTTCAATCAAAGTAAAGTGAGTTACTATTCACTTCTCTCTGACACTTTCTTTCTCTGTATTAAACATTATTCTTTGCTATCAATGTGGGAGCATAATTTACTATTAATGTCTTTCGCTCAATTCACAGTTTGATGCCACCATAAAAAAATAAGGTAATCAATCAATCAATTAAATGAAAAACTATGTATATATATTATTTAGTATGTTTGATGTTCTCTAGCAGCTACAGCTGCAAGCATGAGCGACACTTGTCATTGGTTTAGGCTTTTTCCAACTTGAATGAATCTTGTATGGAAATTAAAATCGAAAATATGATTGTGATTATGAATAAAATTTGGCAATGCTGATAACCTATTGAATGATTAGAATGTGTGATTTGATAAATAACATGAAAACAATGTCCTTGAAAGTTGGTGAGGACGTTGGACTGAAGCAGATTAGTGTAACTTGAGTCAGAAAAGTCAGAAAGAAGGGTTAGTTATATTAATATTGCTTTGTTAATGAGGAGAGCTTTAAAACATTTTTCATTGTTGTGCAGAATGCAACAGTGTCAAATCTGACTTTGTTGTGCAGCTCAAACCTTGCATAACTTTAATCCTATATTCACAGTACAGTGATCTACTTCTATACAAATTAGCCCCTAGCAGGAGCTGCCTAGTGCTTAAGTCAAAGAATGCTAAGATCGATCTTCTATCATTAAAAAAAGGGTTCAGCATAACTTTCCTATCCATTGAGCAAAATGTACCAATTTTTTTAAGAAAAAGGGGTCTGTGTGATGGCACAGAAAGGTTGAATGTTTTAAGTGCTTGGTTTGTGAATATGATTTGGAGTGTGAAAAAACGGGCGGATGATTATCCATTTGCATTGAAAATTTGGTGGGGGATATTAAATAATCACCAGATCGATCAAAAGCCTTATTGCTTGCGATAATGTTGTCCATTTAAAATGCTATGTATTTTTACTCAAATTTTGCTAGGGTTTCTAGAAATACTAATGCAGATGAAATTTAGAAGATTTGCAAATGTTAAGTGGGCCCCACCAATGCAGCAATCGCTCCACCATAGGTGCCACATGGAATGGAGTATGTTTTGTGGTGGTATGGTTGAATCATGTAGGTTCAAGCCTCCTTGAATTTGAAGAAACGTGAAGATTCCATATTTACGCGTATTTTAGTAAATTTACAGTTTTATGTTTGTTTGATGTCAAACTTAGTAGGTGTTTCATTTTAGTTAATTCCTATCCTTGTTAGGAATTAATTTACTTTTCTTTTAGAATTTAGAAAGTCATCTTTTACTAGAAATTTTCTATTCGAAGAAGTTTTTATTTTCTTGGGCTTCTACTTTTTATAAATTTCTATTTTCTAAGGGTTCTATTTTAGTCTTATTTAGTTACTAGGAAGTCTTAATTAGATTTATAGGAGTTCAAATTCAGAAAGTATGTGTCCTATTCTGACTACTAGTAGATTTAGAAAGTGTGTCTTATGGTTTTCTCCATATAAGTATGGCTTCTAAAGACAATTAGAACAATTGATTAATGAGAATCTTGTGTTGTTTTTTGTATTCAATTAATGAGAATCTTAACATCTTTTCCTTTTTCTTTTCCTTTTTCTTTGTCTTCATCTTCTTCTATTTATAGCACTGCTGTAATTTATTTTTACCCAAAACCAACCCTCTCCTTAGCCTCAGTTTCAATCTTAAAACCTTTTCATTTCACCATAAACCATAGCCGTACTTTTCTTTTCAATTTGACCTTCAAACACCTGAAAGTTCATTTTGTCCAAAAATTACAGCAAGCATTTTCTTTTGATTTCTTACCATATTTCTCCCTTAAACCTTGACCAAACTAAACACAAACACCCCCCCCCCCCTCCCCCCCCAAAAAAAAAAAGAGAAAAAAATCCATCTTTAAACCCTAATACCACCATTATTTTCACAAAACCTTAGAAAAACAAGGTTTTAGCCTACCTAAGTTTGATTGTAGGAAACCTTATGCTATACTTAAGGGCTGTCGTACATCAATTTTGGTATTAAAATAATATTTCTTCACTCATAGGCACATGGAATTAAAAAGTAAGATGGATTAAGAAGCGGCACTATTGGAGGAGATTATCTTGAGACAAAAGTCACAGAATGAGGCACTCAGTAAGCTCGATAGCCGTCTTGATAATTCAATGAAATTTTTAAATAAGAATCAAGGTAAACGGCCACATGAGGAATGAGATTATTTCATTTTTTGAAATCGAGCAAGAGTAATGGTGTAAGAGGTTCATAGATTTATGTGCATAGAAAGATTTAAAAATATTGAACGAGCCTATTATGTGAAAAAAAAAAAAAAAAAAAAGAAAAAAGAAAGAAAGAAAGAAAGAAAGGGAGTACACCCTCAATGACTTTTATGGAAAGTTGAATCAAAAAGGAATTCTTTGATTGACTAATGTTCATGGAAGATTACTTTGATTGGAACCTTGTGCCCGAGAATACTTAGGTTCGTTTTGTCAAGTTGAAATTAAAGGGAGAAGCACATTTGCGGTGGTATAGTGTTGAGAAATGACTCCATAGGACCAACCAACCACCTATAGACATATGGGATGAGATGAAGTTACATATGAAGGAACACTTCCTTCCAGCTGATTGTGAACAAGCCTTATATGGTAAGATGTTTTCTCTTAAACTAGGTACTAAATCGGTTGAAGAATAAGTAGAAGAGTTTCACAAGCTGACTATTCAAAATCAGGTGTGTTTGAAAGTGAAGCTCAACTTGCTATCCATTACAAAGCTGGGCTTCGAATATGGATTCAACTTCAGATGGCAATCACAAATAGTTCTAATTTTAAGGATGTTTATCAACTTTCCCTCAACGTTGAATAGGAACTTTACTTTTGGGCTTCTAGAATTTTGGAATCTTGAGTTAAGGGATGTTTCTCAAGCCAGACAGCACATAACCCTCTACAAGGTATTGGTTTCAACAACTCTAATGGTTTGAATCAGGGACTTTAAAATCGTCGATACCGGCGATATATCGCTGATATATCGACGTATCGACGAGGGTCGATACGATATCTCTCTGCGATTTCGTTTTGGTTGTTTATCGGTGGATATATTGCTATATCGACGAGATATCGAGAAATTTCGACAATATCGCGATAAATTGCGACTTTTTCCATTTTTTATGCATTTACCGTCGACATTTGGGAGATATTTTCATCGATATTGGTCGATATTTCGATGATATCGTCAATCTAAAATGCTATCGGTACAAATTTTGAACTATTTTTAAGAAATTTCTGAGAAGAAAGAAGAAAAATAGGATCTGGTTCATTCTTCCATTACCAGCATCGATCCTTGCCACCATCGCAGGAGAAGAAGAAGAAGAAGAATACCAGACGATGATGAAAGGCTAACATACCTGCTCGTGTGTTGTTTCCATGCCATCGTTATCGTCCTCCTAATCATCGTCGATATTCGTCAAACAGCTTACTCTCTTTTCCCCTTTTTTTTTCCTTTTTGTCGGTGGAGGGATTAGGGAAGTGCTTTCCCTTTTGTGTGTGTCAATAAAGTCCTTTTTTAAATTAAAAAAATGGTCTGACCACCTCATAAAGTCATAACACATGACTTTTATTCTTTCTTTCTTTATCTTTTTCGTTTTTTTATTTTTATTTTTTTATTTTTTTTATTTTAAAGTTAAGCAAATATAATTTTATATATATATATATATATATATATATATATATATATATATATTATTTACATTTTTATCTTTAACTTTGTGACCTTTTAAAAAGCTCTACTCATTTTTTATGTTTATTTTAGTCTAGTTATATATACGTATATACACGTGTCTAGTCCTATAAGAAAGTATTGATGTAAGTTAAGTCAACGCTATGCATTAGGTGTTATACCATATACATATGAATTATATAGTATTTTAATATTATGTGACATTTAAATATTGTTGAATTTTCATAAATTCTTATTATTTATTTTCTCACTGCGTCACATTTTTTATACCTTACACAACACATACTTGTATTATACACATTTAAATTATAATATTTTGATCATAAATTGTGTATTAGAGTCTAAATCATTGTTTCCTAAAGTTTCAATAAAAATATTTATGTTTAACTCATAATATCCACCATATCTTTAAAACAATATCGATATTGTCGATATATTCAACGATATATCCGATATATCTGTATTTTTGGACCCTCGATATATCCATCGATATCGATATTAAAGTCCTTGGTTTGAATGGTGTGGACAGCAACCAAGAATTTTCTGATTTGACTAGTAGAGTGTTGGGAAGCCCCACATCCCACATCCCACATCAATTAAATATTAATTTAATATGGCTTCATATACATGTTTGGGCCCTCCATATAATAGCTTAGGCTTTTAGGTTGGAAATTTAACATGCTATCAGAGCCTATTATTGTTGTTGTTGTTCTTGGGCCTATTTTGTTCATGAACCCATTGTTGTTGTTCACGTGACAGGCACGTTGTTGCTTTTTTAGGCCTGCACATGAGGGGGAGTGTTGGGAAGCCCACATCCCATATCAATTAAATATTAAGTTTAATATGGCTTCATATACATGTTTGGGCCCTCCACTTAATAGCTTAGGCTTTTAGGTTGGAAACGTAACATAGAGATGCTAAATAAGGCAAATTTCCAATGGATAATGATACAAAACAGGTTGGTACCACTCCTTGTCATGATCACGATGCCATTGAGTGTACAAGCAATGGCTTGGACATTTTTGTTGAAGAACCAGTAGTAGAAAGTGATTTTCTAAGCCAGGGATGTAAGTTTAAAATTAAGAGACTTTACTTCTTCAACACTTCAAAACTTGAGTTCAAGTTTTTTCTAATTGGGGGAGAACGATGTGGAGGAACTTTAGAAGATTTGCAAAGGTTATGTGACCTCCACCAATGCAAAAGTCACCCTGCTGTAGATGCTGTTGAGAGTCTAAATATGTTAAGAGTATTTAGATATTATTTAGAGAATATTCTAGTGTATTTAGGGTTTCCTTGACTACTTAGTATTCTAAGTTTCTTTATTTGCTTAGATTTGATTAAGGCCAAATATGGTAGAATATATTGGATGAATTTTTTAGAATATTTAGTTTTCCTTCAAGTGCTTAGGATTGTAATCAATTTAAACCCTTTTGGGGTTTTGATTAATGCAATTCTAGTCTTCTTCATTTTTTAACTTGGTATCAAAGCGTTCGATCTATTGGTGACAAGTTTGTTTGTGTTCAGTCTGCCGCTGGCGGCAGCTTTCTTGCCATCGACCAAGCTTATGATTTTTTTTTTCTTTCTTCTTTATTTTTCCTCTGCCAATGGTCATCGTTGGAATTCTTCTCCGCTGTTGCAATTGTTGTTCTTATACACTGTCATTCATTTTCAGATAGTTATAAATTTAATTTTTGTTTTTAAATTATAAAATAAAAATAAATAAATAAATAAATAAGGAAGAGGAAAATTTTATCATTATAATCTGGTATAGTCGTTGTCAGAATCCATCCAGTGCGGTTCAGAATGGTTCACTTGGTTTTCATCCAGGTTTGTGCACATGCAGGCATGGTTCATGCTGGTTCACATCGATTCTTGGAAATTTTAACCCCTCATCTTCATTTTCAGCCCCAATCTTGATAGAATTTGTCTCCACATTGAAGATTTTGATATCATTTCTCAGTTTAGTTTGGTGCTGTTTGGATTTAGTTTTTGTTGGTTATTTGGGGCTCCTTCTAATTATTATTTTTGTTTGATTAGTTTATGATATCTCTACCCAATAAAAAAAACTGTTTGTTTTGTGGCCCTAGAGTTGGTCCTTGTTGGGGTGTGTCTTGTTTTGCCCTCTTTGTTGTATTAGCCCATTGACACTGGATTTGTCATTTGGAGGCACATGATTCCCTGAGTTGTTTGTGGGCTATGTGTTGCCTACATTTTTTAGTTATTGTGGCAGAAATATCCCTGGTATTTGGTAAAGGGGGAGCATTACCATCAGCATCATCAAATCAAGTGGTACAAAGTTTGTGGTAAACATCAATTTGAGGGGCAGTGGTGAATATCAAGTGATTCAATTTTGAAGATCAAGCGGCTCAGTTTTCAATTCAATCACCTCTTTTTAACTTTCATTCATGTTTTATATTTTGCAAGTCATGTAACAAGTTGGGCATAATGACATGGGAAAATGACAAAACAGTGGGTCAAAATGAAAGTAATTCTTTAAAGTGGGCTAAAACTCTCATATTTATTTCAGAGTGGCAATAATGAATTTTAATTCCAAAAAGAGGGGATTTAGGGTCAAATGTCCGTCATATCATTTTAATAAAAATATTTCTTTTTTACCCTACCCAAATCCTATCAGATTGTTCTCATCTCTCCTTATTAAATAAAACTTAACTAATATTTCTCTTATGTGTTGAAAAAAAAAAAAAAAAAAAAAAAAAAAAAAAGAAAAAAAAAAAGAAAGAAAGAAAGAAAGAAGAAGAAGTGATTCCCTATGTTTGTTTGTTTGTTTGTTTTGTTTTTTTTTTTTTTTTTTTTTGTCATTGCTTATTGAAAAGCATGATTTAAATTTAATTCACATACCCAGCCGTTGGGGGTAAATAAAAAATAAAAAATAAAAAATAAAAAAATTTTCGAATCCAAATGTGTATATTATTATTCTAGTCGAAAAATATATATATGATCGGTTTTTTTGAATTATGTTTTGAGACTTTTAAATTAGGAGAGAAGAGATGGGTTTAATATGAGAAGGGTATTTAGGTGGGATAAAAAGACAAAAAATAAGGAGGGCAAAATGGCTATTATAAAATGGCATATGATAGATCCCTTCTTTTGGGGATTAAAGTTCATTACTATCATTTTAAATGGAATAAGAGATATTTGACCCTTTATTTGGAATTACTTTTATTTTTACCCACCATTTTGTCATTTTCCCTAATGATGTAAATGCTCCAGCTTGAAGGGGAGTGTTGAGAGTCTAAATATGTTAAAGAGTCTTTAAATATTAATTAGAGAATATTCTAGTGTATTTACGGTTTCCTTGATTGCTTAGTATTCTTAGAGCATCTCCAACAATGGGTAGCAAATTTGAGGTAGCAAATTGTACTTTGCTACCTTAGGTGGCAATTTGCTACCTCCTCTAAAATGGGGAGCTCTAAGAAAGGTAGCAATTTTCAATATTTTATTATTATTTTATATATTTTAATGTTCTAATAAATAAAAAAAGGAAAATTATGGAGGGGAAGTCTCACGATGATATGAATTTCAAAACGGTAAAAAAAGAAAAAATTAATGGAGAATGGAAGGTCTTGATTACCCTCACTTCTCTCTAGAATATCCTAGCCACATACAACATGAAAATCACGATCAAACCCTCTCCTTCTTTGCTCTCTCCCCTCTCCTTCTCCTACCACCTCTATCTCTTTCTCCTCTATACTGCTCTCTCCCCATCTCCTTCACCTCGTACAGCCACAACCACAATCACAATCAAACCCTCACAATACCTTCCCACTCTTGGCCCCATCAGAGTTCAAACCCTCACACCTTCCCATGTCCAAACCCATCAAATTCTTCTCTACCCCTCTTCTTTCTCCCCCTTTCTGTCATCCCACTCCAACGACAGTGACAATTTGGACATGGGTATTCGGTGGCAACTGCTGCAGCAGCAACAATGGCGGAAAATGGGAACGAGAAGGGGGAGGTGAACAATGGAGGGGTTAAAAAGTTGGTGTTTCTTTGGCAATGCATCATATCGTGTTCTCCGGCAACGACAACAATGAGAGTTCCTCTGGCGACGGCAGTTTGGGTTACCGCCATTTCTTGTTGATGACTGTTGAGACTGTTGCAATCTAGTGTTAGATTTCTAGATAAGGCCCTTCAATTTTTTAATCAAATATATGTTTTGCTACCTTCTCTCTCCTCTTCCAAATTTGAAGTGAGAGAAAGTAGTAGCAAATTTGATTTTGTACTTTTGCTACCTCTTGCAATAGAATGCTACCTCTGTTGGAGCTTGTTTTTGGAAGAAGAGGTGGCAAATTCTGAATTGCTACCTCTGTTGGAGATGCTCTTAGTTTCTTTATTTGCTTAGATTTGATTGAGGCCAAATATGGTAGAATTTATTGGATGAATATTTTAGAATATTTAGTTTTCCTTAAGTGCTTAGGATTGTAATCTATTTAAACCCTTTTGGGGTTTTGGTTAATGCAATTCTAGTCTTCTTTATTTTTTAACCAATGCCACATGGAGATGACTATTTTTCATGGGGGTATGGTTGAACCATGTTGGTTCAAGCCTCCTTGAATTTGAAGAAATGTTAAATTTCCATTTTCATGGGTATTTTAGTAAATTTACGGAATTAAGTTTGTTTAGTGTCAATGTTAGTATGAGTCTTAGGTGTAAGTTTTTGGGAATAAGTTTAGTCTTTTTTCAAAATTTAAAAAGTCTTCTTTTCCTATAAGTTTTCTATTCCAAGAAGTTTATCCTTTCTTGGACTTTCTATTTTCTTTAAGTTTCTATTTTTTATTTATTTAGTTACTGGGAAGTCTTTTAACTATTTAATTAGGATTTCAAATTTAGAAAGGAAGAGTCCTTTTTTTTTTTTTTAATACGTAAATATGAGCTTAAGCATCATGGAGAAACCTTGCATCCCAACCAGGTTGGCACCCTAGGAACTCCTAAGCATGTGCTATCATCTCAGATATTTTTAAATCAATGGAACAAAAATACAATAGAAGATAAGAAAAAGAAAATAATCTCTAGTCTTGTTGTCTTATAATTGTCATGATCCATCTCAAAAAGCTCGAAATCTCTTCTTTTGAGGATGTCTTCTCTCTCAGGGTTTTGTGTCAGCTGGGGTTTCTATCATGGCTGCCATTAATGCAGCCATGCATCCCTTGTCCTCTTCTTACCATTTTTCCTCAAGAGATGTGCCTAAGGTGTGCTATCCTTGGGGCTTTCTCAAGTCTCCTTCCGTGTGTGATAAGACTATAAGAGTCATCTAATGCATGGGTCAATAAGAGACTCCGATGAATTCCCTTGCATCTGTGCTTACACAGTATATTTTGGGGGGGGGGGGGGGTGTTCGTGGGGCTAAGACTTCTGTTTTGACTAGTAGTAGATTTACAAAGTTGGTCTTATGGTTTTCTTTATATAGCAAGGATTGTAGACACAATTACAACAATTGATTAATGAGAATTTTCTGCAGCTTTTTGCAAGCAATTAATGGTGAGAGTCCATTGACTTTCTCCTATAAACCTTCACCAAATTAACCCCAATTCCATATGCAAACCCTAATACCGCTGTTGTTCCTTTCACAAAACCTAAGAAAAGAAGCCTGCCTATGATTGATTGTAGGTAACCTTATTCTATACTTTAAAGGGTGTCCTAAATCAGATACTTTTTTGGTTAATACACCAGTATTGATCCTGATTCATCTTTCACTTGATTGTGAAATCTCAACATCACATATGGCTGAAAAGTTACATCACACGTAAATGAAAGACGAATAGCGCATGTTATATTGAGAGTGATATTTGGAAAGATATCTGCCTTATTCTCTTCTGCAATTGTAGTTTAAGCTTTGAATGAGAAAATGAGTTCATATTTAGTACGACACATGATTTAATTTTGGTTTCCTTAAAAACCCTTTTTGGATGAAGCTACGTTTTCTCCCTATCATTTGGCTATTTCATCTTGAGCTATCTGAGCACAAACATGTTGTTCATCATTTCTGTTAAGTTTTATACTGTTAACTTTTGCAAGAAAGAATAATTCTCATTAATTAAAAAAACCTATTACAAGCATATATATAAAAGGACTAACATTAATATTAGAAAACTAACACTAGTAACCCTAATTGACTAAAATACTAAACTACCTTTACTAAACTAAAATATTACATCTCACATATACATTAAAGTTTCCTGCTGCTTTAAGCAATTTCCCTAATTTTGGTTTCTTTTGTAATGAAAATTTTCTGTGAAATTTCAAAGCTTTAGTTTTTGTGCATTTAGCCTTTCAAAAAATAAAATCCAACTGTCCATTTGTACTAAAGATCAGAGAGAACTAGGCTGGATATTCCGATTGCATTTTATATTTTATTTTGTAGTGATTTGAAAACTTTGCCCATTGTCAAAAGACAGAGTTAACCATTTGAATTCTACACGTCACAAAGGACATGTTACTTGCATATACACCTATATTTAATATCTGCTGATCTCCAACTGTGCATTCAAATTACAATAGCACTCCTTTATTTTCTCTTTTCCCATTGCTTTTGCAGGTTGCTTTGCTGAAATTTACTGGGTATAAAATAATAAATAATATTTCGGATACTGGGAAGGCATTTCTAATCATACTTATCACAGACATTTTCTTAGGGTAATATTTTCTGCTCTTTGTTAGAAATCACTTGCTTGCATATTCTTTCCTTCGAAGAAAATTTGTTTTGAAGCTAATTTCATGCAACTGGGCTTTCAATGAGAAGTTCATACAAAAAATGCACATAGAAATTGCCATGTTTACTTTATTCTGGAGTAATTGATCTCTTCTATTTTTCACAAGATTTAATTTTGCAAATTTTTTGGAAATTTTTTTTGTTCATTGTCATTCATGATGTCCATATGGATTACATAATTAAAGTAGTTCGAAATTATATAAATGCATAAGAGCAAATTAATTTTTCGTTGTCTTTTTAGCCTACTCTCTCTCAAAAATACACTGATGTCATTTTCCTGGATTTCCTATTTTATTTCATGATCTTTTATTATCAACAATTTGACCTATGTTATCATATGAATTTTGTGCTTGTAACTTCAAAGCAGTAATTAGTGGAACTGCATCTTGCAGGTATCATTCAGAGTCTGGTTGGCAAACTTTGTTAGAGGTAGTCGTTGAGCATTATGGGGTTCAGGTTGATCAGTCTGCTGTGACCATTTTTATCTCCATATTTCCAGTTATCATTGATGCATGTGTGAAGCTTTGGGTATGTTCTAATTTAAGAAGGCACATAGACTTGTTTTAATCTCCCATTTCCTTCCAGCCATCTAGGATGTGTAAGCTAGGATTTGGACATGAGTTTGTTTTGCCTCTGCCTCTTCATTTTACAGTTTATTCTTTCTTTCTTTTTTTTCTTTTTTTTTTTTCCTTTTTATTTATCACTGTGCATCACTGCATGATATAGAGCAAGAGACCCATTATTTCATCGAAAAAGCTTGTTACTCTGAAAATAGCATCCAAACAAAACCCTTTTTGTGAAATGGACTGCATTTACCTCCTCATATATAAAACCTAATAAACTGCAAAATGGGTTACTAGATATTACAACCAAGGACTTAAATATCGATATCGATGGATATATCGAGGGTCCAGAAATACAGATATATCGAAGGATATATCGAAAATATCGACATCAATTTAAAGATATGGTGGATTTTATTCGTTAAACATGGATATTTTTACTGAAACTTTGGGAAACAATGATTTAGACTCTAATACACAATTTAGAATCAAAAGATTGCAATTTAAATGTGTATAATACGAGTATGTGTTGTGTATTGGATAAAAGGTGTGATGTGGTGAGAAAATAAATAATGGAAATTTATACAAATTCAACATCTAAATGTCACATGAAATTAAAAGCTGTAAATATATATCATTTATACAAGAATAAATCAATACAACAATAAATTAATGACATACACTTACATTAGTACCACATGAAGTTTAAAGAAGCTGCCAAACCAACCTTGAGTAATACTAATAATTTCAAATGTGTATAAATTAATGTCAATACTAACAAATTAATAATACTATAAAGTAATTCATGGTCTACACTAATAAATTAATAATACTATAGAGTAATAGCCTAATAGGTAATAGATGTAAAGGTGCTACAGGAGTAAAGGAGCTGGGTAAAGGGGGAAAGGGGATTGGGTTCTTGTGAAGCTTGGAGAAGCTGTCAAAATAGCCTTGAAAACTACTACAACAGGACACTAGGTGTGGGAAAAAAGGGGACAGCAGTCACAACACTCAAATTTTAGTCAGTTAATCACATGGATCAATATTTCTTGATATGATTGATATTCCTCGATATACCTCGATAATCGTTGATATTTCGACGATAAATGGTGGGAAAACCAACGATATATTGTCGAAATTCTTGATATTCTCGATATATTGATGATATGTCAATATATCCAATGATATATTGTCAAAAAAATACCAAGGCATGATGTCGTTTTGCTACTTGTCGATACGGTGATATATCGACGATATATCGCCGATATAAATGATTTTTAAGACCATGATTACCAAGGACTTTAACATCAATATCAATGGATATATCGAGGGTCAAAAAATGTGGATATATCAGATATATCGTTGGATATATCGACAATATCGATATCGTTTTAAAGATATGGTGGATATTATGTGTTAAACGCGGATTTTTTTATTGAAACTCTAGGAAACAATGATTTAGACTCTAATACACAATCTAGCATAAAAAAATTGCAATTTAAATGTGTATAACACAAGTATGTGTTGTGTAGGGTATAAATAGTGTGATACGATGAGATAATAAATAATAAAAATTTATGCAAATGTAACATTTAAATGTAAAACACCACTAGACTAAAGCCTACTGACTTGAAATCATATTTTAAAATATGTGAATTGCTAAACATTATTTTATAAATAAAAAAAAATTATGAGTACACAAAAATAAACAATAAAAAATTAGTAGAGTTCTTTTAAAAATATTGTAAAGTTAAAATTAAGAATATAAAGTTGAAAAGAATTATGGGTTACTAGTTACATTTATAAAATATAATATAAAAAAGGGCCTTTCAATAAAAATGTTTATTGTATTTTAAAAGTTTTAACAAAGTTCTCATTAAAACCAAAAAAAGAAAAAAAGAGAAAGGGAAGGTTTTATAAAGTGAAGGTGTGAAAGTGATACGGTCACTTTACCAATCATGAAAAGCTGGACAAAACAAAAGAAAGAAAATAGGGAAAAAATGCTTCACAGCATCCAGCCATCCATAGAGGTTTGACGGTGGTGACGCCGATGGCCAGAAGACCACAACAACATGTACGACTATACGAGGTATGTCGACCTCCTCCTCCTCCTCCTCCTCGTCCTTTTTCTTCTTCTTCTTCTTCTTCTTTGACAACAGCAACAAGCCGTACGAGGTATGTCGACCTCCTCCTCCTTCTTCTTCTTCTTCTTCTTTAACAACAACAACAAGCCAGTGATTGTGAATCTGTGATTCTTCTTTATCTTCTTCTTCTTTGACGATGGCCAGAAGACCACAACTCCAGTGATGGCAGTGTCGAACATACTGTCGATATCGTCGATATATTGACAAAATCTCCACGATAATTCATAGAATTCTGCCGATATTAAAAGATATCGAGATATCGTTGATATATCATGATATATCGACGATATCTCTCTACATTTTGATTTTTGTGCAAATCTTTCAATTTCGCATCATAATATTGTATCGTTACCCTTTGATACGGCGATATATCGCGATTTTTAAGTCCCTGGGTTTGATTACAACACCGTCGATATATCGCCGATATCGATGATTTTTAAGACCATGATTACAACACCCTTCCGCATCTATCTTCATTACTTTAGTGTCTTCTTGCTCATCTTCCATATCCATATCAACCATTTCAGTATTTTCATCGCAAATGATTACATATTTATTACATATTGGATATCAAGGAATCCACACTATGCATGCATGCTGACATATGTTTCATAGAACTGCATTTCCCAATTGCAGATCCTATTTTTGCTTATTAAGGAGAAGTTAAAATTTTAGACAACCAGCTTTCAGGATGTAGGCACTGTGTCAGAGTTATTAGGAGAAAACAACTTATTACAACCCCAAAACTTTTCAAAAACAATTAGTAATAACTAAACACACAGAAAAATAAAAAATAACAAAAAATAAATATAAAATACTAGTAATAACTAAACAGACTCCATCCTATCACTCATTCCAAGGATCATCCTCTCCAGAAGGATCATCAAGGTCTTCTCCTCCTAATCTTGAAGTCTTGGATGCCACCAGCTGCTAAACCCTCCTCTGGTGGCAACAGTGGGTATTTGGCATACTTGCTCCGTATATGGCCAGGAAGTTTCCCAAACTGACGATCTTAAGGATCCAATGATCGCTGTATGTTCTTAGCAGAGTCTGCTGCATATTCTCAACAAAATGGAATAGGGTCACTCTGGGTACAGTGGATGAAGCGGTAGTGGGACTAGAGGTTGCAGCACCACTGGAATCAATTATCTGCATATGCACTAGAGATACAGCATCCATAGTCTCTTCAGGTTCAATCAGGTTGCAAACAGGAGGGATCCAACATCATGAATAGAAATTATTTTTGATATGGTGAGAAAAAAGGAGGATTTTGTGGACAAACAGAGTTTGAGCAGCTTCATACATGGTTGATGATACAAATTTCGAGCTGCTTTTATGAGCGACAGAGATAGTAAATCCTTTCTCTCTGGAAAGGAAAGGGCTCAGCATCCACAGCTCCGCCCAGCCTTTCCCAACCAAACAAGGGAGAGCTTGAAGAAGACATGTGGCTGAGATCGAAGTACTCAATATTCATATTATCAAAATTCCCAGTGTTCATAATCTATTATGGGTGACTGTATTTTCATCAGGTCTTCACTTGGCTTTATTTATTCTACTGTCTCTTTTTTAAAGGGAGAGACTTCCGATTAAAGGAGAAGCAACAATAGAAAAGATATTATTTTATTCTTGAGAAAAAAAATACATCTTGGAAGAAAAATATACATAAGAGGAAATAGAGAAAGGAGTGCATACCTATGCTCCATGTCTTCTAGCATTTTTTCTTTGTTTCCTTTGCGGTGAAAGGCACACCTTTTGCGCTTTTTTCTCTCTGATTTTTCTCCTTCTCAATGAGAGGGGCCCCTCTATTTATAGAGGCAGCCCCTTAGGAGTTGTTGATAAATCTCTTTCCCCACCGATCGGAGGAGTCCTTTGCTCCAGCTGATTAGTCTCCTAGGAGTCCACGTAAGAAGGGCACTTATATCTCCTATCTTAAGAGATAGAGGCCTCCTTGGAAGTATTTTTCTTCCCCCATTTAATCAACGTAGAAGGCTCCTTATCCTTGTAGAAGTTATCTTTTAGGATTTCTGGCCGATTCTGCCAGCATGCTGTCCAGCAGCCCATCCCTTTGGGCCTTTTCGTCATAAGCCACGTATGGCCCAACTTCCCACAGCATCTGTATTTATACTGGGTTTATATTGGGCCTACATTGGGTTCATTAATCTTAAGGATTGAATGGGCTGTTCAGCATCATGACTGGTGAAATTTTGCTGCCAACAAATGCCCCCTTGTGATTCTGAGCCTCACTTGGGTTGAGGCTGCAGATCACGATCTTTCTGGTGCTCTTATAGCGAGGAGTAAATTAATGGAATATAGCTGCTTATGTGCATTTCTTTTCCAAGAAAACCTTTCTGAGATTCTTGCTTCCCTTATGGGTGGATTTTTTATTCAGGTTGTTCTTACTACATTTGTCCAAATGCGGATTGGTTGCATCCTATGAGAGCGAACAGCGGCAATGTCTTGATGGACAATAATGTGGCCTGTAAAACAATTGGGATAGGAACAATTAATGTCAAGATGCTTGATGGGATTGTGATGACTTTGTTTAAGTTAGGCATGTACTGGAACTGAAGAACATTATTTTTAGGTGCTTTAGATTCCAAGACACACTCCCTTGATGTGGGAAACCCTTTTTCTCCTTCTTGGTACCCCAATCTGTATACCAGCAGTACTCTTCATACATATTAAAACATAAGTTTTGTCCCCTTATATAGATATAGAGTACAAAACCCTAGAGCCAGTATAGGAGAAACCCCACTCAAGATGCAATCAAAACCACAGTAGGAAAGAAAATCTCACAGATGCCATTTGAACATCATAGTTTTCCAATTTGAACGTGCTACCTTATTGGGCCCAGTTTCCTAACCAAGTCAATTTCCTATTTGACTAAACTTGATTTTCAAGCCAATTCAACAATTCTCTACCTAGGCGAGAATTTGAGTCAACACCCAACAATCCTCCACCTTTGCAAAAATTCTAGCTTCTGGACAATAATCTCCACCTTGTGTTGAATTCCATCAAGCCACTGAAACGTCTTTTTTACCACATCTGAAACTGGATGCCTGAATCTCCACCTTAAAGACTGAAAAACTGTTATCGACCTGATTGTGAACTTGATTCTACCATTATTTTTGTTTAATTTCTCCACCGTAAACTGCAACAATGAAGTTCACACTGCCATTGTAGAAGGCAATCCCACCAAATGATTGAAGCTTGAATGCACGACAATAAAAAATCATAAAACACAAGGATATACATGGTTCGGCCCTCATGGCCTACATCCACAGCTGAAGACGATCAATAAATATCACTATTTAAGGGAGATTACAATATTTGAATTTTACCCCTAAAAATTCACCAAAAAGGCACCCCAAAACCCTAGGTTTATATTGGATAGGATATGTGTTTGTCCCAAAACCCAGGAAACCTAATATCAACATAGAATCAACACGAACTACTCCATCACTTCATGAGAGTCCACTCCAATAAGGACCACCACATAGCGTTCTCCTTTGTCAAGAGCCACTGAGACGCTCCATTAGCCGTGTAAGAATGATACTGAAGTGCTCTCCTCCGAACTTGCTTCCCTAATACACCAGTCTATATACCCACCCACAATACTCACGGTACTCTTCGTACACTTTGACATGGAGGTTTAGTCCTCACAATGAGCTCACATCAGGGTTGACATCGAGTTCTTGTTTTTCCTCTTAGTTCTACTTGGTATACTTGTATGTTCTTGCGTACGTCTATCTCTGCATGCACACGCGCATACACGTACTTAAAGTCCTCATTAGTTTCCTGGATTATATGTGATTGCATATTCAAGGCTTCTAACTTGTATGGGCTGTTCTATCCCCACTTCTCCTTGCTGGTACTTTCATGCTTTTCACCTGTAAGTTGTTAGTTTGGATGGAATAACAAGAAGGCGATAATATTTTCCTTACCAATAGGGATCAAGATATAATGCTAATAGACACATTGACACATTCCACAGGGATTTATCATTTGCTTATCTAGTAATATAAGCCTTACCACTTTGGGGTTACCCTGGGTGGTTGGGATGACATTGTCAGACTTACTGTAAATTAGATAAAATATATTGTGATTTATCATGTTTAATATAATAACTTGCTTTTCACTTACTTCCAGGAAGGTTGGTAAACTTGTCACAAAACTCATTAGTTGACAAAATTTTAATAAATATGTTATTTAATATCTCCAGATCTCTCCTGACCTCTTTCCCATTTTCTGAATTCTGAATAATCATGATATCGTCCCTGTGAGTTTAGGCAATCTGTCTGCAAATGTTCCATACATGCTTGTGTGATATGTTAGTATTCAAAAACTCTTTGCCATGGTATGTGATAAAATTTGAAAACATGGTTTAAGGAACATTTGTTGGTAGTGTTTGATAAAATTAGTTTCCAAGAAAGGAGCAATTTTCTTGATTAACTTTTAGAGATAATTCTATGTTAATTTCTGCAGTCCTCCTCCATCCCTCCATACTTTTGCTCTTGGACATGCTTGGACATGCTCTTTTATAAAATTTAGCATGCGCGTGTGTGTATCTTTCTCGTTTTCATTGTTCTTATTCTATTGTTGTTATGTTTGTGGTACAGCTATTTAAATTCCTTCCAAGATTATCCCCAAAGGTGGCAAATATTTTCCGTGAAATGAAGCGTCACTAGAGAGAGTTTTTTTATTTGGATTTCCCTTCACCATCTCAGAAAGAACCGAACAGGGTAGCATACATATCACAACTGAAATTTTTTCCCGCTCATTATTTTTTTTTCTTTCATCTTCCTTTATAGAGGTTTATTTGCAATGGTGAGCATTATCAGAACCATGGTCTCAGGCTCGCTGAAATGTAGCTCAATCTTCAATCTGAACACAAGTGTTCATCATTGTTTAGATACCGTTCATTCACATTCACATTGATTCACTGTAAATCTGTAATAATGTGACCAACAATCAAAGTCATGATTCTGAATTTTGTTTCCATGTTCATATGTTACACATATATTCACCGAGATCGCATTAGTGAGCTTCAGACTTAAGTGTTGCTTGCTTGCATGACTGAACCAAATTTGAGTAGAAGCTTTCTGATTCCTTAATTGAAAAGACCTTTTCTTTTTCTTTACTTTTCACCTTCATTTGTTCCTTCCTATTTTTCTCCTTTGGAATACATTAATGAGATTGCCCTGTTTATTAACTTCAGATCCAATGCATGGACTGTTCTTTAAAGATTAGCAGCATTGCGAGTATCACTATGTCATTTGGTTACTCTCTCTCTCTCTCTCTCTCTCTCTATATATATATATAGATATATATATCAAGTGCACTCTAAAACTCGTACCTACGACTCATATTTTGCGAAACCAATCGTTGATTAAATTTGATTCATATGTAGGTCATGCATGCCAAAAACCTAGTCGATTCGAGGGTAAGAGTTGTTTCATCCATGAATGTCGATAATGAGTGATTGTTATTGATTGAAAAATGTTAGTTTTGGATCGAATAGCAATAAACCTCATATCAACTTGATTTTTGGTGTAGATCTACATGAAAAGGTTATCTAATCCAATAGTTGGTTTCATAAAATACTCCCCACAGATTAGAGTTTTGAAATGCACTTGATATTAAAATGACTATAGGAGTCCTTTTAACCATACATCTGTTCAAATCTTATAATTTTTAACCATGCCTGTTTTTGCTATTCCATAAACACAGTATGAGGAAAAATACTGATACGACATTTATTGATCTAAAGATTTTCCCAATTGTAAAGATAAAAAGATGGGTCTTTGATACATATTTCTCTCCAGCAGTGTGAAAATAAGCTTTGTGCCAACATCGGCCAACAATTGTTGAAATTGAGAAATGGTATCTGTGGCTTGCAATTCACGGAAGATTAAAAGCTGAATTTTTTTTATTTTTGTTTAAATATAAAATGAGTACTCTTGAATTTGGTTTACCTAGTATTGAGTTGGCAAGGCTCGAAATGCGTTGGATTCGAATGGCAAATTGTACTAATTCTCTATGGCTGGAGCAGTATTCAAATCCGGAAAAGGTATTCTAAGCTCCAATCACATCAAGTTCCACCTAGGAGTCCTTAGAGAGTATTCAAGAAGGTTGTGGCCATCTCCTTCTCCAGCGTAGGTGGCTTGAATCCATCAGAAGCTATCTTAGTGTTGAAGCGGTAACGGATTTAGAAGGCGTTGGTCAAATCATCTCGAGTCTTAGGAACTTACGTTGAAAATACCATATGAATGCAAGGTCGGTTAGACTCTTCTGAAACTATTGCATGAAAGTTCTTATTTTAAGAATAATGACACCTGCGCGCAATGGGCCTTCGATCATCCTCTTTCATTAATGTGCTATTAAAATTTAAGCATGTTGAACCTATGAGGAAGTCCTACATCAAGGAACAGACACAAGTATGAGAAATACGCATGCTCATGATATGCGAATGCACACCTTACATGCATCAAGAAGAAAAAATTATGAAGAAATCATGCATGAATCAAAATGAATTAATAAATCATATCATGCTTCTATAGACATAAAATCCTAAACAACTATCCATGCTTTAAACATAATACAAATCTATTTCGATATGCTTCAAATTAAAACATATAGAACAATAAAAATAAACTAAATCCTACATATCTAATGTATGAACATATTTTGATGCAAACCTAGATCTATCTATTTAAATATGCTACATAATTCAATCAAAATATAAAGCTAGCTAAACAAAATAAAAAGAGATTTGATAATCGCTCACATGAAAATGAAAAGAGATTTGATTGCATGAAAATAAAAAGAGATTTGATAATCACTCGGACCCTCTCAAGTCTATAGATTAAATTGCGTCAACATGAATCATCAATTTCGAAAAAGCATCATCATAGCAAAAGGATGAAGATCTTCTCAACTTTAAAGAGAATAAGAAAAAGGAGAACAAATAAGAAGAGATGAGAAAATTCCTCACTTTACAATAGCAGTAACTTCCAATGCATTTTTTGGTATCAAAACATTGGAATTACGAAAAACCCATAGAATCTAATGTTGTAGAACTCTGAAAGATTTTTTCAAAAAGACCAATTTTGTCTCAATCTAATTTCTAAGTAAAAAAGTTATGGACAAAATAGAAAATTTGACTTTTAAGGAACTCAACAAATTTTGGATGAATTTCAGTCTAAAATTATATATTATTCTCCCTCTTCTCTAAGACATTAAAGGACTATTCATATGTAAAAACTAGGGTTTTTAAACTTTCTAAAATAGGTTTATTTGGAAAATAAATAGAAGAAACTTCCATTTGATAAAATTAGGAAAGAAAAATTCTCAATTATGTGTGCATACGCACACCTATCACATGCGTACACATGCCAATGGCACACGTGGAAAAATCAATTTAAGAAAATAATTTGTCTTTATTTTAAACCAATAATCCTTTGCCATGATTGCATTAATTCTTTAAAATTATTCATAAATAATCTTAAAAACTCATCACTGGGGCCAACAACTCAAGATGGTGATTGGGACAAAATGGGATGTCTATAGTTGCCCTTCTTTTCATGGTCCCAAGTAAATATGTATTGTCGTGTTTCCTCTTATTCCTCGTGCGAGGGCTCCTGGGTTATGAGTACTATGATTGGTAATTAAAGGGAATTAATTAAATTGGACATGGAGTTTCATGCATTGGGCATTATGCATACATTTTAAGTTATGGGTTATAACTTATTTTTGGATTTTAGAATATACGCAGAAAGTATAAATTTTATTTTATATGATATTTTGTATCATTGCTTTAGTTTACTTGTATAAAATTGTATCTATTGAGTTTTCGAACTCTCACTTATCTATTTCTAATGTTTTATTTCTAATGTTTTCAAATTATACAGGATTGATTTATGCGATTATAGGTGGAGGCATGCTTAAATGGAAAATTTTCTAATGATCAAATATTAATGTATATTATGGGATATATATGTATTTAATTGGAATTATTTAGGCCAATGACCGTTAGACATGTAATTAAATTCATGGGATGTAAATTTTAATTATGTTTGGTTGGTTATTTGGAATATAATGCATGGGATGATACCACAAATGGATAGATGGCATAGATTGTAATTATGGAAATGTTTTTATATAGGTCTATGATGACATGTCCTATCTACGGATGGGTTATGCCCGACTTTAAAATAAAAAAAAAAATAAAATAAAAAATTCGGTTATGACGCTTGTCATCCACTTTTTTATCAAAATATTTATTTAAAATAAACCCGTTTTATTATAATTGATCACAACTCAATTAATTTGGGTCATGACCGACTCTACCAATGGACAAGATGTAACACCTAATTTTTAATCAAGGTATTATAGGTTTAATCCAATCATTAGTGTGGATATTAGACAAGTTTTGTCAGTTTATGCATCCACGAGCTTAGCATGTGGTAACTTATCATGCATTTTGGGCATACCTTGTTCATGGTACCATGTTAAATTTCATGACATACGTGTTTTAATGTATACGGAATTGCATTGTATACATTTTATTTTAATTTGGGCATTTTTCGGAGAGGTCAATCGATCGAAGTCTTAAGGCCGATCGATCGGAGGATGGCAGAAGCCAGCTTGTTTCCTCCGTGCAATCGATCGATCGGGCCTCGAGGGCAATTGATTGGGTTCGACAGTGGAGTTTTTTAAAAAATAGTTAAATGACGCATGTACCCCTCTGGGTTTGTATAACCCATTTGGCCTGACCCCATATGTAACGACCCGAAATTGAGGCAGTTAGTTAAGTAGTAAAAAAAATCAATTTTAAACCAATTTTAGTAGATGTTTTATAAAAATATATTATCTTGGAAACCTTTTGAAAAATCTGGTGTGGTCCTGTCTAAAAATAGGACATACCAAGTTATCAACTATTTAAAACCTGTGGAAAATACATTTATAAATATTTCCAATTCATCCACACAATATCCCAAAAATAAATAAAACAACAGGCTGTATCGTAGTCACATGGGTCTCATCTACATCCTTAGAATGAATGTATGTATGCTGATGCACTTCCTAACCTAGTTCAAGCTAAACTTTGAAAATTTAACCTCCAAGAAAAATTGTGGGGGTTATGAGCTACACGTTTAGTAGGAAAACATTTCTCAAAATAACCCAAGGTTTTAAAAACCATAGTTTATATACTTTTCAAGAACCTACAAAACCATTGATTAGTTTGCAATATAATTTTTAGTAATTAAAACTGATACCGATATAATGAAATAAACTGCGAAAGTTAAATCATTTAATACCTGTCATACTCCATTTTTGCCACCTTAGCTAGGGTTTGTCATTACATGAGTCATTTTGTTTCCTTTTTGAGTCTAGTCTTTTGCATTGGGTTTTTAGAGTCCTAAGGATGATGTGTATGAATTTTGGTTCGATTTGGAGCTGATCTTGAGCGTTAATAAGAACTTTTGTGACTTGAGGGGCATAATCGTCCTTTTGGTCACAAACTTTCCATTTGACCTTGAAATGATCTCCAAGTTGCCAATTGGAATTCATATGGTTGTATTTGAGGTATTTATGGGTTCAATTCGATGAATTGATGGTTCGGGATTAGAATGGCTCAACAAAGCTCAGGTTGGCTAAGAGACCTATTTCGGGTTAGCTCGAATTGGCTCATGATTTTCACTCTATGACTACTCATGTGACCTTGATTAGTCTTAATTTCATCCCCAAATGTGTTTAGGGAGGTTGAATTTCGAATTGGAAAGCATTCGGTGCGACCCTATGTGCATACCTAAGCTAAGCGATGGTGAGGCATAGCGGTTAACCACCTTTGTAGGACCCAACCATGCAGCCATGGCTAGGGTTTCTTGCCCTCAAGTGACTCAAATTACATTCCCCTTCGAAACACAGTCATTTTGGCTTTCGTTTCGTCAAAATCGGAGTTGATTTGAGCCCTGAAACACATTTGGAAGCTGAAAGGGTCAAAAATGGGCATAAGCTGACAGGGCCTCGGGTGACCACCCAGGCCTGGGCGGCTAGCCGCCTGGGCCCAGGAGGCTAGCCGCCCAGCCCCAGGTGGTCACCTGAGCCACTTTCCTTTTTTGAGCTTTGACGTGGCTCCCTCCCTATTTTCTCGGATTTGCTCGCCTCCAGCCGCCATTTAACCCTAATTTCAGCCCTATTTAACCTACTTGAGCCCCAAGGGAACCTCTAAGAGCCCTTGGATCAATCCCTAGGGTTTTAATCCCAACCATTGAGGGTTTTCCCTCAATCCGTATAAATACCCCTTATACTTCAGCAATGGGGGAGGGAATTTCTGAAGTAGAGAGGCATGTGTGAGACTTGGAGGCTATGACAGCCATCCTTAGGGTAGTTTAACCTAAACTTTGAGTGAGAAAGTGAAAGAGAGAGCTTGAAGGAGGGCTGGAGCTTTGTTTGAAGGCTTGAAGAAAGGAATTTCTAGCAGTACAATAAGAGAAGGAGGACTCTCTACAGCAGCAAAAGAGGACTTCACCATAGGTATACCCTCTCCTCTCCTCTTCTTTTTTTTTAAAGTTAGGGTTTTTGCATAGAATAGCATGATTTTATGTCAAAGCACATGTCTTTATCATGTTTTCCTACTTCTATTAGATAGTGTGCATGTTTAGGATAATATTCATGGGCTGTTTAGTATGCTAGGATGTTATTCTATGTGATTTACTGCATGAGTGGGACTCTAGGGTTTCCTTAGTGCTGAAATTGGTTTTCTGCATGAAATAACTCTTTTGCATATTAAAGCTGGTGTCTTTATCAAGTTTTGTTACTTCTATTAACTAGTATGCATGTTTAGGATAATATTCATGGGCTGTTTAGTATGCTAGGATGTTATTCCATGTGATTTACTGCATGATTGGGACTCTAGGGTTTCTTTAGTGCTGAAATTGGTTTTCTGCATGAAATAACTCTTTTGCATATTAAAGCTGGTGTCTTTATCAAGTTTTGTTACTTCTATCAACTAGTATGCATGTTTAGGATAATATTCATGGGCTGTTTAGTATGCTAGGATGCTATTCCATGTGATTTACTGCATGTTTGGGATTCTAGGGTTTCCTTAGTGCTGAAATTGAGTATATGCTTGGAATAGCTTTATTTCATGTGAAAGTCTATGTATTTATCATGTGTGGATCATTCTATTGATTAATATGCTTGGTTAGAATGCTGTTCATATTCTATTTTGCATGATTTAGGGTTATTTCATGGGATTTTATGCACTAGTGCGATTCTAGGGTTTTTATCATCCTTGTGTTGGTTTAGTTGCATATAGCATGATAGCTTAGGGATTTCTCTGATTTTTCTTCATAGTTGCTGCATATGTGTTCCATATTAGGTAACTATGATATTTTTAGCATTCATATAGTTGATTTTAGGGTTTTTGCATGTCATTGCATATAGGGTTGAATTAGGGTTTTAGTTAGCTTATGATTCATGTTGTTTACATGATTTATGGTTGATTTTAAGCTCTATTTCAATTCTGTCCAGATCTATTTAATGGCTTTAATGATGAGTTTTGAGCATGTGTTAGCCTATGTTTGAGCATGATAATTGTTTGATTGGAACCTAGCTTGGTTGGTTGGTATTTTTGGTATTTTTTGCATGCAAATTGCAGGTGCTTGACAGGTACGACAGGTGCAACTACCCCACCAATGTGGGGTGGTTATTTTGGCTATTGTGAGATGAAATCTTACAAATAAGGTAATTACCCTATGCAATAGGGTGGTTATTTTGACAGGTTGCTTTTGCTTAAGGTAAGTAGGGTATGAGGGTGCCCCAATTCACCCTTCTTTCCTTTCCTTGAAACTTTCCCTTTCTCCCCCCTAGGGTTATTTCCTAATAAGGGAACATGGCAATCCTTATAGTTTCCGTTCAATAAAAAATACTTTTCAAATCAAAGTTTCCATCTTTATCAAATTCCATATTTACCAAAGATCTTTTGAGAATCATTCATTTTTGGAAATTTACCATGTTTCTCATGAAAGGAAACTTAGGGTTTACCATAGGCCTTGATTAGGTTATAACCCTATTCTATTTCGAACTACGTGGACTTTGATCCATGTATTTCCATACATGGTACGTAGGCGTTCTTCGTGAGGTTCAAGTCCGCCCTAGGATACTAAGTATCCTAGGTTTTCTCCCCCCCCCCTTTTTTTTTTTTTTTCTGTTTTTCTTTGATTTAATTGTTTATATGGATGAATGAATGAATGATATGCATGTTGTCTTGTGATGATAATTGTTGATTTGTGTGGGATTAAGACTTTGATTTAGCCCAATTAAATTAAGAGACCGTTTAGGGCGATATGGGTGCCTATAGGCTTTGCCTAGAACCTTCCCATATCGTAACTTAGCCTCCGAATCCACAATCTCTGGTTTCCAAAAGACTTTTTGCCTTTCCATTTTTAAACATGGAGTCAATCTTTTGTTTTCCTAAAACAAAACTGTTTTTTAGGGTTTTCCTTGTTTCCTTTAAAAAATAAGGTGGCGACTCCCTTTTCCTTTTTCAAACCCTCCTGTGGGCCTTGTAACTTTTTTAGGGTCCACAGCCTTGGCGACTCTGCTAGGGATTTGTGGGCTAGACTCTATACAATTTGATTGGGCTAAGTTAATTTCTTTTGTTTAATTAAAATCAATCACATTGCATTTGCTTGATTGTGTGCTTTCATTTATTGCATTGTGTGCGCAAACTCTTGCATGTTAGGATCGATGTCCCTTGAGCCTCAACCTTGGTTTTCCTGATTCCATGTGTTGGGGCGAAAGCTCTCAACCTCTCTTGCCAAGTACCCTTGGGTATATTAAATGAGTTAATCACGTACTGCTGGACCCACGCGGCGTTCCTGATGCCACATGTGGTTAGGTATAAAGATTGCTCAAGCAAGTGAAGGACCCCAGCCTACCCTTATCATTAGTCCATATAGACAGACTTGTAGGGCACTATGGTTTCACCCTTATGCACCCACATTGTTTGTAATGATATCATGACCGTGTTTGTGATGTGCATAATGGAAAATTAATAGAGGACCTTTGCACCCTATATCCTTAATACGTACCTTTCGCCCATGACCCTTGTAAAGGTGACTGGATTAAAAGGGACTAATTGAGTATATATGGCGTGAAGTCATTGAGACAAATATGGAAGCCTAGGACGTACCCTTAGGATGAGAGACTGATTGTTCCCTTTCATAGAGGAGTGAGAGGACGTACTGGCTTGGATCCGCGACCAGCAAGGGCGCTTAGTGAAGATTGATCCGACCAACCAGTCAGATATGGCCGACGAAGTAACTAGTGAAGGGGGTTTTGATGTTGAGACTTGTTTGAAGGCTATCATGACCAAGCTTGATTACACTACTGATGTATCCGAAAAGGCATTGAAAATGGCCCAAGATATCCAACATAAGATGTCGGAACCCGAACAGAATAATGGTCGTACCCCGGGGGATAACACCGAAAATGGGACCCAGTCTGGAGAAGGCACTAAGACCAATGAGGGAGGAAGTACTAAGACCAAGGGAAATGAATCACCTGAAATTTTTAACTTAGAAGGGGGGAGTAAGGGGAAGACCTCTGATACAGACTCTGTGTTGGCTAGCAAGGTAGAAGCCTTGGAGAGAACTATAAAGGGAATCCGTAGGACAGATGACATGGTGGATGTACCTACCCTATCTTTGTTTCCTCAAGCTCGTATTCCACTACAATTCAAGATGCCCGAATTAGAAAAGTTTGATGGAACGGGTTGCCCTAAGACCCATTTGAAGATGTACGTACGAGCTATGCACCCTCGAGGAGCAACATATGAACTCTTGGCTCAAATATTCCATGAAACCCTAGCCACTTCTGCCTTAAAGTGGTTCCTAGCTTTGGATGAAAATAGAACCCGAACTTGGGAGGACATATGTAATGAGTTTTCAGAGCACTACAAGTACAACACTGAGGTGGATGTCACAAGAAGGGACCTAGAGACCATGAAACAAGGGGCTAATGAAACTTTTTCCGCTTTCATTACAAGGTGGAGGCAAAAGGCCTCGAAAATAGCAGATAGACCGAATGAGGAAGATCAGATTCAACTGGTGGTTAAGAACCTATTGCCGGTGTATCACAAGCACCTCTTTGCTCACTACTTCCCTAATTTCAAGGCTCTTATCGGAGCGGGTACACAAGTTGAGGATGCCATTGCCGATGGGTCAATCAAGACAGAAGAAGTCCAAAAGAGCCGCAGGCCGAACTTTGCTGGGAAAAACAATGCCGAGGTCAATGCCATAGCCCAACCCATTCAACCTATCTCCCTAAATGACACCAACCCACCTCGCCAATTCACTGAGTTGCATATGCCACTTGAGAAAGTACTTGAAAAGCTAAAAAGTCGAGGCCTGTTGAGACCTCTCGACCCAAGACCACCACTAAACCCATTGCCTAAGAGCTACAATGAGAATGAATACTACAAATTCCACCAAGCCAAAGGCCACTCAACCAGCCGTTGCTATCGCCTTAGGCATGAGATCCAAGACTTACTTGACAAACAAATCATCTCACCACCAACTCCACCAAATCGCCCAAATGTCACCCAAAATCCACTTCCCTCTCATAATTCATCCAACTCCATAAATGCCATTGAAGCCGACCCATCTCGACCTTGCCTACCCATAAGACAATACACCCCATTACCCATGTCCTTGACACAAGCCTTTTACCAATGCTGTAACCAAGGCCTTATCATACCTCACCTTCCAAAACCAAGACCCCAAACACCCCATCAATATTGCCAATACCATGGTATACTCGGCCATGACACTGAGAACTGTGCTATGTTGAGAAAGGTCATCCAAGACCTCATTGATCAAAAGACCCTACAATTGCCAAAGAAGTCTATCCAACAGCAGTTGAAAGAAAGGTATGAAGCAGGAGACCCTCAAGTGGGGCTATTAGGAGAACCTTCGGGGAAATTTGATTACTATTTGCTTTATCCTGTTCCATTGCCAAGTGAGCCCATAATTCCCACGGGCTGGGATGATATACCTGAAGAAGTACAGATGGAGGACATTGATATGATTGAATGGGATGACCTAATGAGTGACACAAATGAAATTGATGACATATGGGCTAGTGATGAAGAAGCAGACCACATGACAAGAGGAGGCCGCCATTTTAAGCCTCCGCACTTGGAGTCTGATAATCCGCTGGGTGAGTTAGATAAGCGCCTTAATGTGCAAGAAGAAGAGGATGAAGTACTCAGACAATTGAAGAAGACCAATGCCAATATCACCATATGGGGCTTGCTTATGGCCTCTCACAAACACAGACAGACAGTGTTGAAGTTGTTAAATCAGATACAGGTTCCGGTTGATTTGTCTCCTGAGGGATTGGTAAATCTAGTAAACCCTACTCCGAAGAATTCCACTATAGTGTTTACAGAGGCTGACTTACCTAAGAGTGGGCCAAGCCACTCTCAAGCTTTGCACATAACCGTTGACACCATGGGGAAGAGGGTTCCCACAGTTTTGATTGATAATGGTTCCGCACTAAATGTATGTCCCTTGAGAACTGCAACTATTTTGGGCTTAGGGCCCACTGATTTCACTCCATCTGGGCAGACAGTGAGGGCGTATGATAATACCCGTAGAGAAGTAATTGGGGTGATCACTTTACCTTTAATCATGGGACCCACGGAGTTCAGAGTGGAGTTTCAAGTCTTAGATGTGCCGTCATGCTTTAATCTGTTATTGGGAAGGCCTTGGATTCATCCTGCTGGGGCTGTACCATCATCATTGCATTAAAAGGTAAAATTCCCTCATGAGGGAGCCATTGTTACGCTTCAAGGGGACTATGATTTGAAAATGGTAGGTGTACCTATATGTGAAATAAAACCAGAGTCAGTTGAGATACCCTTGTCTGGGTTTAAGTATGTGCAATGTATAGAACAAGAGTTTGGAGAGGAAGAGCCATCACACTATTGCACTTTTTACCCAAGTTCTGACCCAGCACTGGCAGACAAAGATTTTTGTGACAAATACTTTACAGAGGGGCCGAATCCTCATAGCTTGACGAGTCGGTATAATTCTATGGGAAAGAAGAAAGAAGACTGGGTAGAGCATGTGGATACTGAGGCTATGGTCACCATGTTCCAAGATATGGTTCTTACTTTAGGGGAGTCAGCAGCAGAAGATTGCCAAGATTTGTCGATTCACCATGCAACCATGCCGCTTCACAATTGGTACCTAGAAGATGGAGCCATTGCAGAGATCCTAGAAGAGGAAGATCATGACCTACCTGATAGTAGCTTGTAGGTTCCTTAGTTAGAGTCTTTCCTGTTTTCAATAAAGTGTGTCCGCTTATCCCACTTTGTGGAGTTAGGAGTCGTTTCATAGTTGTGGCACCAAATTTTGTTTCCTTTTCAAGTTTGTGTCTTTTTGTTAGTTCTTTTAATGAAGTGTGTTTCTTTTATACATTGTTTGCTTGCAGTGTTTCTTTTCTCTCTTCTATGGATATTTATGGCATGGATATAGATCCTAGGAATGACGTCCCCCCGGAGCTCATCGAGCGAAGGAAAAGGGGTGTCACCGAACCTAACATGGATGAATTGGAATCAATCAATTTAGAGACAAATGAATTGCCAAAGATAATTAAAATTGGGATAACCCTCTCACCACTTGAAAAAGAAAAGCTGACAGCCCTCTTAAAAGCCAACATAACAGCCTTCGCATGGTCTTATGAAGACATGCCCGGCATAGATCCTGACATTGTGCAGCATTTCATCCCCACCAATCCCCTTAAAAAGCCGGTAAAGCAAAAATTGAGAAGGTTAAAACCTGAATAGGTATTGAAGGTAAAGGAGGAAGTAACCAAGCAACTCGATGCGGGGTTCTGTGGACCCCAGAAATGGTTAAGGCCCACAGGAGGGTTTAAAAGTCGCCAATCTGTGGACCCAGGAAAAGAGGGCCCACGAATGGGTTTGGAAAAAGAAAGGAGTCGCCACTTTATTTTTTAAAGGAAACAAGGAAAACCCTAAAAACAGTTTTGTTTTAGGAAAACAAAAGATTGACTCCATATTTAAAAATGGAAAGGCAAATGATCTTTTGGAAACCAGAGAATTCGGGGATTCGGAGGCTAAGTTACGATATGGGAAGGTTCTAGGCAAAGCCTATAGGCACCCATATCGCCCTAAACGGTCTCTTAATTTAATTGGGCTAAATCAAAGTCTTAATCACACATAAATCAACAGTTATCATCACAAGACAGCATGCATATCATTCATTCATTCATCCATATAATCATGTAAATCAAAGAAAAAACAGAAAAAAGAAGGAGGGGGAGAAAACCTAGGATACTTAGTATCCTAGGGCGGACTTGAACATCACGAAGAGCGCCTACGTACCATGTATGGAAATACATGGATCAAAGTCCACGTAGTTCGAAAAGGAACAGGGTTATAACCTAATCAAGGCCTATGGTAAACCCTAAGTTTCCTTTCAAATAAAACATGGTAAATTTCCAAAAATGAATGACTCTCAAAAGGTCTTCAGTAAAATATGGAATTTTGATAAGAAATGAAAACCTTGATTTAAAAGGTATTTTTTATTGAAAGGATACTATAGGAATCACCATATTCCCCTATTAGGAAACAACCCTAGGGGGGAGAAAGGGAAAGTTTCAAAGAAAGGAAAGAAGGGTGAATTGGGGCACCCTCATACCCTACTTACCTTAAGCAAAAGCAACCTGTCAAAGTAACCACCCTATTGCATAGGGTAATTACCTTATTTGTAAGATTTCATCTCACAATAGCCAAAATAACCACCCCACATTGGTGGGGTAGTTGCACCTGTTGTACCTGTCAAAGCACCTGCAATTTCCATGCAAAACATACCAAAAATACCAACCAAACAAGCTAGATTCCAAATCAAGCCATTATCATGCCCAAACATGGGCTAACACATGCTCAAAATATCATAACAAGGACAAATAACAGATCTGGACAGAATTGAAATAAGGCTTAAAATCAACCACAAGTCATGCAACAACATGAATCATAAGCTAACTAAAACCCTAATTCAACCCTAAATGCAATGACATGCAAAAAACACAAAAATCCACTACTATGAATGCAGAAGAATGTCATAGCTATCAAATATGCAGCACATATATATCAACCATGAAGAAAACACAAAGAAAAACCCTAAGCTATCATGCTATATGCTACTTTCCTAATACAAGGATGAATGAAACCCTAGAATCACAATTGTGCTCAAAATCACATAAAATAACTCTAAATCATGCAAAGCCCATCATAGACATCATGCTAATCATGCATATTAATCAATAGAAGCATCCACACATGAGAAAAATACAAGCTTGCACATGAAATATAGCTATTCTAAACATAAACTCCATTTCAGCACTAAGGAAACCCTAGAATCCCAAACATGCAGTAAATCACATGGAACATCATCCTAGCATACTAAACAGCCCACAAACATTATCCTAATCATGCATACTAACTAATAGAAATAGCAAAACACAACAAAAACACAAGCTTTAATATGCAAAAGAGTTATTTCATGCAGAAAACCATTTCAGCACTAAGGAAACCCTAAAGTCCCAAACATGCAGTAAATCACATGGAATAACATCCTAGCATACTAAACAGCCCACCAAATATGATCCTAATCATGCATACTAGCTAATAGAAGCAGCAAAACACAATAAAAACACAAACTTTAACATGAAATAATGACTATTCCATGTAAAACCCTAGAAAAGACTCTAAAAAACCCTAAAAACACAAAGACTCATAAAACCACATAGAATGACATTATATCATGCAAAACCAGCCATAGACAATATCCTAACCATGCATTCTAAGCACTAGAAGCATCAACACATGATAAAACAATAAGCTTTCAACATGAAGTAATGCAAAGCTATGTAAAAAACCCTAGTTTGAATGAAAGAGAGAAAGGGGGAGGGGCATACCTATGGTGGCTGCTGTAGAGAGTCCTCCTCCTCTTATGTGCTGCTGGAAACAAACTCCTTCAAGCCTTCAAGCAATGCTCCAGCCCTCCTTCAAGCTTTCTCTCACACTCTCTCACTCTAAGTTTAGGTTAAACTACCCTAAGGATGGCTGCCATAGCCTCCAAGTCTCACACAAAGTGCCTCCAAAGTGTCCAAAGTCCCCCCCTATTGCTGAAGTATAAGGGGGTATTTATAGGGATTGAGGGAAAATCCTCAATGGTTGGGATTAAAACCCTAGGGATTGATCCAAGGGCTCTTAGAGGTTACCTTGGGGCTCAAGTAGGTCAAAAAGGGCTGAAATTAGGGTTAAATGGCGGCCAAAGGCGAGCAAATCCGAGAAAATAGGGTGGGAGCCGCGTCAAGGCTAAAAAAAAGAAAGTGGCTCGGGTGACCACCTGGGGCTGGGCGGCTAGCAGCCTGGGCCCAGGCGGCTAGCCGCCCAGGCCTGGGTGGTCACCCGAGGCCCTGTCAGCTTCAGCCCATTTTTGACCCTTTCGACTTCCAAATGTGTTTCAGGGCCCAAATGAACTCCGATTTTGACGAAACGAAAGCCAAAACGACCGTGTTTCGAAGGGGAATGTAATTTGAGTCACTTGAGGGCAAGAAACCCTAGCCATGGCTACATGGTTGGGTCCTACAAAGGTGGTTAACCGCTATGCCTCACCATCGCTTAGCTTGGGTATGCACATAGGGTCGCACCGAATGATTTCCAATTCGAAATTCAACCTCCCTAAACACATTTGGGGATGAAATTAAGACCAATCAAGGTCAAATGAGTAGTCATAGAGTGAAAATCATGAGCCAATTCGAGCTAACCCGAAGTAGGTCTTTTAGCCAACTTGAGCCTTGCTGAGCCATTCTAATCCCGAACCTCCAATTCATCGAATTGGTCCCACAAATACCTCAAATACAACCATATGAACTCCAATTGGCAACTTGGAGATCATTTCAAGGTCAAATGGAAAGTTTGTGATCAAAAAGACAATTATGCCCCTCAAGTCACAAAAGTTCTAATTAACCCTCGAGATCAACTCCAAATCGAACCAAAATTCATACACACCATCCTTAGGACCCTAGAAACTCAATGCAAAAGACTAGACTCAAAAAGGAAACAAAAAGACACATGCAATGACAAACCCTAGCTAAGGTGGCAAAAATGGGGTGTGACAGAAGCCCCTCATTGGTGAGCAAGTTTCACTTGCAAGCCAATGACCAAAAGAACAACCCATTTTTGCCCGGGGAATTGATTTCATCAAGACCCACTGGGGAAAAGAGGGTGAACATATCATTGAATTCTTCAAATTCATCATACACAAGCACAAAGGTACTCTTCATAAGTTCTACAGAACTCCTCTCATACTGTACACCAGTTTCACTGGGGAACAAGATGAGGTATCCACAGCTTACATCGAACTTCGTTCGATGAAAGGTCTTCCAATTCTATGCCAGTGACAACTGGCGAATGGTACGAGGTAACATTATGCCATCAAGGCCATCCCAAAATATGAGAAAGATACATCCTTCTCACATTCAAACCGTCAAGGTTATTACTCAATTATCAAGGTAATTACATCCCATACTGCACCAGTGACAACTGGTGAATAATACGAGGTATCCATAGCTTACATCGAACTTCGTTCGATGAAAGGTCTTCCCATACTATGCCAGTGACAACTGGCGAATAGTACGAGGTATCCATAGCTTACATCGAACTTCGTTCGATGAAAGGTCTTCCCATACTGTACCAGTGACAACTGGTGAATAGTACAAGGTATCCATAGCTTACATCGAACTTCGTTCGATGAAAGGTCTTCCCATACTTTGCCAGTGACAACTGGTGAATAATATGAGGTAACACTATGCCATCAAGGCTATCCCAAAATATGAGAAAGATACATCCTTCTCATATTCAAACCATCAAGGTTACCATCCAAATGTCGAGGTAATCACATAACACGAGAAAGATCACGTCCTTCTCTTACTCAAATCAATCAAGGTAAGCACATACCACAGGAAGCCATCAAGGCTATCTCAAAACATCAAGGTTATCATTCAAATATCAAGGTAATCACATCCCATACTGCACCAGTGACAACTGGTGAATAATACGGGGTATCCATAGCTTACATCGAACTTCGTTCGATGAAAGGTCTTCCCATACTATGCCAGTGACAACTGGCGAATAGTACGAGGTATCCATAACTTACATCGAACTTCGTTCGATGAAAGGTCTTCCCATACTGTACCAGTGACAACTGGTGAATAGTACAAGGTATCCATAGCTTACATCGAACTTCGTTCGATGAAAGGTCTTCCCATACTTTGCTAGTGACAACTGGTGAATAGTACGAGGTAACACCATGCCATCAAGGCTATCCCAAAATATGAGAAAGATACATCCTTCTCATATTCAAACCATCAAGGTTATCATTCAATTGTCAAGGTAATCACATAGCACGAGGAAGGTCACAGCCTTCTTTTGCTCAAATCAATCAAGGTAAACACATACCACAGGAAGCCATCAAGGCTATCTCAAAACATGAGAAAGATACATCCTTCTCATATTCAAACCATCAAGGTTATCATTCAATTGTTAAGGTAGTCACATAGTACGAGGAAGGTCACAACCTTCAATCAGGGTAAACACATACCATTGGGAAAGATCGCATCTTTCAAGTCATCAAGGTAAACATAGGACGTGAGAAAGATTGCATCCTTCTCATATCAAACTCTCAAGGTGAACACATAGCATGAGAAAGATCGCGTCCTTCTCATAATCAAACCATCAAGGTAAACACCAGTCATGGGGAAAGATTTTCAAATCATCAAGGTAAGCATGTAATCATGAGAAAGATTGCATCTTTCTCTCACTAAGTCATCAAGACAAAGGTAAGCTTCTACTTACCAACACACAACAAGTTCACCAAGTCATCTCACATGGAGGCTATTCATGCCTCAACTCAAACACCAACTCATATAGGAGACACAATTATCTCATGAAAGCATTCATTTATACGCATATAGGGAAGGTATCTTTATCCCAAATGACAAAGAATCATAGTGACATAGGAGGGAATTCATCCCTAATGATCAAAAATCATATGCATAGAGAGGGTTGTTCAACCCTACTAGCATGCCATGCCCGCACAAGGGCCACCAATGCAATCTCTTTCAAATCATTTCATGTCAAACAAAGTCAAGATATTTATTCATTTTTCAACTCAAAACATGCTTGAGATTTCATCTCAAAGAGGGTTCAAAAGCGCGAATAGGCGAGCAAAGGCCAAACGAGCGCAACGGAGCGAGCAAGGGGGGGTGACCACCTGGCTGCTGGTGGCTTGCCGCCCAAGCCCAGGCGGCTTGCCGCCCCATGCTGGGCGGTTACCCGAGGCTGGTGCTGCCCAGTTTGAGGGTTTTTAAACCCTTGACTCCCCATTTGTGCATTCAAGCCTCCAAGCTCGAAAATAGAGAGCTTCTCTCTCTAGAACTCACTCCATCCTTCTCCAAATTCTCACATACATATTCTCATTCAAAGTTTCACTTGCAATTCAAGTTGTGTGCATGAAATAGCATCAAGAACAAGTCATTCAACAACAAAAACAAGCATCAATCATCAAGTTGCAAGATCAAATTCATCATCTTTCTTATCAAACCCATTTTTCTCACATACAAGCTCAACCACCAACAATGGCTTCTAGCAATGATTCCAACATCAAGTATCCATATTATGTGATCAAGAATACATACAAGGCACCAATCTATGATGCATCCCAAGACAAGGTGTTGCTTGAACCTAAGAAGCATCTCTCCTACCTCCATTCCCAACATGAGGTTAGTTCTTCCCAACTTAACATGTTTATCATGAAATTTTGATTTCTATTGGATAAAATGCATTCCCATGATCTTCTTTTGATTGTTTCTATCATTGTTAAGCCAAGTTCATTGATTTGGCAAGGATTGAATGTGCAAAAAGCTTGTTTCCCAATGCTTGAGAAAAGATGCCCACCAAGTGTTTGATAAAATGCCAAAGAGACAAAAACATGTTCAATTCTTGAAAAATCAATTGGTTTGCATTGTAGTGTAAAGTCAAATGGTCTTGGCAAGGATTTGGTATACAAAAATCTTTCATTTCAATGCTTGAAAACAAGTTACACACCAAGTGTTCGATAGAATGCCCGAAAGGCAAAAACATGTTCAATCCTTACAAAATCAATGAATTTGAATACACAAGGTCATGGGCATTCATTCCTAATTCATTTCATGAATCAAAACCCATATTTTAAAACTTTTGGAAAACCATTTGAAATCAATTACCAATGTATGCCCAATATCTCTATGTTTTCAATGCTAACTCAATACACAATCTTTTGACATAGCCCGACTTCCAAAGTCTCCGTACAAGGACATCAATAAAGGGGCTCATCTCATGGTGGAGATATATGGAACATGCCCAACCACGTGCTCGCAAGATAGTAAAGAAGGCGGGTTTTGGGCCCTTCCTAGATGCTCTATGGAACGAGCAATGGGATAGGCAAGCATTGTTTGCCTTGACAGAGCTATGGTGGGACACCACCAACACTTTCCATTTTAGCTTCGGGGAGATGACCATGACTCCTAAGGATTTCACCATGATAACTGGGTTGAGCTTGAAGGGCAAGCGCTTGGAATACTATGAACAGGCCAACATGGATCAGAACTACATAGTAGCTCTACTCGGGGTTGAAGCGGAATTAAGCCCAAAAGGCGTGCGCCGTACTTGGCTCTATAACACCTTTGCTACTGAAGAAGAGAGTGAGGGGACGGATCCCCAATACATTGTGAGAGCTTTCTTGCTCTACATGATTTCATGCACCTTCTTTGCGGGCACCAATGACATGGCTCGACTAGAGTTGCTAGCTAGCATGGAAGATGTGAACAAAATTGGGAGATACAATTGGGGTGGAGCTGCTTTCGCAAACATGTATCGCTCCATGACTGACATGTCCCGAGGAGTTGCAAAGAACTTTGGGGGACTTCCTTTCGTTTGGGAGGTAACAAAGAACATTCAATTCTCTATTATTTCCCGAAACTTAACACACACATGATTTCATCTATTTTTTCTTTTGATTTTCCACAGATATGGTACTACGAGTACCTGAACATGTGTCGCCCAACTCTTGCTAGTGATGCCATGTCATGGCCCATCCTTCAGAATTACGCTCCATCTTGCTTGGCTACAAGAGCCTCCAATCGACACGATTATGCCCATGCAAGGGCATATCTTGCCAGCTTGACTGTTGATATGGTAGAATCTTTCTTTCTCCTTATCTTTTTTATCTTTTTTCTCATTTCCCATTTCAAACTCAACAGGTGGAATGGGATCCATGGAGGCTGTGGCAGCATAGGCTACCTGAGAAGTACTCCTCTTGTTTGGAGTTGACAAGCAAAAGGGTCCTTTTTGAAGGCCCCACAGGTAGAAGCTGGTATCTTGGGGAACGAGTCCTGAGACAAGTCCATGGAAACATGAATGCAGCTGTGACACCTTCCATGCCACCAGAGAACATGAGGCACACTAGCCACCTAGCGGGTGATGAACTAGAAGAAGCTTTGAGGGGTTGGGATGCTGAGGGATTCACCTCCCCTCGCATAGAATACACTGCCTTTTGCCGACAATATCTAGTGAATCCTAGGGTCACTGGTCTCCCACCTCAAGGGGTGAGCTCCCCACACTCTTAAACTCTTTTTTAAGATTACATGAAAGACTCCATTTGACAAATATTTGAATTTCAGGGCCGACGGGCAAGGGGACACAGCTCCACAGTTGGATCTGCCACTGGGATGACTTACAATGACGAGGATGAGGACCTTGAAGGAAATCAACCTCCACCCCTCCCACAACTAAATTGGTATGTGAACTTGTGCAGTGGGACAAAATTTGTGAAGACTGACATTACCCATCCACCATTCGATGAATATCCCAAGATCGATCCATATTATGAGAATGTGAGTTCTAAACTCTTATCTTCTTGAAATTGGATTCTTTCATTATTGTTAACCATGTTTATACTCTCCTAGGTTCCACGGGAGTATGCCCAGGAATGCATCGAACTCAATGAAGGATTGAGGAGGGATCTTGTGCGAATGAGTTTAGAGAACTCAGTTCTGGAAGCACGCTTAAATCCCCAAGTGAGTGATCATCTCATTAACTTTCAACTAGGATTGGCACCATTACCCTCCTAACTCATTATCTTTGTTTGCAACAGGCATCATCATCTAATCCACCACAGGATATGCCCCCTCCTAGAGCGCCTCGTGCAGGGCATGATGGAGCGGGGCCAAGTCGAAAGAGAAGGCCCACGGGAAATCATTGAGTTTCACTCACCTCTTGTTAGGAATGTTGGAATCTTTCTATCTATCTTGTCATGTACTAATTAGGAATTTCAATTCCCAACCTTGAACCTTTATTATGGATACTTGATGAATCTATGTTCGAACTTTATTGCAATGATATGATCTTGTATTGAGTGAAAAATGGGCTTAAATCAAGCACAAAAAAGTCAAAACATCACAAAAGGGCCAAACGAAGGCATAACAAGGCAAAAATGGGCGAAACAAGACGGCGGTCTCGGGTGACCACCTGGGGCTGGGCGGCTAGCCGCCTGGGCCCAGGCGGCTAGCCGCCCAGGCCTGGGTGGTCACCCGAGCCCGAAGCGGTGTTTCCCCTGATTTTAGGAAACTTCCTATTTTGACGGGATTCCACCTTCCAAAACACGGATTTCCGAATTTTTTCCTATAAAAGCACATCCAAAGGGTCTCAAACCCTACTAACATTCATTGAGAGAAAGTTATGGAAGCCCTAGACAAGCTCTTGAGTGATTTTCTGAAAGTTATGAGTGTGGAGGCAAGGAAGGAGTTCAAGCGCTACTGCTTGGATCCATTGTTTTCTTTGATGCATGTGAAGCTTGAAACCACTCTTCTTACTGCTGCTACATATTTTTGGGATCCTCAACTTCATGTATTCCGTTTCAACTATGAAAAGCTATGCCCAACAATGGAAGAGTTCTGTGCTTTGTATGGAGTTTCACCTGTAGGACCTTTCATCCTCCCTACTCCATGCTCAAGTTACTCGATTTCCTTCTCCAACTTTCTTGGGATTTCTCAACAAGAGGCCTCCATATTTGTGAAGGATCACATGGTGAACCTCATGGAAATAGCAACTTCCTTTTTGGCTCATGATAGCAAAGGTACCTTGAATTTCAACCTTCCTACTCAACATGCTCTTGCTTTCTGTTTGATTGGTCGCTTCCTTATATCCACGGGGACTCTCTATGTCCCTATTCAAATTTGTGAACTGATCCCCTTTCTTCTTGAGCATCACAACCTGATTCCCATGGTGCTAGCTGAAACCCTGAATAGCTTAGACAAAGCTCATACTAATCCACAAGCCCCATTAGGAGGGAGCCCCATTCTACTGCAGATGTGGCTTCTTGAAAGGCTTAACTTCTTGTCTCTTACCACCATTAACCCATACAAACCCCAACATTATTGTTGCCGTCGAGTTGAACTCCCTGGTCAATTTTCTTTGAGGGAATGGTTGGGCTACTTCCAAACTCTCTCATGGCGAAACATCAGGTGGTTTGTCTCCACATGGGGATGCAAGGAACAAATTCTTCTCCGAACTTCTAGGTGTGCTATGGTCAAGCTCATAGGGTTGAGATCAACTTCATTCTATTGGACTTCAAGAATCCTTCGTCAACTGGGTGCCATGCAAACCATACCTACTTCTGTGGTATTTGATTATTCTGTTGAACCTGTGGGCCCCATAATGGTTAAGTGGGCCAAGACTAGATGGACTGACCAACTGAAACTGACTCGAGTTGAAAACACTGATGGGCCTTATGTCATGAGCCCTGAATACAGGACATGGTTGAAGACTAGCTTGGGTGAAAGAGAAACCATTCGCGGGAAAAGGATTTATGACCTTATCAAGGACACAGGACTTGGATTTTGCAGGGAAGATATTCTGGAAATAGTGGAAGCAGCACATGCTCATGACTTGCGAAAGAAGCGAAGACTTGAAAGAAAGGAGCAGAAAGCAAACCAAGAGATTCTGAAGAAGAACAAAAAGACTTGAAGACTTTAGAAATAGGACATCTATGGCATGTCAATAGTTCTTTTGTCTAACACCAATAAATTGCTATGTCAATTAATTAGTTCTAAATGAATTGCCAATAATAATTTGATTTTGAGATTTTTTGTTGTGGTGTTGTTTGGACCGCACCCATGGTAACTTTATGGGCTGCCTACGTATCCCCATCCTTTTTTCATTTTTTTTTTCTTTTTTTTTCATTTTTTTTCTTTCTTTTTTTTTTTTTTTTTTTTTTTTTTAGGAATGGGGAATCAGGCCCTCGTAGTTCAAATGCCTTAACTTTTGCCTAGGCCGCCCTTATGGGTTTTCAACCTAGCAGGCCTTACACATAGTACTTCCTCAATTGATCCAAATTGGTAGGGCGAGCGAACTCAATTCCATCCAAATCCATGAGGCGAACAGCCCCTGCTGGTAATATCTCTTTAATAACATACGGGCCACCCCAACTTGGCTTGAACTTCCCTCGTGGATCAAAAATTGGAGCTCTGATTTCTTTCAACACCAAATCCCCTGTCTTCAAACCTCGGTCTTTGACATGCTTGTTGAATGCTCTTGCAACCCTTCGCTGATATCCCTGCACATGATACAAGGCCCTCAATCGCCTTTCATCGAGCAATGCCAGCTCATCATAACGGTTCTTAACCCAATCTGCTTCTGCTATCTGACTCTCCATAGCAACCCGTAATGACGGTACCTCTAACTCAATAGGCAAAACAGCCTCCATCCCATACACCAAGGAATAAGGGGTAGCCCCTGTTGATGATCTCACAGATGTTCTATAGCCCCACAAGGCTAATGGCAACTTCTCATGCCAATCAGTGTAGGTGTCAGCTGTTTTCTGTAATATCTTCTTAACATTCTTGTTGGCGGCCTCCACTGCTCCATTGGTCTGTGGGCGATAAGGGGAGGATAGATGGTGCACTATATTGTATTTCTGCAAAAGTTCCTTGGTTTCTTTCTGAAAGTGCTGACCATTGTCTGAAATGATCTCATGGGGTACCCCATACCTGTAGATGATGTTGAGCTGTATGAACTGTGCTACCTTCTTGGCATTCAGGGTCTTGAAGGATGCTGCCTCTACCCACTTAGTGAAATAATCGATAGCTACCAAGATGTACTCGTGCCCATTGGAGGCTTTTGGCTTAATCTGTCCAATTATATCTATTCCCCACACTGCAAACGGCCAAGGCGACGACATACTTGTCAAAGGCATGGAAGGCAAGTGTTGTCCATTAGCAAAGACTTGACATTTGTGACACTTCTTAACATGTGCATGGCAATCTCTCTCCATTGTAGACCAATAGTAGCCCAACCTCATGATTTTCTTAGCTAGCATATAACCATTCATGTGCGGTGCTCCAACTCCTTCATGGATTTCACTAACAAGACGTTCGGCTTCTTCCTCAGTGACACACAACAGATGGACCCCATCGTATGACCTTCGGTATAGCTTTCCTCCACACAAAACATAGTGACTTGCTAGACTCCTCAGTGTTCTCCTATCAACGCGGGTTGCTCCTTCAGGATACTCCCTTTCCTCAATGAATTTCATGATGTCATAGTACCAAGGATGGCCATCTTTCACTTCTCCTTCTCGAATAGAGCAGCAATACACAGGTTTTTCTCTACATTCTATCACCAACGGTTTTACATTCCCACCATCCGGGATTTCCACCATAGAAGCTAGAGTTGCCAAAGCATCAGCAAATTGGTTCTTATTTCTTGACAAATAATTGAACTCTATTTCCACAAATTCTTTAGTCAAGGCTTCTAAATAAGCATGATACGGCAGCAGCTTCTCATCACGAGTCTTCCACTCTCCCTTTATCTGGCAGATAATCAGTGCTGAATCTTCGAAAACCTCTAACTCTTTGATCCCCAATTCTAGTGCAGCTTCCAATGCGAGGATGCAGGCTTCATACTCAGCAATGTTGTTGGTTGCTTCAAACCCTAGCTTAACTGCCAAGGGTGTAAATGCTTCTTCAGGTGAAACCAATAGGACTCCTATCCCATACCCTCTCTTATTTGCAGCTCCATCAAAGTATACTTTCCAACTCTTCCTTCCAATCTCCAGGACATCCTCATCGGGGAATTGATCATTAAATTGTTCTGATGACGCCACAGGGCAGCTAGCCAAGTAATTTGCAATGACACTTCCTTTCACTGACTTCTGTGTTACATACTTTATGTCGAATTCATTGAGGAGAATCGACCAACGAGCAGTTCTGTAGGATAAAACCGGCCTTTCTATCAAGTACTTCAGTGGATCCATACGGCTTATCAAGAAAACCTCATACGACATCATGTAGTGACGTAGTTTCTGAGTTGCCCATACCAAAGCCACACAAGCCTTCTCTATGGCGTTGTACCTCACCTCATAATCTGTCATCTTCTTGCTTAGATAGTAAATGGCATTCTCCTTTTTTGACCCCTCAAGGTACTGAGCTAGCATAGCTCCCGTCGCGGTTTCAGTGACCGACAAGTATAACAATAACGGCTCACCTTGTCGCGGAGGAACTAGAATTGGTAGATTACTCAAATACCTTTTGATAGTCTCAAAGGCTTCTTGACATTCTTCATTCCATACCTTCGGCACACCCTTCTTAAGCAACTTGAAAATCGGCTCACACACCATAGTCAAATTAGCAATGAACCTGCTTATGTACTGAATTCTTCCCAAGAACCCTCGAATCTGCTTTTCTGTACTAGGCGGCTCCATCTCTACAATGGCCTTGATTTTTCCCGGATCAACCTCAATTCCTCTCTGAGTAATCATGAATCCTAATAGCTTGCCTGCAGTGACACCAAAAGCGCATTTCTGAGGATTCAACCGCAAGTTGTACTTCTTTGCTCGCTCCAGGAACCTTTCCAGTGCCCTGAAGTGTCCTTCTCGATCCACGGACTTCACGATCATGTCGTCCACATATACTTCCACCTCCTTATGGATCATGTCATGCAGCAATGTTGTAGCAGCTCTTTGATAGGTAGCCCCGGCATTTCTCAAACCGAACGGCATCACTTTGTAACAATATGTTCCCCACTGTGTGATAAAGGCCGTTTTCTCCATATCTTGCGGCGCCATCTTTATCTGATTGTATCCGGAAAACCCATCCATGAAAGAGAGGAGCGCATGTCCTACAGTACTATCTACCAATACATCAATGTGGGGCAAAGGGAAATCATCCTTAGGGCTTGCTGCATTAAGATCTCGAAAATCCACACACATCCTCACTTTTCCATCCTTTTTAGGCACGGGAACTATATTAGATAACCACTTGGGATACTCCACAACCTGTAGGAACCCCGCATCGAGTTGTTTGGTTACTTCCTCCTTTACCTTCAATGCCCACTCGGGTTTCAATCTTCTCAATTTTTGCTTTACCGGCTTTTTAAGGGGATTGGTGGGGATGAAGTGCTGCACAATGTCTGGATCTATGCCGGGCATGTCTTCATAAGACCATGCAAAGGCCGTTATGTTGGCCTTTAGGAGGGCTATCAGCTTTTCTTTTTCAAGTGGTGAAAGGGTTATCCCAATTTTAATTATCTTTGGCAATTCATTTGTCCCTAAATTGATTGATTCCAATTCATCCATGTTAGGTTCGGTGACACCCCTTTTCCTTCGCTCGACGAGCTCCGGGGGGACGTCATTCCTAGGATCTATATCCATGCCATAAATATCCATAGAAGAGAGAAAGGAAACACTGCAAGCAAACAATGTATAAAAGAAACACACTTCATTAAAGGAACAAGCAAAAAGACACAAACTTGAAAAGGAAACCAAAATTTGGTGCCACAACTATGAAACGACTCCTAACTCCACAAAGTGGGATAGGCGGACACACTTTATTGAAAGCAGGAAAGACTTCTAACTAAGGAACCTACAAGCTACTATCAGGCAGGTCATGATCTTCCTCTTCAAGGATCTCTGCAATGGCTCCATCTTCTAGGTACCAATTGTGAAGTGGCATGGTTGCATGGTGAATTGACGAATCTTGGCAATCTTCTGTTGCTGACTCCCCCAAAGTAAGAACCATATCTTGGAACATGGTAACCATAGCCTCGGTATCCACATGTTCTACCCAATCTTCTTTCTTCTTTCCCACAGAATTGTACCAACTTGTCAAGCTCTGAGGATTCGGCCCATCTGTAAAGTACTTGTCACAAAAGTCTTTGTCTGTCAGTGCTGGATCAGAACTTGGGTAAAAAGTGCAATAGTGTGATGGCTCTTCCTTCCTGAACTCTTTTTCTATACATTGCACATACTCAAACCCCGACAAGGGTATCTCAACTGATTCCGGTTTTATTTCACATATAGGTATACCCGCCATTTTCAAATCATAGTCCCCTTGAAGTGTAACAATGGCTCCCTCATGTGGGAACTTTACCTTTTGATGCAATGATGATGGTACAGCCCCAGCAGGATGAATCCAAGGCCTTCCCAATAACAGATTAAAACACGACGGCACATCCAGGACTTGAAATTCTACTCTGAACTCCGTGGGTCCCATGATTAAAGGTAGAGTGACCATCCCAATTACTTCTCTACGGGTATTATCATACGCCCTCACTGTCTGCCCAGATGGAGTGAAATCAGTGGGCCCCAAGCCCAAAACAGTTGCAGTTCTCAAGGGACATACATTCAACGCGGAACCATTATCAATCAAGACCGTAGGAACTCTCTTCCCCATGGTATCAACAGTTATATGCAAGGCTTGGGAGTGGCTTGGCCCACTCTTAGGTAAGTCAGTCTCTGTAAACACTATAGTGGAATTCTTCGGAGCAGAGTTTACTAGATTCACCAATCCCTCAGGAGACAAATCAACCGGAACCTGTATCTGGTTTAACAACTTCAGCACTGTCTGTCTATGCTTGTGAGAGGCCATAAGCAAGCCCCAGATGGTGATATTGGCATTGGTCTTCTTCAATTGTCGGAGTACTTCATCCTCTTCCTCTTGCACATCAAGGCGCTTATCTAACTCACCCAGTGGATTATCAGATTCCAAGTGCGGAGGCTTGAAATGGCGGCCCCCTCTTGTCATGTGGTCTACTTCTTCATCACTAGCCCATATGTCATCAATTTCATTTGTGTCACCCATCAGGTCATCCCATTCAATCATGTCAATGTCCTCCATCTGCACCTCTTCGGGTATATCATCCCAGCCCGTAGGAATTATGGGCTCACTTGGCAATGGATCAGGATAAAGCACATAGTAATCAAATTTCCCCGAAGGTTCTCCCAATAACCCCACTCGAGGGTCTCCTGCTTCATACCTTTCTTTCAACTGCTGTTGGATGGACTTCTTTGGCAATTGTAGGGTCTTTTGATCAATGAGGTCTTGAACGACCTTTCTCAACATAGCACAGTCCTCAGTGTCATGGCCGGGTATACCATGGTATTGGCAATATTGATGGGGTGTTTGGGGTCTTGGCTTTGGAAGGTGAGGTATGATAAGGCCTTGGTTACAGCATTGGTAAAAGGCTTGGGTCAAGGACATGGGTAATGGAGTGTATTGTCTTATGGGTAGGCAAGGTCGAGATGGGTCGGCTTCAATGGCATTTATGGAGTTGGATGAATAATGAGAGGGAAGTGGATTTTGAGTGACATTTGGGCGATTTGGTGGAGTTGGTGGTGAGATGATTTGCTTGTCAAGTAAGTCTTGGATCTCATGCCTAAGGCGATAGCAACGGTTGGTTGAGTGGCCTTTGGCTTGGTGGAATTTGCAGTATTCATTCTCATTGTAGCTCTTGGGCAATGGATTTGGTGGTGGTCTTGGGTCGAGAGGTTTCAACAGGCCTCGGCTTTTTAGCTTTTCAAGTACTTTCTCAAGCGGCATATGTAGCTCGGTGAATTGGCGAGGTGGGTTGGTGTCATTTAGGGAGATGGGTTGAATGGGTTGGGCTATGGCATTGACCTCGGCATTGTTTTTCCCAGCAAAGTTCGGCCTGCGGCTCTTTTGGACTTCTTCTGTCTTGATTGACCCATCGGCAATGGCATCCTCAACTTGTGTACCTGCTCCTATAAGAGCCTTGAAATTAGGGAAGTAGTGAGCAAAGAGGTGCTTGTGATACACCGGCAATAGGTTCTTAACCACCAACTGAATCTGATCTTCCTCATTCGGTCTATCTGCCATTCTCGAGGCCTTTTGCCTCCACCTTGTAATGAAAGCGGAAAAGGTCTCATTAGCCCCTTGTTTTGTGGTCTCTAGGTCCCTTCTTGTGACATCCACCTCAGTGTTGTACTTGTAGTGCTCTGAAAACTCATTACATATGTCCTCCCAAGTTCGGGTTCTATTCTCATCCAAGGCTAGGAACCACTTTAAGGCAGAAGTGGCTAAGGTTTCATGGAACATTTGGGCCAAGAGTTCATCTGTCGCTCCTCGAGGGTGCATAGCTCGTACATACATTTTCAAATGGGTCTTGGGGCAACCCGTTCCATCAAACTTTTCTAATTCGGGCATCTTGAATTGTAGTGGAATACGAGCTTGAGGGAACAAAGATAGGGTACGTACATCCACCATGTCATCTGTCCTACGGATTCCCTTTATAGTTCTCTCCAAGGCTTCTACCTTGCTAGCCAACACAGAGTCTGTATCAGAGGTCTTTCCCTTACTTCCCCCTTCTAGGTTAAAAACTTCAGGTGATTCATTCCCCTTGGGTTGAGTGCTTCCCCCATCATTGGTCTTAGTGCCTTCTCCAGACTGGGTCCCATTTTCGGTGTTATCCCCCGGGGTACGGCCATTATTCTGTTCGGGTTCGGACATCTTACGTTGGATATCTTGGGCCATTTTCAATGCTCTCTCGGATACATCAGTGGTATAATCAAGCTTGGTCATGATAGCCTTCAAACAAGTCTCAACATCAAAACCCCCTTCACTAGTTGCTTCATCGGCCATGTCTGACTGGTTGGTAGAATCAATCTTCACTAAGCGCCCTTGCTGGTCGCGGATCCAAGCCAGTACGTCCTCTCACTCCTCTATGAAAGGGAACAATCAGTCTCTCATCCTAAGGGTATGTCCTAGGCTTCCATATTTGTCTTAATGACTTCACGCCATATATACTCAATTAGTCCCTTTTAATCCAATCACCTTTGCAAGGGTCATGGGCGAAAGGTACGTATTAAGGATATAGGGTGCAAAGGTCCTCTATTAATTTTTCCGTTAAGCACATCACAAACACGGTCATGATATCATTACAAACAATGTGGGTGCATAAGGGTGAAACCATAGTGTCCTACAAGTCTGTCTATATGGACTAATGATAAGGGTAGGCTGGGGTCCTTCACTTGCTTGAGCAATCTTTATACCTAACCACATGTGGCATCAGGAACGCCGCGTGGGTCCAGCAGTACGTGATTAACTCATTTAATATACCCAAGGGCAAGCCCAAGGGTACTTGGCAAGAGAGGTTGAGAGCTTTCGCCCCAACTCATGGAATCAGGAAAACCAAGGTTGAGGCTAGGCCCGTCAGTGGCAAGGGACATCGATCCTAACATGCAAGAGTTTGCGCACACAATGCAATAAATGAAAGCACACAATCAAGCGAATGCAATGTGATTGATTTTAATTAAACAAAAGAAATTAACTTAGCCCAATCAAATTGTGTAGAGTCTAGCCCACAAGTCCCCAGCGGAGTCGCCAAGTCTGTGGACCCCAGAAATGGTTAAGGCCCACAGGAGGGTTTAAAAGTCGCCAATCTGTGGACCCAGGAAAAGAGGGCCCACGAATGGGTTTGGAAAAAGAAAGGAGTCGCCACCTTATTTTTTAAAGGAAACAAGGAAAACCCTAAAAACAGTTTTGTTTTAGGAAAACAAAAGATTGACTCCATATTTAAAAATGGAAAGGCAAATGATCTTTTGGAAACCAGAGAATTCGGGGATTCGGAGGCTAAGTTACGATATGGGAAGGTTCTAGGCAAAGCCTATAGGCACCCATATCGCCCTAAACGGTCTCTTAATTTAATTGGGCTAAATCAAAGTCTTAATCACACATAAATCAACAGTTATCATCACAAGACAGCATGCATATCATTCATTCATTCATCCATATAATCATGTAAATCAAAGAAAAAACAGAAAAAAGAAGGAGGGGGAGAAAACCTAGGATACTTAGTATCCTAGGGCGGACTTGAACATCACGAAGAGCGCCTACGTACCATGTATGGAAATACATGGATCAAAGTCCACGTAGTTCGAAAAGGAACAGGGTTATAACCTAATCAAGGCCTATGGTAAACCCTAAGTTTCCTTTCAAATAAAACATGGTAAATTTCCAAAAATGAATGACTCTCAAAAGGTCTTTAGTAAAATATGGAATTTTGATAAGAAATGAAACCTTGATTTAAAAGGTATTTTTTATTGAAAGGATACTATAGGAATCACCATATTCCCCTATTAGGAAACAACCCTAGGGGGGAGAAAGGGAAAGTTTCAAAGAAAGGAAAGAAGGGTGAATTGGGGCACCCTCATACCCTACTTACCTTAAGCAAAAGCAACCTGTCAAAGTAACCACCCTATTGCATAGGGTAATTACCTTATTTGTAAGATTTCATCTCACAATAGCCAAAATAACCACCCCACATTGGTGGGGTAGTTGCACCTGTTGTACCTGTCAAAGCACCTGCAATTTCCATGCAAAACATACCAAAAATACCAACCAAACAAGCTAGATTCCAAATCAAGCCATTATCATGCCCAAACATGGGCTAACACATGCTCAAAATATCATAACAAGGACAAATAACAGATCTGGACAGAATTGAAATAAGGCTTAAAATCAACCACAAGTCATGCAACAACATGAATCATAAGCTAACTAAAACCCTAATTCAACCCTAAATGCAATGACATGCAAAAAACACAAAAATCCACTACTATGAATGCAGAAGAATGTCATAGCTATCAAATATGCAGCACATATATATCAACCATGAAGAAAACACAAAGAAAAACCCTAAGCTATCATGCTATATGCTACTTTCCTAATACAAAGATGAATGAAACCCTAGAATCACAATTGTGCTCAAAATCACATAAAATAACTCTAAATCATGCAAAGCCCATCATAGACATCATGCTAATCATGCATATTAATCAATAGAAGCATCCACACATGAGAAAAATACAAGCTTGCACATGAAATATAGCTATTCTAAACATAAACTCCATTTCAGCACTAAGGAAACCCTAGAATCCCAAACATGCAGTAAATCACATGGAACATCATCCTAGCATACTAAACAGCCCACAAACATTATCCTAATCATGCATACTAACTAATAGAAATAGCAAAACACAACAAAAACACAAGCTTTAATATGCAAAAGAGTTATTTCATGCAGAAAACCATTTCAGCACTAAGGAAACCCTAAAGTCCCAAACATGCAGTAAATCACATGGAATAACATCCTAGCATACTAAACAGCCCACCAAATATGATCCTAATCATGCATACTAGCTAATAGAAGCAGCAAAACACAATAAAAACACAAACTTTAACATGAAATAATGACTATTCCATGTAAAACCCTAGAAAAGACTCTAAAAAACCCTAAAAACACAAAGACTCATAAAACCACATAGAATGACATTATATCATGCAAAACCAGCCATAGACAATATCCTAACCATGCATTCTAAGCACTAGAAGCATCAACACATGATAAAACAATAAGCTTTCAACATGAAGTAATGCAAAGCTATGTAAAAAACCCTAGTTTGAATGAAAGAGAGAAAGGGGGAGGGGCATACCTATGGTGGCTGCTGTAGAGAGTCCTCCTCCTCTTATGTGCTGCTGGAAACAAACTCCTTCAAGCCTTCAAGCAATGCTCCAGCCCTCCTTCAAGCTTTCTCTCACACTCTCTCACTCTAAGTTTAGGTTAAACTACCCTAAGGATGGCTGCCATAGCCTCCAAGTCTCACACAAAGTGCCTCCAAAGTGTCCAAAGTCCCCCCCTATTGCTGAAGTATAAGGGGGTATTTATAGGGATTGAGGGAAAATCCTCAATGGTTGGGATTAAAACCCTAGGGATTGATCCAAGGGCTCTTAGAGGTTACCTTGGGGCTCAAGTAGGTCAAAAAGGGCTGAAATTAGGGTTAAATGGCGGCCAAAGGCGAGCAAATCCGAGAAAATAGGGTGGGAGCCGCGTCAAGGCTAAAAAAAAGAAAGTGGCTTGGGTGACCACCTGGGGCTGGGCGGCTAGCAGCCTGGGCCCAGGCGGCTAGCCGCCCAGGCCTGGGTGGTCACCCGAGGCCCTGTCAGCTTCAGCCCATTTTTGACCCTTTCGACTTCCAAATGTGTTTCAGGGCCCAAATGAACTCCGATTTTGACGAAACGAAAGCCAAAACGACCGTGTTTCGAAGGGGAATGTAATTTGAGTCACTTGAGGGCAAGAAACCCTAGCCATGGTTGCATGGTTGGGTCCTACAAAGGTGGTTAACCGCTATGCCTCACCATCGCTTAGCTTGGGTATGCACATAGGGTCGCACCGAATGATTTCCAATTCGAAATTCAACCTCCCTAAACACATTTGGGGATGAAATTAAGACCAATCAAGGTCAAATGAGTAGTCATAGAGTGAAAATCATGAGCCAATTCGAGCTAACCCGAAGTAGGTCTTTTAGCCAACTTGAGCCTTGCTGAGCCATTCTAATCCCGAACCTCCAATTCATCGAATTGGTCCCACAAATACCTCAAATACAACCATATGAACTCCAATTGGCAACTTGGAGATCATTTCAAGGTCAAATGGAAAGTTTGTGATCAAAAAGACAATTATGCCCCTCAAGTCACAAAAGTTCTAATTAACCCTCGAGATCAACTCCAAATCGAACCAAAATTCATACACACCATCCTTAGGACCCTAGAAACTCAATGCAAAAGACTAGACTCAAAAAGGAAACAAAAAGACACATGCAATGACAAACCCTAGCTAAGGTGGCAAAAATGGGGTGTGACAGGTTCCTACAGGTTGTGGAGTATCTAGAATGGTTATCCAATATAGTGCCCGTGCCTAAAAAGGATGGAAAAGTGAGGATGTGTGTGGATTTTCGAGATCTTAATGCAGCATGCCCTAAGGATGATTTTCCTTTGCCCCACATTGATGTATTGGTAGATAGTACTGTAGGAAATGCGCTCCTCTCTTTCATGGATGGGTTTTCCGGATACAATCAGATAAAGATGGCGCCGCAAGATATGGAGAAAACAGCCTTTATCATGCAGTGGGGAACGTATTGCTACAAGGTGATGCCGTTCGGTTTGAGAAATGCCGGGGCTACCTATCAGAGAGCTGCTACAACATTACTGCATGACATGATCCATAAGGAGGTGGAAGTGTATGTGGACGACATGATCGTAAGGTCCGTGGACCGAGAAGGACACTTCATGGCACTAGAAAGGTTCCTGGAGCGAGCAAAGAAGTACAACTTGCGGTTGAATCCATAGAAATGCGCCTTTGGTGTCACTGCGGGCAAGTTATTAGGATTCATGATTACTCAGAGGGGAATCGAGGTCGATCCAGGGAAAATCAAGGCCATTGTAGAGATGGAGCCGCCTAGCACAGAAAAGCAGATTCGAGGGTTTTTGGGGAGAATTCAGTACATAAGCAGGTTTATTGCTAATTTGACTATGGTGTGCGAGCCGATTTTCAAGTTGCTTAAGAAAGGTGTGCCAAAGGTATGGAATGAAGAATGTCAAGAAGCCTTCGAGACCATTAAAAGGTATTTGAGTAATCCACCAATTCTAGTTCCCCCGCGATAAGGTGAGCCGCTATTGTTATATTTGACGGTCACTGAAACCGCGACGGGAGCTATGCTAGCTCAATACCTCGAGGGGTCGAAAAAGGAGAATGCCATTTACTACCTAAGCAAGAAGATGACAGATTATGAGGTGAAGTACAATGCCATAGAGAAGGCTTGTGTGGCTTTGGTATGAGCAACTCAGAAACTCCGTCACTACATGATGTCCTATGAGGTCTTCTTGATAAGTCGTATGGATCCACTGAAGTACTTGATAGAAAGGCCGGTTTTATCCTACAGAACTGCTCGTTGGTCGATTCTTCTCAATGAATTCGACATAAAGTATGTGACACAGAAGTCAGTGAAAGGAAGTATCATTGCAGATTATTTGGCTAGCTGCCCTGTGGCGTCATCAGAACAATTCAATGATCAATTCCCCGATGAGGATGTCCTGGAAATTGGAAAGAAGATTTGGAAAGTATACTTCGATGGAGCTGCAAACAAAAGAGGGTATGGGATAGGAGTTCTGTTGGTTTCACCTAAAGAAGCATTCACACCATTGGCTGTAAAGTTGGGGTTTGAAGCAACCAACAACATCGCCGAGTATGAAGCCTGCATCCTTGCGTTGGAAGCTGCGCTAGAATTGGGGATCAAAGAGTTAGAAGTTTTCAGAGATTCAGCACTGATTATCTACCAGATAAAGGGAGAGTGGAAGACTCGTGATGAAAAGCTGCTACCATATCATGCTTATTTAGAAGCCTTGACTAAGGAATTCATGGAAATAGAGTTTAATTACTTGTCGAGAAATAAGAATCAGTTCGCCAATGCTTTGGCAACTCTAGCTTCTATAGTGGAAATCCCGGATGGTGGGAATGTAAAACCGTTGGTGATAGAATGTAGAGAAAAACTTGTGTATTGCTACTCTATTCGAGAAGGAGAGGTGAAAGATGGCCATCCTTGGTACCATAACATCATGAAATTCATTGAAGAAAGGGAATATCCAGAAGGAGCATCCCGCGTTAATAGGAGAACACTAAGAAGGCTAGCCAGTCACTATGTTTTGTGTAGGGGAAAGCTATAACAGAGGTCATACGATGGGGTCCATCTGTTGTGTGTCACCGAGGAAGAAGCTGAACGTCTTGTTAGTGAAATCCATGAAGGAGTTGGAGCACCGCACATGAATGGTCATATGCTAGCCAAGAAAATCATGAGGTTGGGTTACTATTGGTCTACAATGGAGAGAGATTGTCATGCACATGTCAAGAAGTGTCATAAGTGTCAAGTTTTTGCTAATGGACAACACTTGCCTTCCATGCCTTTGACAAGCATGTCGTCGCCTTGGCCCTTTGCAGTGTGGGGAATAGATATAATTGGGCAGATTAAGCCGAAAGCCTCTAATGGGCATGAATACATCTTGGTAGCTATTGATTACTTCACTAAGTGGGTAGAGGCAGCATCTTTCAAGACCCTGAATGCCAAGAAGGTAGCACAGTTCATACAGCTCAACATCATCTACAAGCATGGGGTACCCCATGAGATTATTTTAGACAATGGTCAGCACTTTCAGAAAGAAACCAAGGAACTTTTGCAGAAATACAATATAGTGCACCATCTATCCTCCCCTTATCGCCCGCAGACTAATGGAGCAGTAGAGGCCGCCAACAAGAATGTTAAGAAGATATTACAGAAAACAGCTGACACCTATACTGATTGGCATGAGAAGTTACCCTTAGCCTTGTGGGGCTATAGAACATCCGTAAGATCGTCAACAGGGGCTACCCCCTATTCTTTGGTGTATGGGATGGAGGCTGTTTTGCCTATTGAGTTGGAGGTACCGTCACTACGGGTTGCCATGGAGAGTCAGATAGCAGAAGCAGATTGGGTTAAGAACCGTTATGATGAGCTGGCGTTGCTAGATGAAAGGTGATTGAGGGCCTTGTATCATGTGCAGGGATATCAGCAAAGGGTTGCGAGAGCATTCAATAAGCATGTCAAAGACCGAGGTTTGAAGACAGGGGATTTGGTGTTGAAAGAAATTAGAGCTCCAATTTTTGATCCACGAGGGAAGTTCAAGCCGAGTTGGGGTGGCCCGTATGTTATTAAAGAGATATTGCCAGCAAGGGCTGTTCGCCTCATGGATTTGGATGGAATTGAGTTCGCTCGTCCTACTAATTTTGATCAATTGAAGCAGTATTATGTGTAAGGCCTGCTAGGTTGAAAACCCATAAGGGCAGCCTAGGAAAAAGTTAAGGCGTTTGAACTACGAGGGCCTGATTCCCCATTCCTAAAGAAAAAAAAAAGAAAAAAAAGAAAAAAAAGAACAGAAAAAAAAAGAAAGAAAAAAAAAAAGAAAAAGAAAAAAAAAGACAAGAAAAAAGACAAAAGGATGGGGATACGTAGGCAACCCATAAAGTTACCTTGGGTGCGGTCCAAACAACACCACAACAACAAATCTCAAAATTAAATTATTATTGGCAATTCATTTAGAACTAATTGATTGAGAAAGCAATTTATTGGTGTTAGATAAAGAACTATTGACATGCCATAGATATCCTATTTCTAAAGTCTTCAAGTCTTTTTGTTCTTCTTCAAAGTCTCTTGGTTTGCTTTCTTCTCTTTTCTTTCATGTCTTCGCTTCTTTCGTAAGTCATGGGCACGTGCTGCTTCCACTACTTCCAGAATGTCTTCCCTGCAAAGTCCAAGGCTTGTGTCCTTGATAAGGTCATAAATCCTTTCCCTGCGTATGGTTTCTCTTTCACCCAAGCTAGTCTTCAACCATGTCTTGTATTCAGGGCTCATGACATAAGGCCCATCAGTGTTCTCAACCCGAGTCAGTTTCAGTTGGTCAGTCCATCTAGTCTTGGCCCATTTAACCATTGTGGGGCCCACAGGTTCAATAGAATGATCTAATACCACAGAAGTAGGTATGGTTTGCATGGCACCCATTTGACGAAGGATTCTTGAAGTCCAATTGAATGAAGTTGATCTCAACCCTATGAGCTTGACCATAGCACACCCAGAAGATCGAAGAAGAATTTGTTCCTTGCATCCCCATATGAAGACAAACCACTTAATGTTTCGCCATGAGAGTGTTTGAAAGTAGCCTAACCATTCCCTCAAAGAAAATTGACCGGGGAGTTCAACCCGACGGCAACAGTAATGTTGAGGTTTGTATGGATTAATGGTGGTAGGAGATAAGAAGTTAAGCCTTTCGAGAAGCCACATCTGCAGCAGAATGGGGCTCCCTCCTAATGGGGCTTGTGGATTATCATGAGCTTTGTCTAAGCTATTCAGGGTTTCAGCTAGCACCATGGGAATCAGGTTGTTGTGTTCAAGAAGAAAAGGAATCAGTTCACAAATTTGAATAGGGACATAGAGAGTCCCCGTGGAGATAAGGTAGCGACCAACCAAGCAAAAAGCAAGAGCATGTTGAGTAGAAAAGTTGAAATTCAGGGTACCTTTGCTATCATGAGACAAAAAGGAAGTTTCTATTTCCATGAGATTCACCATGTGATCCTTCACGAATATGGAGACCTATTGTTGAGAAATCCCAAGGAAGTTGGAAAAGGAAATCAGGTAACTTGAGCGTGGAGTAGGGAGGATGAAAGGTCCTATAGGTGAAACTCCATACAAAGCGCAGAACTCTTCCATTGTTGGGCATAGTTCTTCATAGTTGAAGCGGAATACATGAAGTTGGGGATCCCAAAAATATGTAGCAGCAGTAAGAAGAGTGGTTTCAAGCTTCACATGCATCAAAGAAAACAACGGATCCAAGCAGTAGCGCTTGAACTCCTTCCTTGCCTCCGCACTCATAACCTTCAGAAAATCACTCAAGAGTTTGTCTAGGGCTTCCATAACTTGCTCTCAATGAATGTAAGTAGGGTTTGAGACCCCTTGGATGTGCTTTTATAGGAAAAAATTCGGAAATCCGTGTTTTGGAAGGTGAAATTCCGTCAAAATAGGAAGTTTCCTAAAAAACAGGCGAAACACCGCCTCGGGCTTGGGTGACCACCCAGGCCTGGGTGGCTAGCCGCCTGGACCCAGGCGGCTAGCCGCCCAGCCCCAGGTGGTCACTCGAAGGCCGCCTCTTTGTTTCGCCCATTTTTGCCTTGTTATGCCTTCGTTTGGCCCTTTTGTGATATTTTGACTCTTTTGTGCTTAATTTAAGCCCATTTTTCACACAATACAAGATCATATCATTGCAATAAAGTTCAACATAGATTCATCAAGTATCCATAATAAGGGTTCAAGGTTGGGAATTGAAATTCCTAATTAGTACATGACAAGAAGATAATAGATTCCAACATTCCTAACAAGAGGTGAGTGAAACTCAATGATTTCCCGTGGGCCTTCTCTTTCGACTTGGCCCAGCTCTATCATGTCCTGAACGAGGTGCTCTAGAAGGGGGCATATCCTGTGGTGGATGAGATGATGATGCCTGTTGCAAAGAAAGATAATGAGTTAGGAGGGTAATGGTGCCAATCCTAGTTAAAAGTTGATAAAAATGATCACTCACTTAGGGATTCAAGCGTGCTTCCAAAATTGAGTTCTCTAAACTCATTCGCACAAGATCCCTCCTCAATCCTTCATTGAGTTCAATGCATTCCTGGGCGTACTCCCGTGGAACTTAGAAGAGTATGAACATGGTTAATAATAATGAAAGAATCCAATTTCATGAAGGTACGAGTTTAGAACTCACATTCTCATAATATGGATCGATCTTGGGATATTCATCGAATGGTGGATGGGTAATGTCAGTCTTCACAAATTTTGTCCCACTGCACAAGTTCACAAACCAATTTAGTTGTGGGAGGGGTGGAGGTTGATTTCCTTCAAGGTCATCATCCTCGTCATTGTAAGTCATCCCGGTAGCAGATCCAACTGTGGAGCTGTGTCCCCTTGCCCGTCGGCCCTGAAATTCAAATGCTTGTCAAGTGAAGTCTTTCTTATGATCTTAAAAAAGAGTTTAAGAGTGTGGGGAGCTCACCCCTTGAGGTGGGAGACCAGTGACCCTAGGATTCATTAGATATTGTCGATAGAAGGCAGTGTATTCTATGCGAGGGGAGGTGAATCCCTCAGCATCCCAACCCCTCAGAGCCTCTTCTAGTTCATCCCCCACTAGGTGGCTAGTATGCCTCATGTCCTTTGGTGGCATGGAAGGTGTCACAGCTGCATTTATGTTTCCGTGGACTTGTCTCAGGACTCGTTCCCCAAGATACCAGCATCTACCTGTGGGGCCTTCAAAGAGGACCCTTTTGCTTGTCAACTCCAAACAAGAGGAGTACTTCTCGGGTAGCCTATGCTCCCACAGCCTCCATGGATCCCATTCCACCTGTTGAGTCTGAAATGAGAAATGAGAAAAAGGATAAAAAAGATAAAAAAAAAGAAAGAAAGAAAGATTTTACCATATCTACAGTCAAGCTGGCAAGATATACCCTTGCATAGGCATAATCATGTCGATTGGAGGCTCTTGTAGCCAAGTAAGATGGAGCGTAATTCTGAAGAATGGGCCATGACATGGCATCACTAGCAAGAGTTGGGCGACACATGTTCAGGTACTCGTAGTACCATATCTGTGGAAAATCAAAGAAATAAGAGAAATCATGCATGTGTTAAGTTTCGGGAAATAATAGAGAATTGAATGTTCTTTGTTACCTCCCAAACGAAAGGAAGTCCCCCAAAGTTTTTTGCAACTCCTCGGGACATGTCAGTCATGGAGCGATACATGGTTGCAAAAGCAGCCCCACCCCAATTGTATCTCCCAATCTTGTTCACATCTTCCATGCTAGCTAGCAACTCTAGTCGAGCCATGTCATTGGTGCCCGCTATCACACCCCATTTTTGCACCACCTTACTAGGGCTTATCATTTCATGCATGTTTTTGTTTGGTTTTTGAGTCTAGTCACTTGCATTAGTTTTCTAGAGTCACAAGGACAATGGATATGAATTTTGGTTCAAATTGGAGTTGATATTGAGGGATAATAAGAGCTTTTGTGACTTGAGGGGCATAATTGTCTTTTAAGTCCCAAACTTTTCATTTGACCTTGGAATGATCTCCAAATTGTCAATTGGAGTTCATATGGATGCATATGAGGTATTAAGTCCCGTGGCCCTGATGATGAGTTTAGTGTGGTTATTTACGGATTATCCTTGAAGAATTAGTGCGAATCACAGCATGAGATTTTTGGTTAAAATGAAAAGAAAATTATTTTATTAAATTAGCCATTTTTATCATGACACTAACACGTGTACGTATGTGATGAGTGTGTGTACGCACATACGATACATGTGCATGCGTGTTAGCGGTCAGTCTCCTAATTTTTATAAAAGACAATTTCCTTTTCCTATTCAGATTAGAAGTCTTTTATCATTATAAAATACCTTTTGATTATTCTCCAAAGAAACCTAGTCCAGGAAGGAAAGGGAAACTCCAGATTTCAGCTATAAATACTCTCTTAATGTCTTTAAACAAGGGGGAGGAGAAGAGGGTTTGGAGGGAGTGAAATTCGTCATAATTCAGCAGCAGATTTTCTGAAAACCAGCAGTCGTATTTTAATCATAACTTTTTCATCCGAAGTCAGAATTTGATGAAATTGGTCTTGTTAGAAAGATAAGTCAATTCTCTACAACTTTGTATTTCACAAGCTTTGTCCAAATCCAACGTTTTCATACCCAAAAATGCGATTGAAGTTGCTGCTGCTGCAAAGTGACGAGAATCACTTTTCTTTTCTCTTGTTCTCTTTTTGTTTTCTATTTTCTTTTCAAAGTTGAGTGAGTTTTGATCTCTTTGCTGTGATACCACTTTGACAAAGAGGAGGATTCGTGTTGGTTTGATTCACTCTAAAGACCTGAGGAGCCACGAACAATTGCAAACACAAGGGGAGCCACTTTATGCATTAATACTTGAGTGTTTGAGAGAGAATAAGGTATTCTCCTTCTCTATTCAAGCTTAAACTAGGTTTTCATATGGGTTAGGCTTATTGCATGTTAAAGGTAACTTTTTTATCATGTATTAACACTCTAGCTAGTTAATATACATGGAATATCTATTTTTTATCTACTGTTTAGCATGCTTTAGGGCTGTCCTTTAGGTTTTTAATGCATAGTTATGATTCTTGTGCTCCTGTTTGTCCTTGTGCTAGGATTAGTGTCATTGCATGTTAGAGTTAGGATTTTCATCATGTTATATTGCTTTAGTTAGTTAATATGCATGATATAATTTCTGTTTAGTTTGGTTTTAGCATGATTAAAGTATGTCTTGTGAGTTTTTAAGCATATTTGTGAGTTTAGGGTTTTAGAGTTATTGTTTTGTGTTTGTTTTCATATAGCATGATAAAGTAGACTTTTTTATTTGGTTTTTCTTCGTGTTTGCTGTATATGTTTTTCATATGGAGTAAACATGATAGTTTTGCATGCATGTTAGTATGTTTTAGGGTTTTTATGCATGATATGGTTCTAGGAATATGTTAGGACTTATTATTGTTCGCTGTTTTTGCTATTGGCATGCTTAGTGGATGATTTTAGGTCATAATACTATTCTATCCAGATTTGCATGTTAGTGTTTTTGCATGGTTTTGAGCACTTGTAAGGGTGCAAATAGGTGTGGTATTTGTCCTATGGCAAATAGGGCTGCTTATGTCTGAAATGGCTAATGTTTGGAGCAATTGCGCTCAGGTAAGTGGGTGTGAAGGTGCCCCAATTCACCTTTCTTCCTTATCCCTTCTCTTCTCCCTATTTAGGGTTAATTTTTAATACAAGTCTATGGTTTAATCAAAGGTTTCCTTCATAAATAAAATTCTGGTTTTTATTAAAGTTTCCATTTTGTGGAGTTCTTTTTAAAATCAAACTCTCTATCAAATTCAACTCTTTTGATCAAATAAGGAAACCTAGGGTTTTAACCATAGGTTTGTATTAAGTCTTAACCTTAGTTCTAATCGAACTACGTGGACTTTGATCCATGTATTTCGTTGCATGGTACGTAGGCGCTCTTCGTGAGGCTCAAGTCCGTTCTAGGATCCAAGCATCCTAGGCTTCTTTTTGTTTTGTTTTGTTCTTCTTTATTTTCTGTTTTTATGTGCTTATTATGCATGGATGGATGAATGAAATATATAATATGCATACAATTCTTGTGATGATATACTTGCTGATTTTTGTATGGGAAAGATCTTAATTTAGCCCAAATGAACTGAGAGACCGAAAGGGTGACATGGGTGCCTATAGGCTTTGCCTAGAACCTTCCCATGTCATAACTTAGCCTCCGAATCCCCGATTTCTTTGGTTTTCAAAAGATTGGTTTTTGCCTTTCCTTTTTTTATGGAGTCATTCAAATTGTTTTCCTAAAACAACCTAATTTTTAGGGTTTTCCTTGTTTCCTTTAAAAAATAAGGTGGCGACTCCTTTCCTTTTTCTTTTTCAAATCCATTTTCTTTCAATCCCTTGTGGGCCCAATTTCCGGGGTTCACAGTTTGGCGACTCCACTGGGGATTTGTGGGCTAGACTCTATAAAGTTTAATTGGGCTAGGTTAATTTCTTATGTTTAATTAAAATCGATCACATTGCATCTGCTTGATCGTGTGCTTTCATTTATTGCATTGTGTGCGCAAACTCTTGCATGTTAGGATCGATGTCCCTCGATGTATCCTTGCCAACGATCGGCCTAGTCTCAACCTTGGTTTTCCTGATTCCATGTGTTGGGGCGAAAGCTATCAACCTCTCTTGCCTAGTACCCTTGGGCTTGCCCTTGGGTATATTAAATGAGTTAATCACGTACTGCTGGACCCACGCGGCGTTCCTGATGCCACGTGTGGTTAGGTATAAGGATTGCTCAAGCAAGTGAAGGACCCTAGCCTACCCTTATCATTAGTCCATATAGACAGACTTGTAGGACACTACGGTCTCACCTTTATGCACCCACAATTGTTTGTAATGATGCTATGCCGTGTTTGTGGTGTGAGGCTTTATATCTTATGCCCTTAATATAGACCTTTAAACCCTAGCCTTCGTTAAGGCCATGGGTTAGGAGGAATAAATTAAGGAAATAGGATGTAAAGCTATGTTTGTGATGTACTAGTCCTAGGGGATTAATTAAACCTAATTGAAGGACTCTATGCCCTATTCTTTAAAACATACCCTTAATCCATGACCCCTGTAAAGGTAATTGGATAAAAGGAATGAATTAATTGAACATGGTGTAGAGACCGAATTCATTAAGGAAATATGGAGGTTTAGGACAGATCCCTAGGCTAAAGGTTAAAACTTTTCTATCCATAGACGTGCTGGCTTGGATCCGCAATCCACAAGGGCGTCTAGTGAGTGTTGAGTCTACCCATCAGACAGACATGGCCGACGAAAGAACTAGTGAGGGGCACTTTGACCTTGAGGCTTGCCTGAAAGCCATCATGACCAAGCTTGACCATACCGCCGAGACATCCGATACCGCATTGAAAATGGCTCAAGAGAACCAACAGAAGATGGCGGATCTTGAACAAAATGGCTCTAAGGCCCATTCCTCGGGTATACCTCATGGGGCTGGCACCGAAGAGGGACCTCAATCCAATGAGAACACCAAGACAAGGGGGGAAAGTAGCTCGAAACCTGAGGTCACCAACCTAGAAGGGGAAGCCAAGGGGAAAGGTACTAGCAGTGATTCCGTGTTAGCTAGCAAGGTAGAAGCTTTGGAGAGAACCATATAAGGGATTCGTAGGGCTGATGACATGGTCGATGTGAGGACTCTATCTCTGTTTCCAACGGCTCGTATTCCACTACAATTCAAGATGCCGGAGTTAGAAAAGTTCGATGGGACGGGTTGCCCTAAGACTCATTTGAAGATGTACGTGCGAGCTATGCACCCTCGAGGGGCTACTGACGAGCTTTTAGCTCAAATGTTCCATGAAACCTTGGCCACTTCTGCTTTGAAATGGTTCTTATCCTTGGATGAGAATAGAACCCGGACTTGGGAAGACATATGCAATGAGTTTTCAGAGCACTACAAGTATAACACAGAGGTGGACGTTACTTGAAGGGACCTAGAAACTACCAAGCAAGGGGCTCATGAAACTTTCTCCGCTTACATTACAAGGTGGAGACAAAAGGCGTCGAGAATGATGGAAAGGCCGAATGAGGAGGACCAAATTCAGTTAGTGGTTAAGAACCTGCTGCCCGTGTATCACAAGCACCTATTTGCCCACTATTTCCCAAATTTCAAAGCTCTCATTGGGGCTGGCACGCAGGTTGAAGATGCTATCAATGATGGGACAATCAAGACTGAGGAAGTGAGGAGTCGCAAGACAAACTTTACTGGGAAGAACAATGCCGAGGTTAACACCATAACTCAACCAATCCAACCCTTTTCTCTCAATGATGTCAACCCACCTCGCCAATTCACTGACCTATTCATGCCACTCGAAAGAGTCCTTGAAAAGCTCATAAGTCATGACCTATTGAAGCCACTCGACCCAAGACCTCCACCAAATCCCTTACCCAAGAGCTACAATGAGAATGAGTACTGCAAGTACCACCAATCCAAAGGCCATGCCACCAATCGCTGTATTCGCCTTCGCCACCAAGTCCAAGACCTCATTGACAAGCAAGTCATTTCACCACCAACCCGTCCAAATGTCACCCGTAATCCTCTCCCATCACACAACAACACACCCCCACCTAACACCATAAATGCCATTGGGGTTGAATCCTCTCGCCCTCGCTATCCCATAAGACAATACACTCCGCTCCCCATGACCTTAACCCGTCTCTTCACCATTTGCCGCAATAACAGCCTTATCATGCCACTTCCACCAAAGCCAAGACCATCAACCCCTCACCAATATTGCCAATACCATCGTGCACCCGGCCATGACACCGAGGCTTGTTCTATATTAAAGAAGATCATCCAAGACCTCATTGACCAAAAGGTTTTGTTGTTGCCAAAGAAATCTACCAACAAGAGCTGAAAGAAAGATATGAAGCAGGGGATCCTCAGGTTGGCCTATTAGGTGAAGCATCGGGGAAATATGATTACTATGTGCTGTACTCAAGCCCAAGTCCGATATCAGATGAGCCGATAGTCCCTTCAGGTTGGGATGACTTGCCGACAGAGATGGAGAGCATCGACATGATAGAATGGGATGACTTGATGAATGACTCTGAGGAAGTCCATGACATATGGGCTAGCGATGATGAGTTGGACCATATAACCAGAGGGGGTCGTCATTTCAAGCCCCCCCACCTAGAATCTGAAAATCCGTTGGAAGATTTGGAAGGGCAGAGGCGTCCTAGCTTGCAAGAAGAAGAGGATGAAGTGCTTAGGCAGCTGAAGAAGACCAATGCCAACATTACTATTTGGGGCTTGCTCATGGCCTCGCATAAGCACAGACAGACCGTGTTGAAACTGTTGAATCAGATACAAGTGCCTGTTGACACATCCCCCGAGGGATTGGTACATTTGGTGAATCCAACTCCCAAGAACTCAACCATCGTGTTCACCGATGTAGACCTACCTAAAAGCGGGCTGAGCCATTCTCAAGCTCTCTATGTGACCGTTGACACTATGGGGAAGAGGGTTCCCACCGTTCTTATCGACAATGGGTCCGCACTGAATGTATGTCCTCTCCGAACTGCCACTGTTTTGGGTTTGGGACCCACTGATTTCACGCCATCCGGGCAGACCGTAAGGGCTTATGACAACACCCGCCGAGAAGTAATAGGGGTAGTTACTTTGCCTCTTATCATGGGACCCACTGAATTTAGGGTAGAATTCCAAGTGTTGGATGTGCCGTCATGTTTCAACTTGCTGTTGGGCCGACCTTGGATCCATCCTGCTAGGGCTGTGCCATCTTCACTCCATCAAAAGGTGAAGTTCCCTTATGAAGGAGCCATAGTAACGCTTCAAGGGGACTATGAATTGAAACTCGCAGGTGTGCCTATATGTGAGATACAACCCGAATCAGCAGCGATACCGCTATCTGGGTTTGACTATGTCCAATGCATTGAGAAAGAGCTCGAAAAGGGTGAATTAATACCCTTGGACTTTTGCCCCCATGGCAACTTGCATGTTGGTGAAATCATGAGAAGGATGAGTTTCTTTCCAGGCATGGGGCTAGGGCGTCGCCAACAAGGGATCCCTACGTCTATTCAAAGCCGTGTCACCTCATATACTTTTGGGTTAGGATATGAGCCCTCCAAAAATGATTATGCGGAAATGCTGAAGAGGAACAAAGAGAAAGTAAGAGCCAAAGCCGAGGGAAGGGTGCCAGACCTGAAGATCTCGCCATATCGACCTACTTCGAATGGTTACTTCGTCAAAGAAGGGGATGATTTTCTATATTGCGGGTTTCCAGAGCCCACCTTTGGCCAAGCTACCGAGATCCGAGTTCCGGGTTTTGAAATCTTCTTCACCGAATGGTATCCAATCACAGCTGAAATGGTGGATGATGAAGCCATCAATGATGAGTTCTGGGAAAAGAAAGAGGAGGACTGGGCAGAGAACCTTGATGTAGGGGCTATGACTGAAATGTTCCAAAATATGATCCTCACCGTGGAAGACTCGACCATTGAAGAACTCCAGGGTTCATCCATTAGCCATACTACCATGCCACTTCTGAATTGGTACCTTGAATGTGGTGTCATTGCGGAGATCCATGAAGAAGAAGACCTTGGCCTACCTGATAGCAGCTTGTAGGTGTCTTAGTTTAGTAATATTTCCCTAATTCAATAAGATGTATCTACTTAACTCACCTTGTGGAGTCATAGTATTGGTACAGATTTGTTTGTTTTCTTTCTTTCTTTTGTGTGTCATTCCCATTATTCCTAGTCAATAAAGTGTGCTTTCTTTCTCTATATATGCAGTGTCTCTTTTCTCTCCTCTATGGATATTTATGGCATGGATATAGATCCTAGGAACGATGTCCCCCCGGAGCTCGTTGAGCAAAGGAAAAGGGGTGTCATTGAACCTAATATGGATGAATTGGAATCAATCAACTTAGGAACGAATGAATTGCCAAGAATAGTTAAAATTGGGAAAACCCTCTCCCCCGTTGAAAAAGAAAAGATGATTTCCCTCTTGAAAGCCAACATTATGGCTTTTGCATGGTCTTATGAAGACATGCCTGGCATCGACCCCGATATTGTGCAACACTATATCCCCACTAAATCCCTAAAGAAGCCGGTAAAGCAGAAACTCAGAAGATTAAAACCAGAATGGGCTCTAAAAGTAAAAGAAGAGGTAACTAAACAACTAGACGCGGGTTTCCTCCAAGTTGTGGAGTACCCCGAGTGGTTGTCGAATATAGTGCCTGTGCCTAAAAAAGATGGGAAAGTGAGGATGTGTGTCGACTTCCGAGATCTCAACGCCGCGAGCCCTAAGGATGACTTTCCTTTACCCCATATCGACATGTTGGTAGATAGCACGGTGGGACATGCACTCCTCTCCTTCATGGACAGATTCTCCGGGTATAATCAGATAAAGATGGCCCCTCAAGACATGGAGAAAACAGCCTTTATCACGCAATGGGGAACGTACTGTTACAAGGTAATGCCTTTTGGCTTAAGAAACGCTGGGGCTACTTACCAAAGAGCAGCTACGACCCTATTGCATGATATGATCCATAAGGAAGTCGAGGTTTATGTCGATGATATGATCGTAAAGTCCGTGGATAGAGAAGGGCATTTCAAGGCACTAGAGAAATTCCTAGAGCGAGCAAAAAAGTACAATCTCCGTCTCAACCCACAGAAGTGCGCTTTTGGTGTCACTGCAGGCAAGTTATTGGGGTTTATGATCACTCAGAGAGGTATCGAAGTGGACCCAGGGAAGATAAAAGCTATTGTGGAGATGGAGCCGCCTAGCACTGAGAAGCAGATCCGGGGTTTTCTGGGAAGAGTTCAATACATAAGCCGATTCATTGCCAACTTAACCATGGTTTGCGAACCAATCTTCAAATTGCTTAAGAAAGGTGTGCCAAAAGTATGGAACAAAGAAAGCCAAGAGGCCTTTGAGACCATTAAGAGATACTTGAGCAATCCTCCAATCTTAGTTCCCCCACGGCAAGGTGCGCCGCTTTTGTTATATTTAATGGTCACCGAAACCGCGACGGGAGCTTTGTTAGCTCAATATCTCGAAGGGTCTACAAAGGAGAATGCCATCTACTACCTAAGCAAGAAAATGACAGACTATGAAGTGAAGTACAATGCAATTGAAAAGGCTTGTGTGGCACTAGTATGGGCGACGCAGAAACTTCGGCACTACATGATGTCCTTCGAAGTGTTCTTGATAAGTCGCATGGACCCGTTGAAGTACCTGGTAGAAAGGCCAGTATTGTCATTCAGAACTGCTCGATGGTCAATTCTCCTCAATGAATTCGACATCAAGTACGTGAATCAGAAGTCTATCAAGGGAAGCGTCATCGCAGACTACCTAGCCAGCTGTCCGGTGTCATCATCCGCTCCGTTCAACGATCAATTCCCAGATGAGGACGTGCTAGAGATTGGTAGAAAAACTTGGAGAGTATACTTCGATGGGGCAGCCAATAAGAAAGGTTATGGGATAGGAGTCCTGCTGGTCTCACCCGAAGAGGCATTTACACCGTTAGCGGTCAAGTTGGGGTTCGAAGCTACCAACAACTTTGCTGAATATGAGGCCTGTATCCTAGCATTGGAAGCGGCACTTGAATTGGGGATCAAAGAATTAGAAGTGTTCGGGGACTCGGCGCTAATCATTTGTCAGATAAAAGGGGAATGGAAAACTCGAGATGAGAAGCTGCTACCCTACCATGCCTACCTGGAAGCTCTAACCAAGGAGTTCTCAGAGATAGAATTTAACTACCTTTCAAGGAACAAGAACCAGTTCGCCGATGCCTTGGCGACCCTAGCATCCATGGTGGAGATACCTGAAGGGGGAAATGTGAAGCCGTTGGTGATAGAATGCCGAGACAAGCCTGTGTACTGTTGTGCAATCCGAGGAGGGGAAGTGAATGATGGCCGTCCGTGGTTCCATGACATAAAGAAGTTCATTGAAGAAAGGGAGTACCCAGAAGGAGCATCTCGCATTGATAGAAAAACCCTAAGGCGGTTGGCAAGTCACTATGTACTTTGTGGAGGAAAGCTATATCGGAGATCATACGACGGGATCCACCTGCTGTGTGTCACCGAGGAGGAAGCCGAGCATCTGATTAAAGAAATCCATGAAGGGACAGGGGCTCTGCACATGAACGGCTATATGTTGGCTAAGAAAATCATGAGGCTAGGCTATTATTGGTCCACCATGGAAAGAGACTGCCACGCACATGTCAAGAAGTGCCACAAATGCCAACTGTTCGCCAGTGGACAACATTTGCCTTCTATGCCTTTAACAAGTATGTCGTCACCTTGGCCATTCGCAGTATGGGGGATAGATATCATCGGACAGATCAAGCCAAAGGCATCAAATGGGCATGAATACATCCTGGTCGCCATCGACTACTTCACTAAGTGGGTGGAAGCAGCGTCCTTCAAGACCTTGAATTCCAAGAAGGTAGCACAGTTCATACAGCACAGCATCATCTATCGATATGGGGTACCGCATGAAGTTATCTCAGACAATGGCCAGCACTTTCAGAAAGAAACCCATGAGCTCTTGCAAAAGTATGGCATAGCCCACCATCTGTCGTCACCATACCGTCCTCAGACTAATGGAGCGGTGGAAGCAGCTAACAAGAACATCAAGAAGATACTACAGAAGACTGCGGACTCACACACAGACTGGCATGAGAAGTTGCCATTGGCTCTATGGGGTTACAGAACATCAATAAGGTCGTCAACAGGGGCTACCCCTTATTCTCTAGTTTATGGAATGGAGGCCGTGTTGCCAGTTGAATTGGAAGTTCCTTCACTAAGAGTTGCCGTGGAGAGCCAGATAACAGAAGTGGACTGGGTTAAGAGCCACTATGATGAGTTAGCTTTACTGGATGAAAGGCGTTTAAGGGCGCTGTATCATGTTCAGGGGTATCAACGGAGAGTTGCCAGAGCATTCAACAAGCATGTCAAAGATCGAGGTCTAAAGAAAAGGGATGTAGTGCTGAAAGAAATCAGAGCTCTAGTGTTCGATCCGCGGGGAAAATTCAAGCCAAGTTGGGGTGGGCCATACATTATCAAAGAGATATTGCCAGCAGGGGCTGTTCGCCTCATGGATTTAGACGGAATTGAGTTCGCTCGTCCAACTAATTTGGATCAATTGAAGAAATATCATGTTTGAAGCCTGCTAGGTTGAAAACCCGTAAGGGCGGCCTAGGCAAAAGTTAAGGCATAAGAACTACGTAAGACTTGATTCTCCATTCAAAAACAAAACAAAAAAAAACAAAAAAAAAAACAAAAAAAAAAAGAAGAAAAAAAAACCATGGAGATACGTAGGCAACCCATAAAGTTACCTTGGGTGCGGTCTAAATCAAACAAGAAAATCCCAAGTTTGATTTATTATTGGCAATTTATTCAAAACTAAAATTGATTGACATAGCAATTCATTGGTATTAAGTAAAAGAACTATAAATATGCCATAAATATCCTATTCTATTGAGTCTTCAGTTTTTCTTGGGCTTCTTTGCAGCTCGCTCCTCAGCTTTCTTCTTCTCTCTTTCATGTCTTCTTTTCTTCCTCAAGTCATGTTCATAAGCTGTTGTCACTGCTTCCATAATATCTTCTCTGCAAGATCCAAGTTTGTTGTTCTTGATAAGTTCAAAAATCCTTTCTCTTCGAGTAGTCTCTCTCTCACCTAAATTGCTTTTCAACCATTCCTTATACTCTGAGCTCATCATATACGGACCATCAGTATTCGTAACTTGGGTTAGTATCAACTTGCTAGGCCATCGGTCCTTCGCCCAAGTCACTACAGAAAGACCCGCGGGCACCATAGGATAGTCACCTTTCAAGGAAGTAAGTATGGTTTGCATGGCACCCATCTGATGAAGAACCCTTAAAGGCCAATAAAAAGAAGTAGACCTCAGTCCTATGAGTCTCACCATGGCGCATCCAGAAGTCCGCAGAAGCACCTGGTCACTGCAGCCCCATATGAATACAAACCACTTGACACTCCTCCAAGAAAGGGTTTGGAAGTAACCTAGCCAATCTCTTAATGAAAATTGCCCAGGTAGTTCAATGCGGCGAAGGCAGTAATGCTGGGGCTTGTATGGTGTAATGGCAACTGGTGACAAGAAATTCAGTCTTTCAAGTAACCACATCTGCAGTAGAATGGGGCTACCTCCTAAAGGAACCTTTGGGTCCTCATGAGTTTTATCCAAACCATTCAGGGTTTCAGCTAGCACCATGGGAATCAAGTTATGGCCCTTGGCAAGGAGAGGAATCAAGTCACAGATTTGAATGGGAACATGTGGAGTACCAGTGGAAATAAGAAAACGACCAATGAGGCAAAAGGCAAGAGCATGCTTAATAGGAAAGGTAAAATTCAGAATACCTTTACTATCACAAGCTAAAAAAGAGGTTGCCAATTTCATCAAGTCTACCATATGGTCCTTTACAAACGTAGAGGCATATTGTGGGTGAATCCCAAGTAGATTGGAGAAAGAAGTAAGAAAGCTTGGGCGAGGAGTAGGGAGAATGAAAGGACCTACCGTTGAAACTCCATAAAATGCACAGAATTCCTCCATGGTTGGGCACAGTTCTTCATAGTTGAAGCGGAACACATGAACTTGAGGATCCCAAAAATATGTAGCAGCAGTCAAGAGGTTCGTTTCAAGCCTCACATGCCTCAAGGAGAGCAATGGATCCAAGCCAAAGCACTTGAACTCAGATTTTGCTTCAGCACTCATAACTCTCAAAAACCCTCCTAAAAATTTGTCTAGAGCCTCCATAATTTCTAATGAATGAATACAAGTAGGTTTAGGAACCTCTTGGATGTGTTTTTATAGGGAAAAGGTCACAAATCCAAGTTCAAATAGGAAAAAACCCATCAGAATAGGAAGTTTCCTATTCAAAGTGGGATTTCCGCTTTGGGCTCGGGTAACCACCCAGGCCTGGGCGGCTAGCCTCCCGAGGCCTGGTGGTCACCCAAGCCACTTTGTTTTGGTTTTGCTTCTCGCTTTGTCTCGCCTTGACGCGTGATCAAACCTCCTTCCAAATGAGATATTCAACACTTTTTAAGCTTAAAATCAATCAAATTCCATCTTGAAATCAATTCCTTGAATTGATTTTATGTTCAAAAGGGTTGAATATATTTCCCCTGTGTCATGCCAACTCAAGTGACAATGTGTTAAGTCACTTTCCTCTTGCACCATGCCTGTTCAATCTTGATAAATTGATCATATATCCTCATTTCAAATCTTGATTTTTCATCCCACTTGGTTGAATATACTCATCACTTGAATATATTCTTCCATTTCAAAAGTGTATTCACTCTTTGAATATGCTTCTCGGTTTCAAATTCTCATTCCCTATCCTACTTGGTTGAATATATTCATCACTTGAATATATTTTTCCATTTCAAAAGTGTATTCACCCTTTGAATATGCTTCTCGGTTTCAAATTCTCATTCCCTATCCTACTTGGTTGAATATATTCATCACTTGAATATATTTTTCCATTTCAAAAGTGTATTCACCCTTTGAATATGCTTCTCGGTTTCAAATTCTCATTCCCTATCCTACTTGGTTGAATATATTCATCACTTGAATATATTTTTCCATTTCAAAAGTGTATTCACCCTTTGAATATGCTTCTCAGTTTCAAATTCTCATTTTCTATCATACTTGGTTGAATATATTCATCACTTGAATATATTCTTCCATTTCAAAAGCATGTTCGCCCATTGAATATGCTTCCTAGTTTCAGATCCTCATTATCACTTACTTGGTTAAATATATTCATCACTTGAATATATTTCTCCATTTCAATGGTATGTTCATCACTTAAACATACTTCTCAGATATTTTGTCACTTACTTGGTTAAGTATATCCATCGCTTGGGTACACTTCTCCATTTCAATGGTATGTTCATCACTTGAACATACTTCTCAGATCATTTGTCACTTACTTGGTTAAGTATATCCACCACTTGGGTATATTTTTTTCCATTTCAATGGTATACTCATCACTTGAGTATACTTCTCAGATATTTTGCCACTTACTTGGTTAAGTATATCCATCGCTTGGGTATATTTCTCCATTTCAATGGTATGTTCATCACTTGAACATACTTCTCAGAATATTTGTCACTTACTTGGTTAAATATATTCATGACTAGAATATATTTCTCCATTTCAATGGTGTACTCATCACTTGAGTACACTTCTCAGATTATTCTCTATCTTACTTGCTTAAGTATATCCATCGCTTGGATATATTTCTCTATTTCAATGGTATGTTTATCACTTAAACATACTTGTCACTTACTTGGTTAAGTATATCCATCACTTGGATATATTTCTCTATTTCAATGGTATGTTTATCATTTAAACATACTTGTCACTTACTTGGTTAAGTATATTCGTGACTAGAATATATTTCTCCATTTCAATGGTGTACTCATCACTTGAGTACACTTCTCAGATTATTCTTATCTTACTTGGTTAAATATATCCGTCGTTTGGATATATTTCTCCATTTCAATGGTATGCTCATCACTTGAGTGTACTTCTCAGCTTACTTGGTTAAATATATCCATCACTTGGATACATTTCTCCATTTCAAAAGTATGTTCATCACTTGAACGCACTTCTCAGTCTTTTTCAATCATTAAGTATACTCATCACTTGAGTATATTTCTCAGCATCTTTTTCATCACTTGGGTAAATATGTTCGTGTTAGGATTATGCCCTAGAGCCAATCATAGAGATGATTGTTTAGGGATTAGGAACAATCATTTGATTTCATTTATGTATGTCACATTTATTATTGATTTAATAAAAGGGCTTATTCTATTATGTTTATATGCATCATTTATATTTACATAATATGTCCATGGAGTTAGAGTTGAGAATATGGAATTACAAAGAGTTGTAATTTTGAGACTATAGATATATCTCTGTACTAAACTCCTAAAGCATTCCTAGTTGAAGGTTCACTATGATGGACAGTAATGAACCATAGGACTAGCACTTGTTAGGTTGACTCTATAGGAGGATAGCTAGTCTCAAGCTATTTGTGTGGAGACACTACAACCAACAAGTGGGTGCCTATTGCGAGAATAGGTACACTGAATGTGATCAAAGATATGAGATAAACTGAATGGAGTTTTATCCTGCCTGTCAATCAGTTTCTCATTGTTATAGTGGTACAAGTAATCCTTAGACCTGAGACACCATAGTTGCCTTATGCATGTAGCTTTAGAAGTTTGATAACACTAAGTGCAGATCCTATTCAGGGGTCTGCAAAGGTGTTCATTGGCCCTACTGCTATGTGTATGAAGGCATGTGAGTGATCAACAAGGGATCCATCACTCTCAGGAAAAAGAGAGAGAATGTCTCATATAGCATTCATAATATAACTCATTAAATCCATGGCCATGGTAGGATGAATATGAAAAGAGTTTCATGAGTTCATCAATGAGTTGATATCTATGAATGAGTATAAAGTAATTGAACTAGGGACTTGACAGACTTCCATGTCCTATTAGTTCAATTGGAGACATTGTGTTGAAGGAAGGATGCAATTGTAACCTATAAACTATAACAGAAGGGTTCTTTGTAAATGACTATTCACCTCATTAAGGACCACACCATGAGCCATATGCTAGGTGTTACTCATGGTTAGTAGAAGCCCTAATTGATATAAGTGAGTTATAATCAATTAGGGAATTGGAAGGAGTTCCAATTAGACCCTAAATGGAAAGAGTTCCATTGTGCACACCTCGTGCTATTCCTACTACTTAATGATGTGAACCCAATGGGTCACACACTGATCATGCAAGAAGGGCTTTAAAGTCTATGAGAGAAAGGGTTTTAGTGAATAAAGAATAGTTCTTCATAGGCCTATTTGTATTTGATACAAATAATAGGGGTTAATGTGCAATTAAGTGTAATTACACATAACCCTATTAGGGTTTCTTCCCCATGGCCAGCCCCCTTTAGTGGGCTGCCTATATAAGTCACACTTATGTGTGACATGGCATAATAGGCTTGCACAAAAAACCCTAGTCGTCCAGCCCCTTGGAGGCTCTCTTCTCTCTCTCTCTCTTCTCCACCTCTAGCAACAACAAGGAAGAAGAAAGAAAGGACTTGAAGCTCTAGCTAGGTGTGGATACCGTTGGAGGCAGCACACTTGGGCTGCTCATTCACCGCTGTCCGGAATCAAAGCTTGGAGCAAAAAGGAGAAGACAAAAATTCTGTAAGTGTTCTAACCCTCTTTGTAGTTAGGGTTTGATTTTGTGTTATGCATAGTTAGATTCATGGGATTGGGAATCGTAGGAAAAATTTTTATATTCCGCCTTTGTATTTTTCCCTCCTGTTCGATTCCCAACAGTTCGTGACCTGAATATATTTCTCCATTTCAAAAGTACACTCATCACTTGAATACACCTCTCAGATTATTCTTATCCTACTTGGTTAAGTATATCCATCGCTTGGGTATATTTCTCCATTTCAATGGTATGTTCATCACTTGAACATACTTCTCAGATTATTACTTGGTTAAATATATTCATCACTTGAATATATTTCTCCATTTCAATGGTATACTCATCACTTGAGTATACTTCTTAGTTCATTCTCTATCTTACTTAGTTAAATATATTCGTGACCTGAATATATTTCTCATTTTTCAAAAGTATGTTCATCACTTGAACGTACTTCTCAGTCCTTCTCAATCATTAAGTATCCTCACCACTTGAGTATACTTCTCAGATTTCATTCTCAGATTACTTGGTTAAATATATTCGTGACCTGAATATATTTCTCCATTTCAGTGGTATACTCATCACTTGAGTATACTTCTCAGATATTTTGTCACTTACTTGGTTAAGTATATCCATCGCTTGGATATATTTCTCCATTTCAAAGGTATGTTCATCACTTGAATGTGCTTCTCAGATTTCATTCTCATCACTTGGTTAAATATATTCGTGACTAGAATATATCTTTCCATTTCAAAAGTATGTTCATTCGTAGTGGCTTGAATATGCTTCTCTTATCAATTCTCAACCCTCAGTGGTTTAAGTATACTCATGACTTGAGTACACTTCCTTATTTCAGTCTCAGGTTTTCAACCTCCCATCATTGTTGGTATCAGTGTGTGATTTCTCTGGGCTTTTTGGCCAAAAATGGGTTGTTCTTTATCATTGGTTCACAAGTGTAACTTGTTCGCCAATGAGGGGCTTCTGTCACACCCCATTTTTGCACCACCTTACTAGGGCTCATCATTTCATGCATGTTTTTGTTTGGTTTTTGAGTCTAGTCACTTGCATTAGTTTTCTAGAGTCACAAGGACAATGGATATGAATTTTGGTTCAAATTGGAGTTGATCTTGAGGGATAATAAGAGCTTTTGTGACTTGAGGGGCATAATTGTCTTTTAAGTCCCAAACTTTTCATTTGACCTTGGAATGATCTCCAAATTGTCAATTGGAGTTCATATGGATGCATATGAGGTATTAAGTCCCGTGGCCCTGATGATGAGTTTAGTGTGGTTATTTACGGATTATCCTTGAAGAATTAGTGCGAATCACAGCATGAGATTTTTGGTTAAAATGAAAAGAAAATTATTTTATTAAATTAGCCATTTTTATCATGACACTAACACGTGTACGTATGTGATGAGTGTGTGTACGCACATACGATACATGTGCATGCGTGTTAGCGGTCAGTCTCCCAATTTTTATAAAAGACAATTTCCTTTTCCTATTCAGATTAGAAGTCTTTTATCATTATAAAATACCTTTTGATTATTCTCCAAAGAAACCTAGTCCAGGAAGGAAAGGGAAACTCCAGATTTCAGCTATAAATACTCTCTTAATGTCTTTAAACAAGGGGGAGGAGAAGAGGGTTTGGAGGGAGTGAAATTCGTCATAATTCAGCAGCAGATTTTCTGAAAACCAGCAGTCGTATTTTAATCATAACATTTTCATCCGAAGTCAGAATTTGATGAAATTGGTCTTGTTAGAAAGATAAGTCAATTCTCTACAACTTTGTATTTCACAAGCTTTGTCCAAATCCAACGTTTTCATACCCAAAAACGCGATTGAAGTTGCTGCTGCTGCAAAGTGACGAGAATCACTTTTCTTTTCTCTTGTTCTCTTTTTGTTTTCTATTTTCTTTTCAAAGTTGAGTGAGTTTTGATCTCTTTGCTGTGATACCACTTTGACAAAGAGGAGGATTCGTGTTGGTTTGATTCACTCTAAAGACCTGAGGAGCCACGAACAATTGCAAACACAAGGGGAGCCACTTTATGCATTAATACTTGAGTGTTTGAGAGAGAATAAGGTATTCTCCTTCTCTATTCAAGCTTAAACTAGGTTTTCATATGGGTTAGGCTTATTGCATGTTAAAGGTAACTTTTTTATCATGTATTAACACTCTAGCTAGTTAATATACATGGAATATCTATTTTTTATCTACTGTTTAGCATGCTTTAGGGCTGTCCTTTAGGTTTTTAATGCATAGTTATGATTCTTGTGCTCCTGTTTGTCCTTGTGCTAGGATTAGTGTCATTGCATGTTAGAGTTAGGATTTTCATCATGTTATATTGCTTTAGTTAGTTAATATGCATGATATAATTTCTGTTTAGTTTGGTTTTAGCATGATTAAAGTATGTCTTGTGAGTTTTTAAGCATATTTGTGAGTTTAGGGTTTTAGAGTTATTGTTTTGTGTTTGTTTTCATATAGCATGATAAAGTAGACTTTTTTATTTGGTTTTTCTTCGTGTTTGCTGTATATGTTTTTCATATGGAGTAAACATGATAGTTTTGCATGCATGTTAGTATGTTTTAGGGTTTTTATGCATGATATGGTTCTAGGAATATGTTAGGACTTATTATTGTTCGCTGTTTTTGCTATTGGCATGCTTAGTGGATGATTTTAGGTCATAATACTATTCTGTCCAGATTTGCATGTTAGTGTTTTTGCATGGTTTTGAGCACTTGTAAGGGTGCAAATAGGTGTGGTATTTGTCCTATGGCAAATAGGGCTGCTTATGTCTGAAATGGCTAATGTTTGGAGCAATTGCGCTCAGGTAAGTGGGTGTGAAGGTGCCCCAATTCACCTTTCTTCCTTATCCCTTCTCTTCTCCCTATTTAGGGTTAATTTTTAATACAAGTCTATGGTTTAATCAAAGGTTTCCTTCATAAATAAAATTCTGGTTTTTATTAAAGTTTCCATTTTGTGGAGTTCTTTCTAAAATCAAACTCTCTATCAAATTCAACTCTTTTGATCAAATAAGGAAACCTAGGGTTTTAACCATAGGTTTGTATTAAGTCTTAACCTTAGTTCTAATCGAACTACGTGGACTTTGATCCATGTATTTCGTTGCATGGTACGTAGGCGCTCTTCGTGAGGCTCAAGTCCGTTCTAGGATCCAAGCATCCTAGGCTTCTTTTTGTTTTGTTTTGTTCTTCTTTATTTTCTGTTTTTATGTGCTTATTATGCATGGATGGATGAATGAAATATATGATATGCATACAATTCTTGTGATGATATACTTGCTGATTTTTGTATGGGAAAGATCTTAATTTAGCCCAAATGAACTGAGAGACCGAAAGGGTGACATGGGTGCCTATAGGCTTTGCCTAGAACCTTCCCATGTCATAACTTAGCCTCCGAATCCCCGATTTCTTTGGTTTTCAAAAGATTGGTTTTTGCCTTTCCTTTTTTTATGGAGTCATTCAAATTGTTTTCCTAAAACAACCTGATTTTTAGGGTTTTCCTTGTTTCCTTTAAAAAATAAGGTGGCGACTCCTTTCCTTTTTCTTTTTCAAATCCATTTTCTTTCAATCCCTTGTGGGCCCAATTTTCGGGGTTCACACCTGCAAAGAAGGTACATGAAATCAGGTAGAGCAAGAAAGCTCTCACAATGTATTGGGGATCCGTCCCCTCACTCTCTTCCACAATGGCAAAGGTGTTGTAGAGCCAAGTACGGTGCATACCTTTTGGGCTTAACTCCGCTTCCACCCCAAGTAGAGCTACTATGTAGTTTTGATCCATGTTGGCGTGCTCGTAGTATTCCAAGCGCTTGCCTTATAAGCTCAACCCAGTTATCATGGTGAAATCCTTAGGGGTCATGGTCATCTCCCTGAAGCTAAAATGGAAAGTGTTGGTGGTGTCCCACCATAGCACTGTCAAGGCAAACAATGCTTGCCTATCCCATTGCTCGTTCCATAGAGCATCTAGGAAGGGCCCAAAACCCGCCTTCTTTACTATCTTGCGAGCACGTGGTTGGGCATGTTCCATATGTCTCCACCATGAGATGAGCCCCTTTATTGATGTCCTTGTACGGAGACCTTGGAAGTCGGGCTATGTCAAAGGATTGTGTATTGAGTTAGCATTGAAAACATAGAGATATTGGGCATACATTGGTAATTGATTTCAAATGGTTTTCCAAAAGTTTTAAAATATGGGTTTTGATTCATGAAATGAATTAGAAATGAATGCCCATGACTTTGTGTATTCAAATTCATTGATTTTGTAAGGATTGAACATGGTTTTGCCTTTCGGGCATTTTATCGAACACTTGGTGTGTAACTTGTTTTCAAGCATTGAAATGAAAGATTTTGTATACCAAATCCTTGCCAAGACCATTTGACTTTGTATTACAATGCAAACCAATTGATTTTTCAAGAATTGAACATGTTTTTGTCTCTTTGGCATTTTATCAAACACTTGGTGGGCATCTTTTCTCAAGCATTGGGAAACAAGCTTTGTACACATTCAATCCTTGCCAAATCAATGAAATTGGCTTAACAATGATAGAAACAATCAAAAGAAGATCATGGGAATGCATTTTATCCAATAGAAATCAAGATTTCATGATAAACATGTTAAGTTGGGAAGAACTAACCTCATGTTGGGAATGGAGGTATGAAAGATGCTTCTTGGGTTCAAACAACACCTTGTCTTGGGATTCATCATAGATTGGTGCCTTGTATGTATTCTTGATCACATAATATGGATACTTGATGTTAGAATCATTGCTAGAAGCCATTGATGATGGTTGAGCTTGTATGTAAGAAAAATGGGTTTGATAAGAAAGATGATGAACTTGATCTTGCAACTTGATGATTGATGCTTGTTTTGTTGTTTAATGACTTGTTCTTGATGCTATTTCATACACACAACTTGAATTGAAAGTGAAACTTTGAATGAGAATGTGTATGTGAGAATTGGGAGAAGGATGGAGTGAGTTTCTAGAGAGAGAAGCTCCCAAATTCGAGCTTAGAGGCTTGAATGCACAAATGGGGGGTCAAGGGTTTAAAAACCCTCAAACTGGGAGATACCACCCTCGGGTAACCACCCAGCCTGGGGCGGCAAGCCGCCTGGGCTTGGGCGGCAAGCCACCTGCAACTAGGTGGTCACCCCCCCTTGCTCGCTCCGTTGCGCTCGTTTGGCCTTTGCTCGCCTATTCGCGCTTGTCAACCCTCTTTGAGATGCAATCTCAAGCATGTTTTGAGTTGAAAAATGAGTGAATATCTTGATATTGTTTGACTTAAAATGGTTTTGAAATAGATTGCATTGGTAGCCCTTGTGTGGGCATGGCATGCTAGTAGGGTTGAACAACCCTCTCTATGCATATGATTTTTTATCATTAGGGATGAATTCCCTCCTATGTCACTATGATTGGTTGTCATTTGGGATAAAGATACCTTCCCTATATGCATGTGAATGATGGTTTTCATGAGATGAATGTGTCTCCTATATGAATTGATGTTTGAGTTGAGGCCTGAATAGCCTCCATGTGAGATGATTTGGTGAACTTGTTGAGTGTTGGTAAGTAGAAGCTTACCTTTGTCTTGATGACTTAATGAGAGAAAGATGCAATCTTTCTCATGATTACATGCTTACCTTGATGACTTGAAAGATGCAATATTTCCCATGATTTGTGTTTACCTTGAATGGTTTGATTATGAGAAGGGCGTGATCTTTCTCATGCTATGTGTTCACCTTGAGAGTTTGATATGAGAAGGATGCAATCTTTCTCATGTCACATGTTTACCTTGATAGTTCAAAAGATGCAATCTTTCCCGTGGTATGTGTTTACCTTAATGATTTGAGCAAGAGAAAGACGTGATCTTTCTCGTGTTATATGATTACCTTGACATCTGAATGATAACCTTGATGGTTTGAAAGACGTGATCTTTCTCGTGCTATGACATTTGAATGATAACCTTGATGATTTGAATATGAGAAGGATGTATCTTTCTCATATTTTGAGATAGCCTTGATGGCATAGTGTTACCTCATATTATTCGCCAGAGCCATTGGCGTAGTATGGGAAGACCTTTCATCGAACGAAGTTCGATGTAAGCTATGGATACCTCGTATTATTCACCAGTGTCACTGGTGTAGTATGGGAAGACCTTTTATCGAACGAAGTTCGATGTAAGCTATGGATACCTCGTATTATTCACCAGTGTCACTGGTATAGTATGGGAAGACCTTTCATCGAACGAAGTTCGATGTAAGCTATGGATACCTCGTATTATTCACCAGTGTCACTGGTGTAGTATGAGAAGACCTTTCATCGAACGAAGTTCGATGTAAGCTGTGGATACCTCATCTTGTCCCCCAGTGAAACTGGTGTGCAGTATGAGAAGAGTTCTGTAGAACTTATGAGGAGTACCTTTGTGCTTGTGTATGGTGAATTCGAAGAATTCAATGATATGATCACTCTCTTTCCCCCAGTGGGTCTTGATGAAATCAATTCCCCGGGCAAAAATGGGTTGTTCTTTTGGTCATTGGTTCGCAAGTGAAACTTGCTCGCCAATGAGGGGCTTCTGTCACACCCCATTTTTGCCACCTTAGCTAGGGTTTGTCATTACATGAGTCATTTTGTTTCCTTTTTGAGTCTAGTCTTTTGCATTGGGTTTTTAGAGTCCTAAGGATGATGTGTATGAATTTTGGTTCAATTTGGAGTTGATCTTGAGGGTTAATAAGAACTTTTGTGACTTGAGGGGCATAATCGTCCTTTTGGTCACAAACTTTCCATTTGACCTTGAAATGATCTCCAAGTTGCCAATTGGAATTCATATGGTTGTATTTGAGGTATTTATGGGTTCAATTCGATGAATTGATGGTTCAGGATTAGAATGGCTCAACAAGGCTCAGGTTGGCTAAGAGACCTATTTCGGGTTAGCTCGAATGGGCTCATGATTTTCACTCTATGACTACTCATGTGACCTTGATTAGTCTTAATTTCATCCCCAAATGTGTTTAGGGAGGTTGAATTTCGAATTGGAAAGCATTCGGTGCGACCCTATGTGCATACTTAAGCTAAGCGATGGTGAGGCATAGCGATTAACCACCTTTGTAGGACCCAACCATGCAGCCATGGCTAGGGTTTCTTGCCCTCAAGTGACTCAAATTACATTCCCCTTCAAAACACGGTCGTTTTGGCTTTCGTTTCGTCAAAATCGGAGTTGATTTGAGCCCTGAAACACATTTGGAAGCTGAAAAGGTCAAAAATGGGCATAAGCTGACAGGGCCTCGGGTGACCACCCAGGCCTAGACAGCTAGCCGCCTGGGCCTAGGAGGCTAGCCGCCCAGCCCTAGGTGGTCACCCGAGCCACTTTCCTTTTTTGAGCTTTGACGCGGCTCCCTCCCTATTTTCTCAGATTTGCTCGCCTCTAGCCGCCATTTAACCCTAATTTCAACCCTATTTGACCTACTTGAGCCCCAAGGGAACCTCTAAGAGCCCTTGGATCAATCCCTAGGGTTTTAATCCCAACCATTGAGGGTTTTCCCTCAATCCCTATAAATACCCCTTATACTTCAGCAATGGGGGAGGGAATTTCTAAAGTAGAGAGGCATGTGTGAGACTTGGAGGCTATGACAGCCATCCTTAGGGTAGTTTAACCTAAACTTTGAGTGAGAAAGTGAGAGAGAGAGCTTGAAGGAGGGCTGGAGCTTTGTTTGAAGGCTTGAAGAAAGGAATTTCCAACAATACAATAAGAGAAGGAGGACTCTCTACAGCAGCAAAAGAGGACTTCACCATAGGTATACCCTCTCTTCTCCTCTTCTTTTTTTTTAAAGTTAGGGTTTTTGCATAGAATAGCATGATTTTATGTCAAAGCACATGTCTTTATCATGTTTTCCTACTTCTATTAGATAGTGTGCATGTTTAAGATAATATTCATGGGCTGTTTAGTATGCTAGGATGTTATTCCATGTGATTTACTGCATGAGTGGGACTCTAGGGTTTCCTTAGTGCTGAAATTGGTTTTCTGCATGAAATAACTCTTTTGCATATTAAAGCTGGTGTCTTTATCAAGTTTTGTTACTTCTATTAACTAGTATGCATGTTTAGGATAATATTCATGGGCTGTTTAGTATGCTAGGATGTTATTCCATGTGATTTACTGCATGATTGGGACTCTAGGGTTTCCTTAGTGCTGAAATTGGTTTTCTGCATGAAATAACTCTTTTGCATATTAAAGCTGGTGTCTTTATCAAGTTTTGTTACTTCTATTAACTAGTATGCATGTTTAGGATAATATTCATGGGCTGTTTAGTATGCTAGGATGCTATTCCATGTGATTTACTGCATGTTTGGGATTTTAGGGTTTCCTTAGTGCTGAAATTGAGTATATGCTTAGAATAGCTTTATTTCATGTGAAAGTCTATGTATTTATCATGTGTGGATCATTCTATTGATTAATATGCATGGTTAGAATGCTGTTCATATTCTATTTTGCATGATTTAGGGTTATTTCATGGGATTTTATGCACTAGTGCAATTCTAGGGTTTTTATCATCCTTGTGTTGGTTTAGTTGCATATAGCATGATAGCTTAGGGATTTTCTCTGATTTTTCTTCATAGTTGCTGCATATGTGTTCCATATTAGGTAACTATGATATTTTTAGCATTCATATAGTTGATTTTAGGGTTTTTGCATGTCATTGCATATAGGGTTGAATTAGGGTTTTAGTTAGCTTATGATTCATGTTGTTTACATGATTTATGGTTGATTTTAAGCTCTATTTCAATTCTGTCCAGATCTGTTTAATGGCTTTAATGATGAGTTTTGAGCATGTGTTAGCCTATGTTTGAGCATGATAATTGTTTGATTGGAACCTAGCTTGGTTGGTTGGTATTTTTGGTATTTTTTGCATGCAAATTGCAGGTGCTTGACAGGTACGACAGGTGCAACTACCCCACCAATGTGGGGTGGTTATTTTGGCTATTGTGAGATGAAATCTTACAAATAAGGTAATTACCCTATGCAATAGGATGGTTATTTTGACAGGTTGCTTTTGCTTAAGGTAAGTAGGGTATGAGGGTGCCCCAATTCACCCTTCTTTCCTTTCCTTGAAACTTTCCCTTTCTCCCCCCTAGGGTTATTTCCTAATAGGGGAACATGGCAATCCTTATAGTTTCCTTTCAATAAAAAATACTTTTCAAATCAAAGTTTCCATCTTTATCAAATTCCATATTTACCAAAGATCTTTTGAGAATCATTCATTTTTGGAAATTTACCATGTTTCTCATGAAAGGAAACTTAGGGTTTACCATAGGCCTTGATTAGGTTATAACCCTATTCTCTTTCGAACTACGTGGACTTTGATCCATGTATTTCCATACATGGTACGTAGGCGCTCTTCGTGAGGTTCAAGTCCGCCCTAGGATACTAAGTATCCTAGGTTTTCTCCCCCCTTTTTTTTTCTATTTTTCTTTGATTTAATTGCTTATATGGATGAATGAATGGATGATATGCATGCTGTCTTGTGATGATAATTGTTGATTTGTGTGGGATTAAGACTTTGATTTAGCCCAATTAAATTAAGAGACTGTTTAGGGTGATATGGGTGCCTATAGGCTTTGCCTAGAACCTTCCCATATCGTAACTTAGCCTCCGAATCCACAATCTCTGGTTTCCAAAAGACTTTTTGCCTTTCCATTTTTAAACATGGAGTCAATCTTTTGTTTTCCTAAAACAAAATTGTTTTTTAGGGTTTTCCTTGTTTCCTTTAAAAAATAAGGTGGCGACTCCCTTTTCCTTTTTTAAACCGTCCTGTGGGCCTTGTAACTTTTTTAGGGTCCACAATACCAATGCCCCTTTTTCCTTTTATCAGAGGTAAGAAATAACTCAATTTATTTGTTATTAAAATCATCATTTTACAAATGAATTAATCATCATTTCTGATCTCATATCATAGCCTTATAAGTCAAATAGTCATCATCCGTCATATCTGACAATCCATAAAATCAGTCTTCAAACTGATAAATCTTCCCCAGGTCATGTAGGGCCCTCATGCGTAAAAATAAGAGGAAACACTATGGATCCCTATTTGGGTCTAGAAAGTAACCTCATTTCGGGAACACTAAGGTCGTTGGGACTGGAAAGTACCCCTTATTATCATATCCATATCATCACCACTTGTCTGTTCATTTATCAATTCTATAATTCTCACATAATCTGGAAAATTATATATAAATTTTCCAAAAACCACATAATAGGTTTGTGCTTTGAAAATCATATGAAATAATCCCATAAATCATGGTAATCATTTCCCAACCATTTTTCAAAATAATGGTTTCAAAAACATTTATATAAAAGTGACCCCTAATATTTCGACCACACAAAAATAGCCCAATAGGTTTTAAAACCAACCTATTTAAACCCTTAAACATATTAGAGTTTCATAAATAACAAGAATATAACAAAAAGGCGTATAAACACCCCATTTTCATCCTCTAATTCCACACCTTTCCACCTTAGGAGCATTATCACATATAGGGAATTGCATCATTTTGGCACCAAATCTTTTTAGTTAAGCTCCATACATCCCAAAGAATCCATGGTATCTTCCGGGGTTCAATTTGGTTAAGTCTTGATAACTAATAAGAACTTTTGCGACTTGGAGGGCATTTATGTCATTTCACTTGCATAATTCTTATTTGACATCCAATTCTCACCAAATTCATCCCAAGATGATCCCAATGACCTTGGGATGTCATTTATAGGCTTGGTTTAAAATTTGGTTTAGTTTGGAGATGATTTGCTTAAGGATGGTCCAAAGTAGGCTCAGTTTGACTTCGTTCGTCGGCCTTTCTTATAAGTGCTTCTTAATTTGATCCAATTGATTCCAATTAATACTTTATTAATGTCAGTTAGGTCTTAATTAAGGTGTATTAATGCCTGAAATTATTTTTGACAGAGTTTGATTGCAACTAGGGCTCCATTAGGGTTCAAACCCTAATGCTTCCTTGGTTAGTCCTAATTAATCTCTATAAGCCATATAGGCTTAACCCCTAATTAATTGACCAAGTATAGCTCGATTAGGATTGTTTTAGTCAGATTTTAAGTATAGAATTGAGCCATGGTTGTTTTAAGTCCAAAATCAATGAATTTGGACTCAAAATGGGCAAAATACATAGCATAAAAGGGAAAAAGTGCACAAAAGAGCACAAAAATACATTAAATGGGCTACTGCTAGCCGTATGGCCACCAAAGAAGGTCAAATGGCCACCAAAGAAGGCCAAATGGCCACCTATGGTGCCCAAATGGCCACCAAGGGTGCCCAGTTGGCCTTTGATGGAGTTAAATGCACAAAAGAAGGCAAAATGCACCCAAAATGGCTACTACTGGCCGTATGGCCACCAAGAGAGGCCAAATGGCCACCAAAGGAAGGCTAAATGGCCACCCAAGGTGCCCAAATGGCCACCAAGGGTGCTCATTGGCCACTGATGCATTTTTTACCCTAGTTTGAGCCCAATAGACTCCTCTCGCTAGAATTCGAATTTCCTCTAGATTTTTGAAGTGTTTGAGACAGGTGTTGGCCTAAATGGTTTTAACCCCATAATTTTGATGATAACAATACATAATAAGATATTTAAGGACTAATGAGCATTTAAGTGATGAATCAAGACAAGTATCAAAGCCATAAGATGATTCAAGAATCCAAGGATCAATATTGCAAAAGCAATCAAAGCACAAGAACAATGAACAGAGTAATTGAATCGATCCATCATCCAAGAATGAATCAAGCTTTGTTTCAAGACAATTTGTGAGGAATTTAGGAGTTTAATGTAAGATTAATGTCAATCCTTGCTCACACAAGTTTAAAAGGCTTAATACTTTGCTAAAATGATCAATACAAATGACTAATTCAATTCACCTTAAGCCTAGAGTTAGTGAACTTTCACTGTCTGAAAACAGAGTTTTTCATATGGCTGAAAAGACTGTTTCAGCAGGCTGAAAATGGTCAGCAGGCTGAAAATGATCATGCCTGAAATATCAACTCTGGTATTTTCAGATGGCTCTTTAAGCTGGCTGAAAAGCCACTTTAAGCCAACTAAAAGTTGGGACCAGATGGCTAAAGAGGATGACCCCTTGAACTCCAAATGTGACTTCTTTGGAAACTTCAACAGCTTTCTTCAGACGATTGAAAGTTGTTTCAGCTGGATGAAAACCTCAGGTATAGTTCAAACAGCTAGTTTTTTAATGGACTTTTGAAGCATTAAATGCCCACTAAACTCCCTTTCCTGGCATTTATTGCTATAGAACGGCTATTTTGGACTCCTTGTGTATAAATACAAGCCTTGAGCTCATTTATGAAAATTCATTAAGCAACAAATAAGAAAATCAATTACAAGCCCTAATTTCTCTTGTGAGCATTCATTGAAATCAATCAATAGCTGAGTGTGCTTTCAATTTCTGTGTATCTACTCTTTGAGAGAGCTTTCTTTGAGCACAAAAACAACTCCAAACATCTTGTATCAAGGGTTGTGTGAACCCTCACTTTGTTAGCACTTAAGAAGTGTGTTTTTGGCTAAGTGTTAGTGAAGAACACATGATTTGTAAAGGTTTGCTGCTCCACCTTGAAGGAGAGTGATAGTGGATTGGTGAATTCTCAAGCGAGCTCTTGAGGCGAAGACATAGGCGAGAGGCCGAATCTCGTTAATAGCATTTGCATTCTCTTCCTCTTAATCTCTTTATTATTGCTTATTTTCATATTCATTCTTGCTTGCAATAATTTGATTTTGAGATTGGCATTAATTTTTAATTTGGCCTATAACCCTATTCACCCCCCTCTAGGGTTATTTACTTGGAATAACAATAGGAGCCAGCTCTTGTGAGTGTTTTAGAGCCCTTGGATCATCCCTAACTAGATCCAATCTTGGCCATTCATTCCACCCACCTCTCACTATAAATAGGGGTCCTCCCTTCCTTCATTCTTCATCAAGTCTTAGTAGAGTTTTCTTAAGCAAGTAAAGAGCTTGAGTTCTTGAGTGTGGGGTGAACATTCCTATTAGTATCCCTTCACTTGAGACTCATTCTAAAGAAGAGCTTGGGCTCAATAGTTAGTGGGGAACGTTCTTATTAGTACCCTCTAGCTTGCGACCCATTTTAGAGCTTGAAAGCACTGAAGCTCTGCCCGATTTGTGACTCCCTCCCTTGAGGCCATCTTAAAGCTTGGAAAGCATGGAAGCTCTATCCAATTTTCAACTCAAAAACCCTGAGGTTGCAAACAGAACTCTGCCTCAGTTCTATCAAGTATAATCTCTAAACTCCATTGCCATGATGTAGTTGTTTGTGTGATGATGCGTGCTCCCATGAGTTTTATTATTCATAGGATTATATTAGGGTTTTGATCCTAAATCAAACAAGTTTCTAAACTAAAGTTGTTTTTATCAAAGCAAGTGTTTGATTACGGATTGAATTCTAATAAAGTCCTACGAGGAGTGAAACTCTCCCCCCAACATGATTTGTTCAAACTACGTAGACTTTGATCTTCATCAAAAGTACGTAGGCCGTTCACTTGAGCCCAAGTCCAACTTAGTTTAGTTTTTATCTTTTAATTTTCTTAATATTTAGTTATTTCATGGTTGAAATTAATTAAGCCCAATCAATAAATGAGATCGATTTATCAGGCGAAATGGGTGCCTATGGGCCGTGACTCAAAACCTTCCCATTTCGTAACCCAGCTCCCAAATCCTTGTTTTTGGTTCAAGACTTGCCTATTTTCTATTAATGGGGTCAAACTTTTTTTTTTAAACAAATCTTTTAGTGGTTTCCTCGTACCCTAAAAATGAGGTGGCGATTCCTTGCTTTTTGAAAACCCTTTTAAAAATGGAAAGAGAAACTCGATTCCTCCACGAGTCGATTTCTGGTATCTACAGTTTGGTAACTCCGCTGGGGATATTGAGGGCTAAACTCAAACTTATTTATTGGGCTTAATCAATTTCATTGTTAATCAATTGATCACTATCACTATTTTGCATTGCACACTTGCATCGATGTATCCTTGCCAATGATTAGCTACACTGGACCTTTGATGGTGTAGCTATCAACTTCAATTGCCTCGTACCAAATGGTTCACCATTCAAGTATATCATATGAGTAGGTCGTATCACTGGACCCACGTGAATTCCATAATTCACATGTGGCTAGGTATAAAACCTCTCTAGCAATTGGGGAACCTTTCAACCACCCAAATTCATGTAGAATAGGGACACATATTTAGCTCACTTAGCTATAATGTCAAAACCATGCTGTTATGTTGCTCGTTGCTATACATGTTATGTGATTGAATGAATAAGTATAACCCGACCCAATGACCCTAGTATGTCCACCCACCTAATGCCCCACAAGGCATACTAATTGATAAGTTGTCTAACTAAGGCCATGTCGTGTCAGACCTCATACATATCAAAATAATCATGGACCTTTAATTGAGAATATGTTGGGTCGTTATGTTGCCTAATTGTCTGTGATTGATCCTCATGTTACAACTTAGGGTCATTTGTTTCCATGTTGTTAGTACGTCTTTGTACCCTTAAAGAATGACCGTCCAACTAGGGGTATGTCAAGTTTAGATCTAACTTCTTGTTTGTGTCTCCATGGTATTCTAGTGTGTTGTCCACTTACGAAAGTAGGGTTAACCAATCCTACAACCTTGGTATGTCAACCCACCTTTAGCTTTTAGGATGTCATGTGTAACTAGGGGTCTGCTGTGTCAAAACTAGCTACAATGTATTAATGGTACCTATGAGATACCGTTGTTGGTCCCATGTGTGTCGTCCCATCTTTTGTCTTGTAGAATTCAGTCAAAATAGAGTATTCAACTAGGGGTATGGTACTTAGGGTCAACTTCATCAGATTTAGAACAGTCATAGGCCTTGATTTAAAATAAAATTTTGGATTGAACCTAAAAGAAAATATGTTCTTGTCATGGGACTGGCTTGGATTTGAGATCATACAGGAAGACTAGTTAGAATAAACCATTCAGTTGAAGCTATGTCAGAAATAAACCCATTAGTACCTACATCGACCTCCTCTAAGGAAGTGGTCCCACCTAAGAATGTTAGCAAGCTCATACATGAGATGATGACTATGTTGCAACAAATATCTCTGAAATCTGATGAGGCACTGAGGATGGCCCATGAAGCGGTTCAGGCCCGAGTAATCCATACCCAACATATTCCACAAAATGCCCAACCCATTCCATAGACTGCCCAACCTATTCCACAAAATACCCAAGCTCCACCTCAAAATACCCAAACCACTCCACCGATTACCCAAGCTCCACCACAAAATACCCAAGCCATGCCACAGAATACCCAGAATCACCCATTAACCTCGATGATTGGCTTAATATCACCTTGGAACCAAATGTTGCCACTCCTAAACCTAATTTACCTATGCTCGAGGATCAGAAAGTGCTAGCTACCAAAATTGAAGCCATAGAAAAAGCCCTCAAGAATATTCACAAGTCAAATGATTTGATTGATATCAATGCATTGTCCTTATTCCCTTAAGTCCGTATACCGACCCAATTCAAAATGCCAGATCTTGAAAAGTTTGATGGTACAGGCTGCCCTAAAACCCATTTGAAAATGTATACCGGGGCTATGCACCCAAGAGGAGCTACATATGAGCTTTTGGTCTAAATGTTTCATGAGTCTTTATCTAGATCTATTGTCCATTGGTTTTTATCGTTGGATGAATCTCGAACCCGATCTTGGGAAGATATTTGTACAGAATTCTCCAATCATTACAAATACAACACTAAAGTTGATATTACTCATAGGGATTTGGAGACCACTAAATAGGGCCAAAATGAGACCTTCTCTACTTTCATCACTAGGTGGAGACTTAAGGCATCCCAAATGACTGTAAAGCCTAATGAGGAGGATCAAATCCAAATGGTAGTGAAGAACTTTCTCCTTGCTTATCACAAGCATCTGTTTGCTCATTATTTTCCGAACTTCAAAGCTTTGATTAGGGCTGGAACCCAAGTAGAAAATTCCATCACTAACGGGACAATTAATGATGAGGAGTAACTTTGTCCCCGTCGCTCTACAACCAATGGAAAGTCCACTAAGGTCAACAACATCTCTTCCTAACCATTCCAATTGGATAAAGGGCCTCGTCAATTCACTAACTTCATATGCCACTGTGCCATGTTTTTGAGAAGTTGAAGGTAAAGGGTCTACTTGAACTACCTGATCCGGCACCATTACCTAATCCTCTACCACGTCAGTTTAAGGAAAATGAGTATTGTAATTTCCACCAAGGCAAAGGACACAGCACTAATCGTTGCCCAAGATTGAAGCATGAGATCTAAGACCTCTTTGATAAAGGAGTCATCAGTCCACCAAAGTCATCCAACCGTTTAGGTGCTATAATCTGATTGACTCTCAAGGACATCTTTCTTAGTGCTTACTACTGCATTGATTCCATTGTGAACATTTGTGATGAAGAGTTCAAGCATGTTCAGTTCAAAGTAGACTTAGAATTGATTCATTTTCTTTATAGTTTATAGTCCATTTGCTTCCTAGTTAATCTGTGAGTCCTTATTGCTGTTAGTCTAGTCCTTCATTGTAATTCCTCAATCTTTCAATAAAATTACTTGATTCCAAATATTCATTTGTCTTTCTATTCATATCTTCTCATCAATCAATCAATGATCAAAGTGGCATGAACATAAACTTTAGAAGCATAATGGATGAACTATAACCAATTAATTTAGAAACAATGATAAGCCTGAAATGGTTAGCTTGGGGACCACCCTTCCAAATGAAGATAGAGAACTCATCAGGCCATTGAAGAAAGACTTTAAAGCCTTTGAAGATTAAGAAGTTAAGCATTGAACAATTCAAAATCAGACTTTCAAGAAGATTAGCCCATGTAGCAAAAGAAAAGATAAAAGAAAAGAAAAAAAGAAAAAGCGTTGACTGGAAAAGTGATGATAGAATCGTCAAGAATGTCGAAGAAGATTGATAGAGAATTGTTGGAAGAAATACCTTGTGATCAAGAAGGTTAGAGCATCAGTTCATGACTCGGAAGGAGAGTTGAATATGAAATTAGGGTGGTCCTTTTATCAATAAAAATCTTTGGCATGTGTAGAGTCCTAGCCTGCTAGGTTGAAAACCTGAAAAAGCAGCCTAGGAAAAAGTTAGGGCTTTGAAAAAAAAAAAATTGTGTTTGAACTACGAAGACCTAATTCCCTACAAAGGATAAGCTTTTCATATGTGTGTGTTTCTTTCAAAGATTAGGTGGGGATACATAGGCAGCCCATAAAGTCACTTTGGGTGCAGTCTAACCAAAAAAAAAAAAAAAAGAGAGAGAAAAGAATAAAGAAGGGCATTGTATATGACTATCATTGAACGTGATTCTTTGTGACTAGGTTAAAAGGGAATAGTTTCATCCATAAGCCTCTTAGGAGATATAACGTGCCACTAAGAAAATTGATATGATTTTTCCCCTATATCTTGGTACTTTGTGTCCTGTTTATATCCTCACCATTGATTCTCCCATGATTATCTTCATATTTTGTTTTGCCCAGTGTCTTTATTGGTCATTGACCTTGACTTCTAAAGAGTCCTTGATTGTTGTGATCCCATTCAATCCCACAAAAAAAAAAAAAAAAAAAAAAAAAATCCCTAATTCATTGGACCTTACTATGTCCTTCTACTCAAACTTTTGTCATGGATTTAATGATAGAAAAGGTATAGCAGTGATCTCTAAGGGAATGATTGGGCTTATTTGATTGAAATATCTGAATGGCTCAACAAAGAGTAGGGGTATGAGACTTCATGAATTGAATTCCTTCATGATTGAAGCATTATCAAGGTCAAACAGGCTCGAATGGCTCAATGAAGAGAAGGGGTATGAGACTTCATGAATTGAATTCTCATGGTTGAAACATTCTTAATATTTAAAAGGCTTTTGGTAGTAAAAGAGAAATAAAGATAAAAGAAAACCCGCTAGGTTAAAAACCCAAAAGGGTAATCTAGGCAAAAGTTAAGGTGTTTGAAAAAGAAAATAAGGAAAAAGAAAGTGTCTACTCTGTCTCTGTACTCTAAATGACCAATCGATCTAATTCAGGCCTCTTGAAAGTCCATCTTTTTCTATTAAGGCGTGTCCATGATTAAAGAAAATTGTTTTACAAAAGGCTCCATGACTGTACTAAGTCTGTGTAGGTAATCTTAAGAATGTCTTTCAATAAATGATGAAAAATGAAAAATAATGAATTTTATTGGAAGCCATTGTTGGTTTTAGTCTCTAAATCCGTCTTGGTATGAGTGTCTATCATGTCTTTAGAAGTTATACCTTTTGTTAGGTCTGTCTTCCCTCATAAGGTTTGCACCATTTTATCATAAGGCTTGAGGGTCTTTTGCATGTTTGTTTCTAGACTAGCTAGCCTACTTGGTTTGGTTTTAAGGCATTTTTTGCATATTTGTCTCTAAGGTTATGGACTTCTTCTATTCAGCTTTAAGGCTTGAAAGTCTTTTAATGTATTTATATAAGCTTATGAGTTGACCTCATTTCTAGGCCTATAAATTTTTGCATGATTGTCTTGAGGCCTGTACGCCTCCTTTGTTCATCTTAAAGCCTAGATACCTCAGTCATTTTAGCTTCCAGGTTCAACACCTTAAAGCTTAGGCTCTTTTTCAATCCAACTTCGAGGTTTAAATGCCTCCTGAAACTTTTTTAAGGCATGTGTAGCCTTTGTTCTTCCCTTGTGAATATTGATGAATCTCATCCACACTACAGAGTACTGGCCACTTCTCATTGGTTTCTTAATATGAATATTAACTCCTACTCATACGAAGCTTTAGATTTCTCATATAAGTATTGATTATTACTCAAATGATCACTTATTTTAATTGTTCTCCTGTTGTACAAGTATTGACTCTTACTCATATAATGCATTGTTCCTCTTCATATGAATATTGAATTCTACTCATACGATGCGATGTTTTTCTTGAGTACTGACTTCTACTCATCTTAAGCATTGATTTTTGCTTATGTATTTTTCGTCAAATAAGTAATGACTCCTACTCATTTTGAGCATTGACTTTTGCTCATATGCTTTTCTCTGTGAGTATTAACTCCTACTTATTTCAAGCATTGACCGTTGCTCATATGCTTTTAATCGTGAGTATTGACTCTTACTCATCTTAAGCATTGACCCTTGCTAACTTATGTGTTTTTCTTTATGAGTATTAACTTCTACTCATGAGATTTCTTATTAGACTTTCAGTATGGATATTGACTTCTATCCATACATTATATCATTGGTTCTCGTATGAGTAATGACCCTTGTTCATATGATGTCTTATTGGCCCTCCTAAGTATTGATTTGTACTCATTCCGAGTATTGACATGTACTCATCCTAAGTATTGACCCATACTTACCTCGAGTATTGACACATACTCATCCTAAGTATTAACCCATACTTATCCCGAGTATTGACAAATACTCATCCTAAGTATTGACCCATACTTATTTCGAGTATTGACACATACTCATCCTAAGTATTAACCCATACTTATTCTGAGTATGGGTCAGTATTGACCCATACTCGCCCCGAGTATTGACCCATACTCATCCTAAGTATTGACCCATGCTTATTCCGAGTATTGACCCATGCTCGTCCCGAGTATTGACCAATACTCATCTTAAGTATTGACCCATACTTATTCCGAGTATTGACCTATACTCGTCCCAAGTATTGACTCATACTCATGCCTTGAGTATTGACACATATTCATCTTGAGTATTAACCCATACTCATTCTAAGTATTAGAGCATATTTGTCCCAAGTATTAACCCATACTCATCTTGAGTATTGACCCATACTCACTTTTAGTATTGACCCATACTCACTCTCTTGTTTCGAGTATTGACCCATACTCATCACATGTATTCTGAGTATTGAACTATACTCATTCCAAGATTTGACCCTGTCACACCCCATTTTTGCCACCTTAGCTAGGGTTTGTCATTGCATGTGTCTTTTTGTTTCCTTTTTGAGTCTAGTTTTTTGCATTGAGTTTCTAGGGTCCTAAGGATGGTGTGTATGAATTTTGGTTCAATTTGGAGTTGATCTTGAGGGTTAATAAGAACTTTTGTGACTTGAGGGGCATAATTGTCTTTTTGATCACAAACTTTCCATTTGACCTTGAAATGATCTCCAAGTTGCCAATTGGAGTTCATATGGTTGTATTTGAGGTATTTGTGGGATCAATTCAATGAATTGAAGGTTCGGGATTAGAATGGCTCAGCAAGGCTCAGGTTGGCTAAAAGACCTACTTCGGGTTAGCTCGAATTGGTTCATGATTTTCACTCTATGACTACTCATTTGACCTTGATTGGTCTTAATTTCATCCCCAAATGTGTTTAGGGAGGTTGAATTTCGAATTGGAAAGCATTCGGTGCAACCCTATGTGCATACCTAAGCTAAGCGATGGTGAGGCATAGCGGTTAACCACTTTTGTAGGACCCAACCATGCAGTCATGGCTAGGGTTTCTTGCCCTCAAGTGACTCAAATTACATTCCCCTTCGAAACACAGTCGTTTTGGCTTTCGTTTCGTCAAAATCGGAGTTGATTTGGGCCCTGAAACACATTTGGAAGTCGAAGGGGGTCAAATTTGGGCTGAAGCTGACATGGCCTCGGGTGACCACCCAGGCCTAGGCGGCTAGCCGCCTGGGCCCAGGCTGCTAGCTGCCCAGCCCCAGGTGGTCACCCGAGCCACTTTCCTTTTTTGAGCCTTGACGCGGCTCCCATCCTATTTCCTCGGATTTGCTCGCCTTTAGCCGCCATTTAACCCTAATTTCAGCCCTATTTGACCTACTTGAGCCCCAAGGGAACCTCTAAGAGCCCTTGGATCAATCCCTAGGGTTTTAATCCCAACCATTGAGGGTTTTCCCTCAATCCCTATAAATACCCCCTTATACTTCAGCAATAGGGGGGATTTTTCTGAAGTGTGGAGGACTTTGGTGAGACTTGGAGGCTATGGCAGCCATCCTTAGGGTAGTTTAACCTATATTTTGAGTGAGAGAGTGAGAGAGAGAGCTTGAAGGAAGGCTGGAGCATCGCTTGAAGGCTTGAAGGAGGTTGTTTCCAGCAGCACATAAGAGGAGGAGGACTCTCTACAGCAGCCACCATAGGTATACCCCTTCCCCTCTCTCTTTCATTTAAACTAGGGTTTTTGCATAACTTTGCATTACTTCATGTTAAAAGCTTATTGTTTTATCATGTGTTGATGCTTCTAATGCTTAGAATACATGATTAGGATATTGTTTATGGCTGGTTTTGCATGATATAATGTCATTCTATGTGGTTTTATGAGTGTTTGTGTTTTTAGGGTTTTTTTTAGAGTCTTTTCTAGGGTTTTACATGGAATAGTCATTATTTCCTGTTCAAGTTTGTGTCTTTATCATGTCTTATTGCTTCTATTAGTTAGTATGCATGATCAGGATAATATTCATGGGTAGGATGCTGTTCCATGTGATTTAATGCATGTTTGCAATTCTAGGGTTTCTCTTGTGCTGAAATTAGGTTTTTACTTAGAATAGCTATATTTCATGTGCAAGCTTGTGTTTTTATCATGTGTTGATGCTTCTATTGATTAATATGCATGATTAAAATGATGTCCACAATGAGTTTTGCATGATTTAGAGTTATTTTATGTGATTTTGAGCACAATGGTGATTCTAGGGTTTCATTCATCCTTGTATTAGGAGAGTAGCATATAGCATGATAGCTTAGGGTTTTTCTTTGTGTTTTCTTCATAGTTGATATATATGTGCTGCATATTTGATAACTATGACATTCTTCTGCATTCATAGTAGTGGATTTTAGTGTTTTTTGCATGTCATTGCATGTAGGGTTGAATTAGGGTTTTAGTTAGCTTATGATTCATGTTGTTGCATGACTTGTGGTTGATTTTAAACCTTATTTCAATTCTGTCCAGATCTGTTAGTTGTCCTTGATATGATATTTTGAGCATGTGTTAGCCCATGTTTGGGCATGATAATGGCTTGATTGGGAATCTAGCTTGTTTGGTTGGTATTTTGGTATGTTTTGCATGGAAATTGCAGGTGCTTTGACAGGTACAGCAGGTGCAACTACCCCACCAATGTGGGGTGGTTATTTTGGCTATTGTGAGATGAAATCTTGCAAATAAGATAATTACCCTATGCAATAGGGTGGTTATTTTGACAGGTTGCTTTTGCTTAAGGTAAGTAGGGTGTGAGGGTGCCCCAATTCACCCTTCTTTCCTTTCCTTGAAACTTTCCCTTTCTCCCCCCCCCTAGGGTTGTTTCCTAATAGAGGGGTATGGTAGATTCTATAGTTTCCTTTCAATAAAGAATACCTTTTAAATCAAAGTTTCCATCTTTTATCAAAATTCCATATTTTACTAAAGACCTTTTGAGAATCATTCATTTTTGGAAACTTACCATGTTTTACTTGAAAGGAAACTTAGGGTTTACCATAGGCCTTGATTAGGTTATAACCCTATTCCCTTTCGAACTACGTGGACTTTGATCCATGTATTTCCATACATGGTACGTAGGCGCTCTTCGTGATGTTCAAGTCCGCCCTAGGATACTAAGTATCCTAGGTTTTCTCCTCTCCCCCTTTCTTTTTTTTCTTTCTGTTTTTCTTTGATTTACTTAACTATATGGATTAATGAATGAATGATATGCATGCTGTCTTGTGATGATAATTGTTGATTTGTGTGTGATTAAGACTTTGATTTAGCCCAATTAAATTAAGAGACCATTTAGGGCGATATGGGTGCCTATAGGCTTTGCCTAGAACCTTCCCATATCGTAACTTAGCCTCCGAATCCCCGAATTCTCTGGTTTCCAAAGGACTTTTTGCCTTACCATTTTTAAACATGGAGTCAATCTTTTGTTTTCCTAAAACAAAACTGTTTTTTAGGGTTTTCCTTGTTTCCTTTAAAAAATAAGGTGGCGACTCCTTTTCTTTTCTTTTCAAAACCTAAACCCGTGCGAATCTTCTCGCCACTCCCTCGTGGGCCCGATTTCCGGGGTTCACAGACTGGCGACTCCACTGGGGATTTGTGGGCTAGACTCTATACAATTTGATTGGGCTAAGTTAATTTCTTTTGTTTAATTAAAATCAATCACATTGCATCCGCTTGATTGTGTGCTTTCATTTATTGCATTGTGTGCGCAAACTCTTGCATGTTAGGATCGATGTCCCTTGCCACTGACGGGCCTAGCCTCAACCTTGGTTTTCCTGATTCCATGAGTTGGGGCGAAAGCTCTCAACCTCTCTTGCCAAGTACCCTTGGGCTTGCCCTTGGGTATATTAAATGAGTTAATCACGTACTGCTGGACCCACGCGGCGTTCCTGATGCCACATGTGGTTAGGTATAAAGATTGCTCAAGCAAGTGAAGGACCCCAGCCTACCCTTATCATTAGTCCATATAGACAGACTTGTAGGACATTATGGTTTCACCCTTATGCACCCACATTGTTTGTAATGATATCATGACCGTGTTTGTGATGTGCTTAATGGACAATTAATAGAGGACCTTTGCACCCTATATCCTTAATACGTACCTTTCGCCCATGACCCTTGTAAAGGTGATTGGATTAAAAGGGACTAATTGAGTATATATGGCGTGAAGTCATTGAGACAAATATGGAAGCCTAGGACATACCCTTAGGATGAGAGACTGATTGTTCCCTTTCTTAGAGGAGTGAGAAGACGTACTGGCTTGGATCCGTGACCAGCAAGGGCGCTTAGTGAAGATTGATTCTACCAACCAGTCAGATATGGCCGATGAAGCAACTAGTGAAGGGGATTTTGATGTTGAGACTTGTTTGAAGGCTATCATGACCAAACTTGATTACACCACTGATGTATCCGAGAGAGCATTAAAAATGACCCAAGATATCCAACATAAGATGTCCGAACCCGAACAGAATAATGGCCGTACCCCGGGGGATAACACCGAAAATGGGACCCAGTCTGGAGAAGGCACTAAGACCAATGATGGGGGAAGCACTCAGCCCAAAGGGAATGAATCACCTGAAGTTTTTAACCTAGAAGGGGGAAGTAAGGGGAAGACCTCTGATACAGACTCTGTGTTGGCTAGTAAGGTAGAAGCCTTGGAGAGAACTATAAAGGGAATCCGTAGGACAGATGACATGGTGGATGTACGTACCCTATCTTTGTTTCCTCAAGCTCGTATTCCATTACAATTCAAGATGCCCGAATTAGAAAAGTTTGATGGAACGGGTTGCCCTAAGACCCATTTGAAGATGTATGTGCGAGCTATGCACCCTCGAGGAGCGACAGATGAACTCTTGGCCCAAATGTTCCATGAAACCCTAGCCATTTCTGCCTTAAAGTGGTTCCTAGCCTTGGATGAGAATAGAACCCGAACTTGGGAGGACATATGTAATGAGTTTTCAGAGCACTACAAGTACAACACTGAGGTGGATGTCATAAGAAGGGACCTAGAGACCACAAAACAAGGGGCTAATGAGACCTTTTCCGCTTTCATTACAAGGTGGAGGCAAAAGGCCTCGAGAATGGCAGATAGACCGAATGAGGAAGATCAGATTCAGTTGGTGGTTAAGAACCTATTGCCGGTGTATCACAAGCACCTCTTTGCTCACTACTTCCCTAATTTCAAGGCTCTTATAGGAGCAGGTACACAAGTTGAGGATGCCATTGCCGATGGGTCAATCAAGACAGAAGAAGTCCAAAAGAGCCGCAGGCTGAACTTTGCTGGGAAAAACAATGCCGAGGTCAATGCCATAGCCCAACCCATTCAACCTATCTCCCTAAATGACACCAACCCACCTCGCCAATTCACCGAGCTGCATATGCCACTTGAGAAAGTACTTGAAAAGCTAAAAAGCCGAGGCCTGTTGAAACCTCTCGACCCAAGACCACCACCAAACCCATTGCCCAAAAGCTACAATGAGAATGAATACTGCAAATTCCACCAAGCCAAAGGCCACTCAACCAACCGTTGTTATCGCCTTAGGCATGAGATCCAGGACTTACTTGACAAACAAATCATCTCACGACCAACCCCACCAAATCGCCCAAATGTTACCCAAAATCCACTTCCCTCTCATAATTCATCCAACTCCATAAATGCCATTGAAGCCGACCCATCTCGACCTTGCCTACCCATAAGACAATATACCCCGTTACCCATGTCCTTGACCCAAGCCTTTCACCAATGCTGCAACCAAGGCCTTATCATACCTCACCTTCCAAAGCCAAGACCCCAAACACCCCATCAATATTGCCAATACCATGGTATACCCGACCATGACACTGATGACTGTGCTATGTTGAGAAAGGTCGTTCAAGACCTCATTGATCAAAAGACCCTACAATTGCCAAAGAAGTCCATCCAACAGCAGTTGAAAGAAAGGTATGAAGCAGGAGACCCTCAAGTGGGGTTATTGGGAGAACCTTCGGGGAAGTTTGATTACTATGTGCTTTATCCTGATCCATTGCCAAGTGAGCCCATAATTCCTACGGGCTGGGATGATATACCCGAAGAGGTGCAGATAGAGGACATTGACATGATTGAATGGGATGACCTGATGGGTGACACAAATGAAATTGATGACATATGGGCTAGTGATGAAGAAGTAGACCACATGACAAGAGGGGGCCGCCATTTCAAGCCTCCGCACTTGGAATCTGATAATCCACTGGGTGAGTTAGATAAGCGCCTTGATGTGCAAGAAGAAGAGGATGAAGTACTCCGACAATTGAAGAAGACCAATGCCAATATCACCATCTGGGGCTTGCTTATGGCCTCTCACAAACACAGACAGACAGTGCTGAAGTTGTTAAACCAGATACAGGTTCCGGTTGATTTGTCCCCTGAGGGATTGGTGAGTCTAGTAAACCCTGCTCCGAAGAATTCCACTATAGTGTTCACAGAGGCGGACTTACCTAAGAGTGGGCCAAGCCACTCCCAAGCCTTGCATATAACTGTTGATACCATGGGGAAGAGAGTTCCTACGGTCTTGATTGATAATGGTTCCGCATTGAATGTATGTCCCTTGAGAACTGCAACTGTTTTGGGCTTGGGGCCCACTGATTTCACTCCATCTGGGCAGACAGTGAGGGCGTATGATAATACCCGTAGAGAAGTAATTGGGGTGATCACTCTACCTTTAATCATGGGACCCACGGAGTTCAGAGTGGAGTTTCAAGTCTTGGATGTGCCGTCATGTTTTAATCTATTATTGGGAAGGCCTTGGATTCATCCCGCTGGGGCTGTACCATCATCATTGCATCAAAAGGTAAAGTTCCCACATGAGGGAGCCATTGTCACACTTCAAGGGGACTATGATTTGAAAATGGCGGGAGTACCCGTATGTGAAATAAAACCAGAATCAATTGAGATACCCTTGTCGGGGTTTGAGTATGTGCAATGTATAGAAAAAGAGTTCGGGAAGGAAGAGCCATCACACTATTGCACTTTTTACCCAAGTTCTGATCCAGCACTGACAGACAAAGACTTTTGTGACAAGTACTTTACAGATGGGCCGAATCCTCAGAGCTTGACAAGTTGGTACAATTCTGTGGGAAAGAAGAAAGAAGACTGGGTAGAACATGTGGATACCGATGCTATGGTCACCATGTTCCAAGATATGGTTCTTACTGTGGGGGAGTCAGCAGCAGAAGATTTCCAAGATTCGTCAATTCACCATGCAACCATGCCGCTTCATAATTGGTACCTAGAAGATGGAGCCATTGCAGAGATCCTTGAAGAAGAAGATCATGACCTGCCTGATAGTAGCTTGTAGGTTCCTTAGTTAGAGTCTTTCCTGCTTTCAATAAAGTGTGTCCGCCTATCCCACTTTGTGGAGTTAGGAGTCGTTTCATAGTTGTGGCACCAAATTTTGTTTCCTTTTCAAGTTTGTGTCTTTTTGTTGGTTCCTTTAATGAAGTGTGTTTCTTTTATACATTGTTTGCTTGCAGTGTTTCTTTTCTCTCTTCTATGGATATTTATGGCATGGATATAGATCCTAGGAATGACGTCCCCCCGGAGCTCGTCGAGCGAAGGAAAAGGGGTGTCACCGAACCTAACATGGATGAATTGGAATCAATCAATTTAGGGACAAATGAATTGCCAAAGATAATTAAAATTGGGATAACCCTTTCACCACTTGAAAAAGAAAAGCTGATAGCCCTCTTAAAGGCCAACATAACGGCCTTTGCATGGTCTTATGAAGACATGCCTGGCATAGATCCAGACATTGTGCAGCACTTCATCCCCACCAATCCCCTTAAAAAGCCGGTAAAGCAAAAATTGAGAAGATTGAAACCCGAGTGGGCATTGAAGGTAAAGGAGGAAGTAACCAAGCAACTCGATGCGGGGTTCCTACAGGTTGTGGAGTATCCCGAGTGGTTATCCAATATAGTTCCCGTGCCTAAAAAGGATGGAAAAGTGAGGATGTGTGTGGATTTTCGAGATCTTAATGCAGCAAGCCCTAAGGATGATTTTCTTTTGCCCCACATTGATGTATTGGTAGATAGTACTGTAGGACATGCGCTCCTCTCTTTCATGGATGGGTTTTCCGGATACAATCAGATAAAGATGGCGCCGCAAGATATGGAGAAAACGGTCTTTATCACACAGTGGGGAACATATTGTTACAGAGTGATGCCGTTCGGTTTGAGAAATGCCGGGGCTACCTATCAGAGAGCTACTACAACATTGCTGCACAACATGATCCATAAGGAGGTGGAAGTATATGTGGACGACATGATCGTGAAGTCCGTGGATCGAGAAGGACACTTCATGGCACTGGAAAGGTTCCTGGAGCGAGCAAAGAAGTACAACTTGCGGTTGAATCCTCAGAAATGCGCTTTTGGTGTCACTGCAGGCAAGCTATTAGGATTTATGATTACTCAGAGGGGAATCGAGGTCGATCCGGGAAAAATCAAAGCCATTGTAGAGATGGAGCCGCCTAGCACAGAGAAGCAGATTCGAGGGTTCTTGGGGAGAATTCAGTACATAAGTAGGTTCATTGCTAATTTGACTATGGTGTGTGAACCGATTTTCAAGTTGCTTAAGAAGGGTGTGCCGAAAGTATGGAATGAAGAATGTCAAGAAGCCTTTGAGACTATCAAAAGGTATTTGAGTAATCCACCAATTCTAGTTCCCCCGCGACAAGGTGAACCGTTATTGTTATACTTGACGGTCACTGAAACCGCGACGGGAGCTATGCTAGCTCAGTACCTTAAGGGGTCAAAAAAGGAGAACGCCATTTACTATCTAAGCAAGAAGATGACAGATTATGAGGTGAAGTACAATGCCATAGAAAAGGCTTGTGTGGCTTTGGTATGGGCAACTCAGAAACTCCGTCACTACATGATCTCGTATGAGGTTTTCTTGATAAGCCAAATGGACCCACTGAAGTACCTGATAGAAAGGCCGGTCTTGTCCTACAGAACTGCTCGTTGGTCGATTCTTCTCAATGAATTCGACATAAAGTATGTAACACAGAAGTCAGTAAAAGGAAGTGTCATTGCAGATTACTTGGCTAGCTGCCCTGTGGCGTCATCAGAACAATTTAATGACCAATTCCCCGATGAGGATGTCTGGAGATTGGAAAGAAGATTTGGAAGGTATACTTCGATGGAGCTGCAAATAAGAGAGGGTATGGGATAGGAGTCCTACTGGTTTCACCTGAAGAAGCATTTACACCCTTGGCAGTTAAGCTAGGGTTTGAAGCAACCAACAACATTGCTGAGTATGAAGCCTGCATCCTCGCGTTGGAAGCTGCACTAGAATTGGGGATCAAAGAGTTAGAGGTTTTCGGAGATTCAGCACTAATTATCTACCAGATAAAGGGAGAGTGGAAGACTCGTGATGAAAAGCTGCTGCCGTATCATGCATACTTAGAAGCCTTGACTAAAGAATTTGTGGAAATAGAGTTCAATTACTTGTCGAGAAATAAGAATCAGTTCGCCGATGCTTTGGCAACTCTAGCTTCCATGGTGGAAATCCCGGATGGTGGGAATGTAAAACCGTTAGTGATAGAATGTAGAGAAAAACCTGTGTATTGCTGTTCTATTCGAGAAGGAGAGTTGAAAGATGGCCATCCTTGGTACTATGACATCATGAAATTCATCGAGGAAAGGGAGTATCCTGAAGGAGCAACCCGCATTGATAGGAGAACACTGAGAAGGCTAGCGAGTCACTATGTTTTGTGTGGAGGAAAGCTATACCGAAGATCATACGATGGGGTCCATCTGTTGTGTGTCACTGAGGAAGAAGCCGAACGTCTTGTTAGTGAAATCCATGAAGGAGTTGGAGCACCGCACATGAATGGTTATATGCTAGCTAAGAAAATCATGAGGTTGGGCTACTATTGGTCTACAATGGAGAGAGATTGCCATGCACATGTTAAGAAGTGTCACAAATGTCAAGTCTTTGCTAATGGACAACACTTGCCTTCCATGCCTTTGACAAGCATGTCGTCGCCTTGGCCGTTTGCAGTGTGGGGGATAGATATAATTGGACAGATTAAGCCGAAAGCCTCCAATGGGCATGAGTACATCTTGGTAGCTATCGATTACTTCACTAAGTGGGTAGAGGCAGCATCTTTCAAGACCTTGAACGCCAAGAAGGTAGCACAGTTCATACAGCTCAACATCATCTACAGGTATGGGGTACCCCATGAGATCATTTCAGACAATGGTCAGCACTTTCAGAAAGAAACCAAGGAGCTTTTGCAGAAATACAACATAGTGCACCATTTATCCTCCCCTTATCGCCCGCAGACTAATGGAGCAGTGGAGGCCGCCAACAAGAATGTTAAGAAGATATTACAGAAAACAGCTGACACCTACACTGATTGGCATGAGAAGTTGCCATTAGCCTTGTGGGGCTATAGAACATCTGTGAGATCGTCAACAGGGGCTACCCCTTATTCCTTGGTGTATGGGATGGAGGCTGTTTTGCCTATTGAGTTGGAGGTACCGTCATTACGGGTTGCTATGGAGAGTCAGATAGCAGAAGCAGATTGGGTTAAGAACCGTTATGATGAGCTGGCATTGCTCGATGAAAGGCGATTGAGGGCCTTGTATCATGTACAGGGATATCAGCGAAGGGTTGCAAGAGCATTCAACAAGCATGTCAGAGACCGAGGTTTGAAGACAGGGGATTTGGTGTTGAAAGAAATCAGAGCTCCAATTTTTGATCCACGAGGGAAGTTCAAGCCAAGTTGGGGTGGCCCGTATGTTATCAAGGAGATATTACCAGCAGGGGCTGTTCGCCTCATGGATATAGATGGAATTGAGTTCGCTCGCCCTACCAATTTGGATCAATTGAAGAAGTATTATGTGTAAGGCCTGCTAGGTTGAAAACCCATCAGGGCGGCTTAGGCAAAAGTTAAGGCATTTGAACTACGAGGGCCTGATTCCCCATTCCTGAAAAAAAAAAAAAAAAAAAAAAAAAAAAAAAAAAAAAAAAAAAAAAAAAAAAAGAGAAAAGAGAAAAAAAGAAAAAAAAGAGAAGAAAAAGAAAAGAAAAATTGAAAAAAGGATGGGGATACGTAGGCAGCCCATAAAGTTACCTTGGGTGCGGTCCAAACAACACCACAACAACAAATCTCAAAATTTAATTATTATTGGCAATTCATTTAGAACTAATTGATTGACATAGCAATTTATTGGTGTTAGATAAAGCACTATTGACATGCCATAGATATCCTATTTCTAAAGTCTTCAAGTCCTTTTGATTTTCTTCAGAGTCTCTTGGTCTGCTTTCTTTTCTTTTCCTTCAAGTCTTCGCTTCTTTCGTAAATCATGGGCATGTGCTGCTTCCACTGCTTCCAGAATGTCTTCCCTACAAAATCCAAGTCTTGTGTCCTTGACGAGGTCATAAATCCTTCCCCTGCGTATGGTTTCTCTTTCACCCAAGTTATTCTTCAACCATGTCTTGTATTCAGGGCTCATGACATAAGGCCCATCAGTGTTCTCAACTCGAGTCAGTTTCAGTTGGTCAGTCCATCTAGTCTTGGCCCACTTAACCATTATAGGGCCCACAGGTTCAACAGAATGATCAAATACCACAGAAGTAGGTATGGTTTGCATGGTACCCATTTGACGAAGGATTCTTGAAGTCCAATAGAATGAAGTTGACCTCAACCCTATGAGTTTGACCATAGCACATCCAGAAGTTCGAAGAAGAATTTGTTCCTTGCATCCCCATATGGAGACAAACCACTTGATGTTTCGCCATGAGAGAGTTTGGAAGTAGCCCAACCATTCCCTCAAAGAAAATTGACCAGGAAGTTCAACTCGACGGCAACAATAATGTTGGGGTTTGTATGGGTTAATGGTGGTAAGAGACAAGAAGTTAAGCCTTTCAAAAAGCCACATCTGCAGTGGAAGGGGGCTCCCTCCTAATGGGGCTTGTGGGTTATCATGAACTTTGTCTAAACTGTTGAGGGTTTCAGCTAGCACCATGGGAATCAGGTTGTTGTGTTCAAGAAGAAAAGGAATCAGTTCACAAATTTGAATAGGGACATAGAGAGTCCCCGTGGAGATAAGGAAGCGACCAACCAAGCAGAAAGCAAGAGCATGTTGAGTAGGAAGGTTGAAATCCAAGGTACCTTTGCTATCATGAGCCAAGAAGGAAGTTGCTATTTCCATGAGATTCACCTTATGATCCTTCACAAATATGGAGGCCTCTTGTTGAGAAATCCCAAGGAAGTTGGAGAAGGAAATCAAGTAACTTGAGCGTGGAGTAGGGAGGATGAAAGGTCCTACAGGTGAAACTCCATACAGGGCGCAGAACTCTTCCATTGTTGGGCATAGTTCTTCATAGTTGAAGCGGAATACATGAAGTTGGGGATCCCAAAAATATGTAGCAGCAGTAAGAAGAGTGGTTTCAAGCTTCACATGCATCAAAGAAAGCAACGGATCCAAGCAGTAGCGCTTGAACTCCTTCCTTGCCCCCACACTCATAACTTTCAGAAAATCACTCAAGAGTTTGTCTAGGGCTTCCATAACTTGCTCTCAATGAATGTTAATAGGGTTTGAGACCCCTTGGATGTGCTTTTATAGGAAAAAATTCGGAAATCCGTGTTTTGGAAGGTGGAATCCCGTCAAAATAGGAAGTTTCCTAAAATCAGGCGAAACACCGCTTCAGGCTCAGGTGACCACCCAGGCCTGGGCGGCTAGCCGCCTGGGCCCAGGCGGCTAGCCGCCCAGCCCCAGGTGGTCACCCGAGGCCGCCGTCTTGTTTCGCCCATTTTTGCCTTGTTATGCCTTCGTTTGGCCCTTTTGTGATGTTTTGACTTTTTTGTGCTTGATTTAAGCCCATTTTTCACTCAATACGAGATCATATCATTGCAATAAAGTTCGAACATAGATTCATCAAGTATCCATAATAAAGGTTCAAGGTTGGGAATTGAAATTCCTAATTAATACATAACAAGATAGATGGAAAGGTTCCAACATTCCTAACAAGAGGTGAGTGAAACTCAATGATTTCCCGTGGGCCTTCTCTTTCGACTTGGCCCAGCTCCATCATGCCCTGAACGAGGTGCTCTAGAAGGGGGCATATCCTGTGGTGGATTAGACGATGATGCCTGTTGCAAACAAAGATAATGAGTTAGGAGGGTAATGGTGCCAATCCTAGTTGAAAGCTAATAAGATGATCACTCACTTGGGGATTTAAGCGAGCTTCTAGAACTGAGTTCTCTAAACTCATTCGCACAAGATCCCTCCTCAATCCTTCATTGAGTTCAATGCATTCCTGGGCATACTCCCGTGGAACCTAGGAAAGTATAAACATGGTTAACAATAATGAAAGAATCCAATTTCAAGAAGATAAGAGTTTAGAACTCACATTCTCATAATATGGATCGATCTTGGGATATTCATCGAATGGTGGATGGGTAATGTCAGTCTTCACAAATTTTGTTCCACTGCACAAGTTCACATACCAATTTAGTTGTGGGAGGGGTGGAGGTTGATTTCCTTCAAGGTCCTCATCCTCGTCGTTGTAAGTCATCCCAGTGGCAGATCCAACTGTGGAGCTGTGTCCCCTTGCCCGTCGGCCCTGAAATTCAAATGTTTGTCAAGTGAAGTCTTCCTTATGATCTTAAAAAAGAATTTGAGAGTTTGGGGAGCTCACCCCTTGAGGTGGGAGACCAATGACCCTAGGATTCATCAGATATTGTCGACAAAAGGCAATGTATTCTATGCGAGGGGAGGTGAATCCCTCAGCATCCCAACCCCTCAGAGCTTCTTCTAGTTCATCCCCCACTAGGTGGCTAGTGTGCCTCATGTTCTCAGGTGGCATGGAAGGTGTCACAGCTGCATTCATATTTCCATGGACTTGTCTCAGGACTCGTTCCCCAAGATACCAGCACCTACCTATGGGGCCTTCAAAGAGGACCCTTTTGCTTGTCAACTCCAAACAAGAGGAGTACTTCTCGGGAAGCCTATGCTCCCACAGCCTCCATGGATCCCATTCCACCTGTTGAGTTTGAAATGAGAAATGAAAAAAGAAAGATAAAAAAGATAAAGAGAAAGAAAGATTTTACCATATCAGCAGTCAAGCTGGCAAGATATGCCCTTGCATGGGCATAATCGTGTCGATTGGAGGCTCTTGTAGCCAAGCAAGATGGAGCATAATTCTGAAGGATGGGCCATGACATGGCATCACTAGCAAGAGTTGGGCGACACATGTTCAGGTACTCGTAGTACCATATCTGGGGAAAACCAAAAAATATATATATAGATGAAATCATGTGTGTGTTAAGTTTCGGGAAATAATAGAGAATTGAATGTTCTGTGTTACCTCCCAAACGAAAGGAAGTCCCCCAAAGTTCTTTGCAACTCCTCGGGACATGTCAGTCATGGAGCGATACATGTTTGCGAAAGCAGCTCCACCCCAATTGTATCTCCCAATTTTGTTCACATCTTCCATGCTAGCTAGCAACTCAAGTCGAGCCATGTCATTGGTGCCCGCAAAGAAAGTGCATGAAATCATGTAGAGCAAGAAAGCACTCACAATGTATTTGGGATCCGTCCCCTCACTCTCTTCTTCAGTGGCAAAGGTGTTGTAGAGCCAAGTACGGCGCACACCTTTTGGGCTTAATTCCGCTTCAACCCCAAGTAGAGCTACTATGTAGTTTTGATCCATGTTGGCTTGTTCATAGTATTCCAAGCGCTTGCCTTTCAAGCTCAACCCAGTTATCATGGTGAAATCCTTAGGAGTCATGGTCATCTCCCCGAAGCTAAAATGGAAAGTGTTGGTGGTGTCCCACCATAGCTCTGTCAAGGCAAACAATGCTTGCCTATCCCATTGCTCGTTCCATAGAGCATCTAGGAAGGGCCCAAAACCCTCCTTCTTTACTATCTTGCGAGCACGTGGTTGGGCATGTTCCATATATCTCCACCATGAGATGAGCCCCTTTATTGATGTCCTTGTACGGAGACCTTGGAAGTCGGGCTATGTCAAAAGATTGTGTATTGAGTTAGCATTGAAAATATAGAGATATTGGGCATACATTGGTAATTGATTTCAAATGGTTTTCCAAAAGTTTTAAAATATGGGTTTTGATTCATGCCCATGACTTTGTGTATTCAAATTCATTGATTTTGTAAGGATTGAACATGTTTTTGCCTTTCGAGCATTTTGTCAAACACTTGGTGTGTGACTTGTTTTCAAGCATTGAAATAAAAGATTTTTGTATATCAAATCCTTGCCAAGACCATTTGACTTTGTGCTACAATGCAAACCAATTGATTTTTCAAGAATTGAGCATGTTTTTGTCTCTTTGGCATTTTATCAAACACTTGGTGGGCATCTTTTCTCAAGCATTGGGAAACAAGCATTTTGCACATTCAATCCTTGCCAAATTAATGAACTTGGCTTAACAATGATAAAAACAATCAAAAGAAGATCATGGGAATGCATTTTATCCAATAGAAATCAAGATTTCAAGATAAACATGTTAAGTTGGGAAGAACTAACCTCATGTTGGGAATGGAGGTATGAGAGATGTTTCTTAGGTTCAAGCAACACCTTGTCTTGGGATGCATCATAGATTGGTGCCTTGTATCTATTCTTGATCACATAATATGGATACTTGATGTTGGAATCATTGCTAGAAGCCATTGTTGGTGGTTGAGCTTGTATGTGAGAAAAATGGGTTTAATAAGAAAGATGATGAATTTGGTCTTGCAACTTGATGATTGATGCTTGTTTTTGTTGTTGAATGACTTGTTCTTGATGCTATTTCATGCACACAACTTGAATTGCAAGGGAAACTTTGATTGAGAATGTGTTTATGGGTGTTTGGAGAAGATGGAATGAGTTTCTAGAGAGAGAAACTCTCTATTTTCGAATTGGGTGTGTGTGTGCATCAAATGGGGGTCAAAGGTTTAAAAACCCAGATTTTGGAGGACCCTAGCCTCGGGTAACCGCCCAGCATGGGGCGGCAAGCCGCCTGGGCTTGGGCGGCAAGCCACCAGCAGCCAGGTGGTCACCCCCCCTTGCTCGCTCCGTTGCGCTCGTTTGGCCTTTGCTCGCCTATTCGCGCTCTTGAACCCTCTTTGAGATGGATTCTCAAGCTTGTTTTGGGTTGAAAAATGAATAAATATCTTGACTTTGTTTGACATGAAATTATTTGAATGAGATTGCATTGGTGGCCCTTGTGTGGGCATGGCATGCTAGTAGGGTTGAACAACCCTCTCTATGCATATGGTTTTGATTGTTAGGGATGAATTCCCTCCTATGTCACTATGATTTGTTGTCATTTGGGATAAAGATACCTTCCCTATATGCATGTGAATGATTGCTTTCATGAGATAATTGTGTCTCCTATATGAGTTGGTGTTTGAGTTGAGGCATGAATAGCCTCCATGTGAGATGACTTGGTGAACTTGTTGTGTGTTAGTGAGTAGAAGCTTACCTTTGTCTTGATGACTTAGTGAGAGAAAGATGCAATCTTTCTCATGATTACATGCCTACCTTGATGACTTGAAAGATGCAATCTTTCCCCATGACTTGTGTTTACCTTGATGGGTTGATTATGAGAAGGACGCGGTCTTTCTCATGCTATGTGTTTACCTTGATGATTTGGGCGAGAGAAGGACGTGATCTTTCTCGTGTTATGTGAATTACCTTGACAATTGAGTGATAACCTTGACGGTTTGAGCAAGAGAAGGACATACTCTTTCTCTTGTTATGTGATTACCTTGATGCTTGAATCATAACCTTGATGGTTTGAATATGAGAAGGATGTATCTTTCTCATGTTTTGAGATAGCCTTGATGGCTTCCTGTGGTATGTGTTTACCTTGATTGATTTGAGCAAGAGAAGGACGTGATCTTTCCCGTGTTATGTGATTTACCTTGATATTTGAATGATAACCTTGATGGTTTGAATATGAGAAGGATGTATCTTTCTCATATTTTGGGATAGCCTTGATGGCATTGTGTTACCCCGTATTACTCACCAGTTGTCATTGGTGTAGTATGGGAAGACTTTTCATCGAACGAAGTTCGATGTAAGCTATGGATACCTTGTACTATTCACCAGTTGTCACTGGTATAGTATGGGAAGATATTTCATCGAACAAAGTTCGGTATAAGTTATAGATACCTCATACCATTCACCAGTTGTCACTGGTGTAGTATGGGAAGACCTTTCATCGAACGAAGTTCGATGTAAGCTATGGATACCTCATACTATTCACCAGTTGTCACTGGTATAGTATGGGAAGACCTTTCATTGAACGAAGTTCGATGTAAGCTATGGATACCTCGTACTATTCACCAGTTGTCACTGGTATAGTATGGGAAGACCTTTCATCGAACGAAGTTCGATGTAAGCTGTGGATACCTCATCTTGTCCCCCGGTGAAACTGGTATACAGTATGAGAAGAGTTCTGAAGAGTACCTTTGTGCTTGTGTATGATGAATTTGAAGAATTCGATGATATGGTCACCCTCCTTTCCCCAGTGGGTCTTGATGAAAACAATTCCCCGGGCAAAAATGGGTTGTTCTTTTGGTCATTGGCTTGCAAGTGAAACTTGCTCACCAATGAGGGGCTTCTGTCACACCCCATTTTTGCCACCTTAGCTAGGTTTTGTCATTGCATGTGTCTTTTTGTTTCCTTTTTTAGTCTAGTTTTTTGCATTGAGTTTCTAAGGTCCTAAGGATGGTGTGTATGAATTTTGGTTCAATTTGGAGTTGATCTTGAGGGTTAATAAGAACTTTTGTGACTTGAGGGGCATAATTGTCTTTTTTATCACAAACTTTCCATTTGACCTTGAAATGATCTCCAAGTTGCCAATTGGAGTTCATATGGTTGTATTTGAGGTATTTGTGGGATCAATTCGATGAATTGAAGGTTCGGGATTAGAATGGCTCAGCAAGGCTCAGGTTGGCTAAAAGACCTACTTCGGGTTAGCTCGAATTGGTTCATGATTTTCACTCTATGACTACTCATTTGACCTTGATTGGTCTTAATTTCATCCCCAAATGTGTTTAGGGAGGTTGAATTTCGAATTGGAAAGCATTCGGTGCAACCCTATGTGCATACCTAAGCTAAGCGATGGTGAGGCATAGCGGTTAACCACCTTTGTAGGACCCAACCATGCAGTCATGGCTAAGGTTTCTCGCCCTCAAGTGACTCAAATTACATTCCCCTTCGAAACACGGTCGTTTTGGCTTTCGTTTCGTCAAAATCGGAGTTGATTTAGGCCCTGAAACACATTTGGAAGTCGAAGGGGGTCAAATTTGGGCTGAAGCTGACATGGCCTCGGGTGACCACCCAAGCCTGGGCGGCTAGCCGCCTGGGCCCAGGCTGCTAGCCGCCCAGCCCCAGGTGGTCACCCGAGCCACTTTCCTTTTTTGAGCCTTGACGCGGCTCCCATCCTATTTCCTCGGATTTGCTCGCCTTTAGCCGCCATTTAACCCTAATTTCAGCCCTATTTGACCTACTTGAGCCCCAAGGGAACCTCTAAGAGCCCTTGGATCAATCCCTAGGGTTTTAATCCCAACCATTGAGGGTTTTCCCTCAATCCCTATAAATACCCCCTTATACTTCAGCAATAGGGGGGATTTTTTTGAAGTGTGGAGGACTTTGGTGAGACTTGGAGGCTATGGCAGCCATCCTTAGGGTAGTTTAACCTATATTTTGAGTGAGAGAGTGAGAGAGAGAGCTTGAAGGAAGGCTGGAGCATCGCTTGAAGGCTTGAAGGAGGTTGTTTCCAGCAGCACATAAGAGGAGGAGGACTCTCTACAGCAGCCACCATAGGTATACCCCTTCCCCTTTCTCTCTTTCATTTAAACTAGGGTTTTTGCATAACTTTGCATTACTTCATGTTAAAAGCTTATTGTTTTATCATGTGTTGATGCTTCTAATGCTTAGAATACATGATTAGGATATTGTTTATGGCTGGTTTTGCATGATATAATGTCATTCTATGTGGTTTTATGAGTGTTTGTGTTTTTAGGGTTTTTTTTAGAGTCTTTTCTAGGGTTTTACATGGAATAGTCATTATTTCCTATTCAAGTTTGTGTCTTTATCATGTCTTATTGCTTCTATTAGTTAGTATGCATGATTAGGATAATATTCATGGGCTGTTTAGTATGCTAGGATGCTGTTCCATGTGATTTAATGCATGTTTGCAATTCTAGGGTTTCTCTTGTGCTGAAATTAGGTTTTTTACTTAGAATAGCTATATTTCATGTGCAAGCTTGTGTTTTATCTTGTGTTGATGCTTCTATTGATTAATATGCATGATTAAAATGATGTCCACAATGAGTTTTGCATGATTTAGAGTTATTTTATGTGATTTTGAGCACAATGGTGATTCTAGGGTTTCATTCATCCTTGTATTAGGAGGTAGCATATAGCATGATAGCTTAGGGTTTTTCTTTGTGTTTTCTTCATAGTTGATATATATGTGCTGCATATTTGATAACTATGACATTCTTCTGCATTCATAGTAGTGGATTTTAGTGTTTTTTGCATGTCATTGCATGTAGGGTTGAATTAGGGTTTTAGTTAGCTTATGATTCATGTTGTTGCATGACTTGTGGTTGATTTTAAACCTTATTTCAATTCTGTCCAGATCTGTTAGTTGTCCTTGATATGATATTTTGAGCATGTGTTAGCCCATGTTTGGGCATGATGGCTTGATTGGGAATCTAGCTTGTTTGGTTGGTATTTTGGTATGTTTTGCATGGAAATTGCAGGTGCTTTAACAGGTACAGCAGGTGCAACTACCCCACCAATGTGGGGTGGTTATTTTGGCTATTGTGAGATGAAATCTTGCAAATAAGATAATTACCCTATGCAATAGGGTGGTTATTTTGACAGGTTGCTTTTGCTTAAGGTAAGTAGGGGTGAGGGTGCCCCAATTCACCCTTCTTTCCTTTCCTTGAAACTTTCCCTTTCTCCCCCCCCTAGGGTTGTTTCCTAATAGAGGGGTATGGTAGATTCTATAGTTTCCTTTCAATAAAGAATACCTTTTAAATCAAAGTTTCCATCTTTTATCAAAATTCCATATTTACTAAAGACCTTTTGAGAATCATTCATTTTTGGAAACTTACCATGTTTTACTTGAAAGGAAACTTAGGGTTTACCATAGGCCTTGATTAGGTTATAACCCTATTCCCTTTCGAACTACGTGGACTTTGATCCATGTATTTCCATACATGGTACGTAGGCGCTCTTCGTGATGTTCAAGTCCGCCTAGGATACTAAGTATCCTAGGTTTTCTCCTCTCCCCTTTCTTTTTTTTTCTTTTGTTTTTCTTTGATTTACTTGACTATATGGATGAATGAATGAATGATATGCATGCTGTCTTGTGATGATAATTGTTGATTTGTGTGTGATTAAGACTTTGATTTAGCCCAATTAAATTAAGAGACCGTTTAGGGCGATATGGGTGCCTATAGGCTTTGCCTAGAACCTTCCCATATCGTAACTTAGCCTCCGAATCCCCGAATTTCTGGTTTCCAAAGGACTTTTTGCCTTACCATTTTTAAACATGGAGTCAATCTTTTGTTTTCCTAAAACAAAACTTTTTTTTAGGGTTTCCTTGTTTCCTTTAAAAAATAAGGTGGCGACTCCTTTTCTTTCTTTTCAAAACCTAAACCCGCGCGAATCTTCTCGCCAATCCCTCGTGGGCCCGATTTCCGGGGTTCACAGACCCATATTTATCTTAAGAGTATTGACCAAAACTCGCCTCAAGTATTGACCCATACTCATCTTTAGCATTGAACTATGCTTGTACTGATCCCTACTCTTGATCCCCTTTTGTATATGAACTTGCCTTTGTTATATAAGTATTGATTCCTACTCTTATGACATCTTTGTCCATAAACATAAGAGTATTGACTGCTACTCATATGATGTCTCATTGGTTTTATCATATGGATATTGACTTTATTCATATGATGTCCCATTAAACTTTTTATGTTGATTCCTACTCATAAAACGAACCGTGTTGGTTATTCATTGTCCTGTGAGTACTTATCCTTACTCATAAGATTTCCTATTGACAAAGTCAACAAACAACTGTGAAAATGGGCTGTCTTCTTCACATTGGCACTCACCTTTTAACACAAGCTCTGCCAATGAAGGGTATCTGTAGACACCCCATTTTCATCTTCTAATTCCACACCTTTCCACCTTAGGAGAATTATCATACGTAGGGAATTGCATCATTTTGGCACCAAATCTTTTAGTTAAGCTCTATACATCCCAAAGGATCCATGGTATCTTCCAGGGTTCAATTTGGTTAAGTCTTGATAACTAATAAGAACTTTGCGACTTGGAGGGCATTTATGTCATTTCACTGTATAATTCTTATTTGACATCCAATTCTCACCAAATTCATCCCAAGATGATCCTAATGACCTTAGAATGTCATTTATAGGCTTGGTTTAAAATTTGGTAAGTTTGGAGATGATTTGCTTAAGGATGGTCCAAAATAGGCTCGGTTTGACTCTGTTCATCGGCCTTTCTCTAATGCTTCTTAATTGATCCAATTGAGTCAATTAATACTTTATTAATGTTAATTGGGTCTTAATTAAGGTGTATTATTGCCTAAAATTATTTTTTGGTGAGTTTGACTGCAACTAGGGCTCCATTAGGGCTCAAACCCTAATGTTTCCCCAGTTAGTCCTAATTGATCTCTATAAGCCATATAGGCTTAACCCCTGATTAATTGACCAAGTATAGCTCAATTAGGATTGTTTTAATCATATTTTAAGTAGAGAATTAAGCCATGGTCGTTTAAGTCCAAAATCAATGAATTGGACTCAAAATGGGCAAAATACGTAGCATAAAAGGGAAAAAGTGCACAAAAGAGCACAAAAATGTACTAAATGGGCTACTGCTGGCCTTATAGCCACCAAAGAAGGTCAAATGGCCACTAAGAAGGCCAAATGGCCACCCATGGTGCCCAAATGGCACCAAAGGTGCCCAATTGGCCTTTGATGGAGTTAAATGCACAAAGAAGGCAAAATGCACCCAAATGGCTACTGTGGCCAAATGGCACCCAAGCTGCCCAAATGGCCACCAAGGGTGCCCATTGGCCACTGATGCATTTTTTATCCTAACTTAAGCCCAATAGACTCCTTCTCTTGCTAGAATTCGAATTTCCTATAGATTTTTCAAGTGTTTGAGATAGGAACCAGCTCTTGTGAGTGTTTTTAGAGCCCTTGAATCATCTCTAGCTAGATCCAATGTTGGCCATTCATTCCACCCACTTCTCATTATAAATAGAGGTCCTCCCTTCCTTCATTCTTCACCAAGTCTTAGTAGAGTTTTCTTAAGCAAATAAAGAGCTTGAGTTCTTGAGTGTGGGGTGAACGTTCCCGTAACGCCCCAAAATTTATAAACCATAACACGTACAATTTTTTTTTATGAGCTCCGTACAAATAAACCTTTTCAAAATACATTCCGTTGAAAATACAGAGTATTGCTCACTGGGGTAGCCATGGTTAACCCAAAACTCATCATCAATATACATTAGCCAACCAAATGAATAAAATTACATCAGCTTTAAATAAAAATGCATGTACACGATAACTTCTCCAAATCTCGACCCAATTCTACTACATGCATCCAACAATTATCACTTGAAATATATGGGTGAGTGAACAACAGCCCAGTAGGAAATCTAATTCCTATATAATAATAAGGTTCAAAAATCACATGCAAGCATTTATATATCCAAAATAATATATAAATCAAATAATACGAACTCCAAATCATAAACCTCAAATAATCCAACCGTCAATGAAAAACCATCATAACCTCAAATATATCACCATCATAATTTTCACCTTACATAATCAAATCTTAACATATATTTCAAAATAATCATTATTCACCGTACAAGAATTAAACCCCCTACCTCAAAACTGAGTGAAAATGATTAACCACAATTATAGACGTGTAGATCAACTCAAAAAAATACGAAATCTATATTCGCAGATGTGGGATTAGAACTCCTAACTCTTGCAAGCATTCGTCCGTCCGCCCCTGCCTCTCTGGCTTCGTCTCTACTTCTTCTTCTTTCTCTCATCTCTTCTCCTTTTATTACCTTCTATCCTTCTATCTTTCTCCCTTCTTTTCTCCCATCCCCATCTCCATTTCTCTCTCTTCCTTTTTTCTTCTTCTTCTTCTCTTCTCACCTAACGCCATTTATTGCCTTCATGTTTTTTTTTTTTCTTTCCTTCTTTCTTCTCTCCACCTACCGCCACTTTTTCTTCCTTCATTCATTCTTCCTTCTTGTTTTCCTTCTTTTCACCTACACTTTTTCTTCTTTCTTTATTTCTTCTTTTGAATTTCTATCATCCTTTTCTTCTATTTCTTTCTTCCACCGATTATATACTTATATATATATATATATATCGATAGATATATAGATATAGATATTATCATATAATCTAATCATCTTTCCACCCAAAGCAATTTAATATAATGTCCCCAACATTCAATTAATCTCAAAATATTTAAAATTATCCCTATGTGTACAATTCCACTGAATATACAAATAAAATAAATCAATAATATTCAGGGTATTACAGTTCCTATTAATATCCCTTCACTTGAGACTCATTCTAAAGAAGAGCTTGGGCTCAATAGTTAGTGGGGAACGTTCTTATTAGTACCTTCAGCTTGCGAACCATTTTAGAGCTTGAAGGTGCGGAAGCTCTACCCGGTTGTGACTCCCTCCCTTAAGGCCATCTTAAGCTTGGAAAGCATGGAAGCTTTGCCCAATTTTCAACTCAAAAACCCCGAGGTTGCAAACAGAACTTTGCCTTAATTTTATCAAGTATAATCTCTAAACTCCATTGCCATGATGTAGTTGTGTTGTGATGATGCATACTCCCATGAGTTTTATTATTCATAGGATTATATTAGGGTTTTGATCCTAAATCAAACAAGTTTCCAAACTAAAGTTGTTTTTATCAAAGCAAGTTATTTTCAAGAGCAAGTGTTTGATTATGGATTGGATTCTAATAAAATCCTACGTGGAGTGAAACTCTCCCCAACATGATTTGTTCGAACTACGTGGACTTGATCTTCGTCAGAAGTACGTAGGCCGCTCACTTGAGCCCAAGTCCAAATTAGTTTAGTTTTTATCTTTTAATTTTCTTAATTTTTAGTTATTGCATGGTTGAAATTAATTAAGCCCAATCAATAAATGAGGTGATTTATCGGGGGAAATGGGTGCCTATTGGCCGTGGCTCAAAACCTTCCCATTTCGTAAGCTAGCCCCTGAATCCTTGTTTTGGTTCAAGACTTGCCTATTTTCCATTAATGGGGTCAAACTTTTTTTTTTTTTAAACAAATCTTTTAGTGGTTTTCTCGAACCCTAAAATAAGGTGGCGACTCCTTGGTTTTTGAAAACCCTTTTAAAAGTGGAAAGAGAACTCAATTCCCCCACGAGTCGATTTCTAGCGTCCATAGAGGGTATGTAAATCAACTCTAGGTTTCCCACAATTTGTAAAACCTAACAAATATATACCCTATGCATGATATTTATGCAAAAACTACCAAATACATGTAAATCTACATGATTTATACCCAACCCCCCAGCAATCAAGGGTTTAAAATGAGAAAATGTCCCCTACCTCAATTATGAGTGATGAAAATGCAAAACTACCATCGTGACATGTAGATCGGGCGAAATAATGCAAGATCCACACTTGACGGCATTGGATCGGAGCTCCGTACTTGAGGTTTTGACAATCTTAAAGAAGTTTAATGCATGGGTGCATGCATTGAGATGAATTTTTGTGGAGTAATGAAAGGCTTTGTGTGAGGATTTTTGTTGTGGATGGAATGAGATCGGATTAAAGTGAGGTGAGTTGGTGTTTAGGCAAGAGTGGTTGGGATGATTTGTGGTAGGAAGGATTAAGGATTTTAGGATGGAAAGGGTAGGCTCTTAGGATATAAAGAGATCCATCTTTAATGAATAAAGATGTGGACTATTTATAGGAAAAGTTGGACTTTTAAGGGTAAAATGGTCATTTGGAAGGGCATTATGGTCACATAGGACATGGAAGACATTTGAGAATTGTTTGGTGAAGGAAACCTCATTTGATGAGGGCAAAATGGTCTAATTGTGGCAAAAGGGCAATCTGCCATAGTAGGTTTCCCACTAGCAATGCAGGCATGGGCTGTTAGGATTATGCCCTAGAGCCAATCATGGAGATGATTGTTTAGGGATTAGGAACAATCAATTGATTTCATTTATATGTCACATTTATTTTGATTTAATAAAGGGCTTATTCTATTATGTTTAATGCATCATTTATATTTACATAATATGTCCATGGAGTTAGAGTTAGAATATGAAATTACAAAGGGTTGTAATTTTGAGACTGTAATATATCTCTGTACTAAACTCCTAAATCATTCCTAGTTCAAGGTTCACTATGATGGACAGTAATGAACCATAGGACTAGCACTTATTAGGTTGACTCTATAGGAGGATAGCTAGTCTCAAGCTATTTGTGTGGAGACACTACAACTAACAAGTGGGTGCCTATTATAAGAATAGGTACACTGAATGTGACCAAAGATATGAGATAAACTGAATGGAGTTTTAACCTGCCTGTCAATCAGTTTCTCATTGTTATGTGGTACAATAATCCTTAGACCTGAGACACCATGGTTGTCTTATCATGTAGCTTTAGAAGTTTGATAACACTAAGTGCATCCTATTCAGGGGTCTGTAAGGTGTTCATTGGCCCTACTGCTATGTGTGAAGGCATGTGAGTGATCAACAAGGAATCCATCACTCTTAGGAAAAAGAGAGTGAATGTCTCATACAGCATTCATTGAATATAACTCATTAAATCTATGGGCCCATGGTAGAATGAATATGGAAAGGAGTTTCCATAAGTTCATCACTGAGTTGATATTAATGAATAAGTATAAAGTAATTGAACTAGGGACTTGACAGACTTCCATGTCCTATTAGTTCAATTGGAGACATTGTGTTGATGGAAGGATGGAATTGTAACCTGTAAACTATAACAGAAGGGTTCTTTGTAAATGACTATTCACCATTAAGGACCACACCATGAGCCATATGCTAGGTGTTACTCATGGTTAGTAGAAGCCCTAATTGATATAAATGAGTTATAATCAATTAGGGAATTGAAAGGAGTTTCAATTAGACCCTTAATGGAAAGTGTTCCATTGTGCACACTTCGTGCTATCCTACTACTTAATGATGTGAACCCAATGGGTCACACACTGATCATGCTAAGAGCTTGATTGTCTATGAGAGAAAGGGCATAAGTGATTAAAGAAAAGTTCTTTAAGGGGCTAATTTGTATTTGATGCAAACTAGTGGGCTAATTGTGTAATTAAGAGTAATCACAAATTAGATTAGGGTTTGGAGACCCCCCTTGGCCGGCCCTATTTGGAGGCTATTTAAAGCCTTTTTATGTGATGACATCATCACTTGAAGCACTCTTGGAGGCTCCCAAGTGCTGGCCGAAAATTTCACCTCTCTCTCTCTCTCTCCCTCTTCTCCACCTCTAGCAACCTAAGGAAGAAGAAGGAAAGGACAACTTGCTCAAGCTAGGTGTGGATACTGTTGGAGGCAATGCACTTGGACTGCTCAATCAGAAGACAAAGCTTGGAGCATAAAGGAGAAGACTTAATCAACTGTAAGTAATTCCAACTCTCTTGGTAGTTAGGGTTTATGTTTTTGTATTATGCATAATCGGATTCATGGGTTTGGGAATCGTAGGAAAAATTTTATTCTGCCTTTGTTTGTTTTTCCTCCCTAGTTAGATTCCCAACAGTGGTATCAGAGCCATGGTTATGCCTAATACAAACTGCATATGGGCTATAATTCATGGTAAATTGATTGGTTTAATGAATTGAGATTCATGTTCATGCATTTAATTGATTACCTTCTCATGGCCGAACCTAGGGTTATTGAACCCTAGGTGTTTATCTCTTCTTCTCCTCTTCTAAAATAGTTTTAGGGCTGCTGGAAATTCAAAGAGTTGAATAGGTTTCAGTTTTGGAGAAGAAGAAGGAGGAAACTAGGGTTTCCTCTTCATGGCCGAACCTGGGGTTTTGAACCCTAGGCTGTTTTTCCCTCTTCTCCTCTTCTAATATTCTTCTAACATTAATTCTGGAATTTTGAGAAGCATGTGATATATACAGAAGAAGAAGAAACCAGGGTTTCTTCTATGGAGGCCGAACCTAGGGTTTGGAACCCTAGGTTGCTCTCTTTGTATTTTGTTTTGTTTTGGTTTAATTAAGACATGAGATGGCTGTAATTAATTCACATAAAGATGTTATGGTGATTTCTCAAGCATAGGGATGCATGAGAATTAAAACAAGACAAAAGGAATAGGAAGAACACATGGAGTTTGAATCTGGGTTTTAGAAACCCTGTGGTTCTTGCTACTATTTTGTACAGAATCCTCTGTAAAATTGATGTATATTCTTTATAGGATCATTATACATAATGTATGTATGATTTTCTTTAAGTTTTATAAGAGTCTTGATGCATAAAGAATCAAAAAGTTTGATTTCTTGGAAGAACACAGCAGGCTGTTTTTCTGCAGAAAGTCATCAATGGAGTTTTGTTCATATCTTGAGCTAGGGAACTCCAAATTGCATGAAACCAATTTTATTAGTTTCCTAAGACATGTAGGATGCTAGGAAAAATAATTTGGTAACCTGAATTAATCATCTTGCTGGGTTTTAAATCAATTTGTGATCAGGTACAGTGTGCTGTCAAATTCTGGACAGCCTACTGTTCTTGAATTGTTTAGAACAATTGGGGATGATTTGATCATCCAAACCACTTCAATTAGCTTAGTAATTCATGTAGGGACATGATACAAAAGCTGGTTTTGATGGTGGAGTCGAATTGATTAAGTTTTAGAAACTTTTGTGACCTTGGAGGTCCTCCCATGGTGGTGCCAGCACTAGGTTCTTGAAACCCTAATGTTTTTTTTTTGAAGAAGACAGCCCTCTTGGCCACTCCACACGTGTCCATGGGCCTGGCCCACACCCTGGCTTGAGTCCCCCTTTGCTGGCCATGGCCTCCCATGGCCTGGCCAAGCCATGGCAGCCTTGCTAAGCCATGGCAGCCCACTATAGGTGGCGGCAGCCTTAGGGTTTCTTAGGAAACCCTAATTCCCATTAATGATGAAACCCTAATTCATTAATTGCATTAATTAAAAACCCTAATTGACTATTAATTACCTTAATTAAAATGTTTAATGATTGGTCATTAATTGACCAATCATGGTTATTAATCATTAGGGTATAATTAAGTGCATTTATGATGTCTAGGGTTTAGGGTTTAGGAAACCCTAATTCATATTAATTAAACCATAATTCTATTAATGCATTAATTAATAACTAAACCTAGTAATTAATGTGTCTAACCTAGGGTTAAATGATTGGTCATTAATGACCAATCATGATCATTAATGGTTTAGTAATTAATCATTGGCATTTAATAGGTTTAAGGTTTAGGGTTTTAGAAACCCTAATTAGTGCATATTAATTAGGAGTAATTAATATCCTAGGTGGCATTAATTAAACCCTAATCCTAATCATTAATACCGTATAAACCTAGGGTTTAAATGATTGGCCATTAATTGACCAATCATAAGGCATTTAATGCATTAGGGTTACACTTAGGGTTTAGAGTTAATGCATTTAGGGTTTAGGGTTTTAGGAAACCCTAATGCACTAATTAATTAATAAAATGATTTTATTTAATTCCGAAATTGATTATTTAATTAATGGTGATTAATTTTATATTGTTTTAAATGGTTTAAAACACAATTTAGGATTAAATAAAAATCTGGAAATTTTGATTAAATAAAATTGTTTTGTTTAATTAAAAAGATCCTAATATTTGATATTAGAATTTAATTAGGGGACTTTAAATGTTTTAATTGATTTGATTAATTGCAATTAAATGTCTTAAATGTTAAGACTTAATTAATTCAGGAACTTATGCATCTCCTAATAAGATTAGGACACATTAATGAGATTAATGAAAACCAATCAATAGAGTTACCATGAATGCCCATATGTTTATTACTTACAGTTATTTCCTTTATTATGCAATGTGATTGTATGGTTATGGATGGATGATGATTATGGACTATACCTTAAACCAATTGTGATTGGCCGTCTTATGAATGGGTTGTATAATTTTTCAAGAGTTGTTAATTTTTGGTGATGTATTATTTATTTGGGGCTTGCATGCCACCTTCTTCTCTCTCTCTATCATTCTCTTATGTACCCCACATTCCCCTTATGTATCCCTTTCTTTACATTATGTAAATGTTATGTAATCGAGAGCGCACTAAGGAGCATGGTGGACCTAAAGGAGCATGGTGGAGCCCAACAAGCCTATGGTGGAGACCATCAAGCTAATGGAGGAGATTGAAGGACTTGAAAGCTTGGAGAAGACTTTCAAGAGAGCATGCTATGTTTTGAATTAATGTTTTACGATCACCTACACCCACCTTAGACCTAGGATTCAATTCATTGGCTTGGATTGAATCCTCTTAAAGTCCATAATCATCATAGTGGGAGCTTTTAATGAAATTAATAGAGATAGCTCCAAATCCAAAGATCGTTATATGTCACCTTATAGGGACTAATATCGATGATTGGATTATATATAATGTTGTTATATATATTTCTTATTTAAATGCATAAGATGTATGTTAGATTAGTTAATTTGATGAGACCCTTAAAACCCCTCTATTTTAATATTAAGTTGGAAATGGAGAATACATTAGGGAATGGATTCTTCATTGCCTTCCATCATTATAGGATCATCTAACGTCCCTTAATGTGGGTACCTGGCTGCAGACATGTAGGAGCTACCCATATTAAAGACATTACTTGAAACTATCACATATATAGATATCATGGGTGCCTAAGCTGGTATATACCAAGAAACTAACATGTGAGGTATATATTTGGTGAAACATACCTGTGTGAATGATGGGTTTAACTTAACTAGGGAAGTATTCCAAGAAACTAACATGTGAGGAGTATGTACCCTAGAGGCAGAACGATTGGAATTTGCTTATGAAGCAATAGACAAAGAGTTGTCTTCTTACTGTGGGTTAGAAGTCAAGAAACTAACATGTGAGGCTTCTAGGTCATAGTGGGACCCCAATCCCCATTAGGAATGAGATTCCCGAATTCCATCAGAGGGTGTATGGAATTTGATAAAATAGTGGGAGGTACCATATGATTAAAGACCCGATCATTATGGATTAAAAATGAAATCTAATTCTCTATTTAATTTTTTATATGTAGTTCATAGAAATGGCTCACCTCAACCCGTTATCCAAAATATTGGACATCAACCGTTTGACTGGACCAAACTATCTTGATTGGCTGAGGAACTTAAAAATAGTTTTAACTTCCGAAAAGATTACCTACACACTTGATGGCACACTTCCTGAGGCACTGGCTGAGACTGCAACTCAGCAAGAGAGAGACGCTTTTCAGAAGCGCATGGACGACAATTTGAAGGCAAGATGCTATATGATGGCATCCATGAGCCCTGAGCTTCAGAAGCAACATGAGTCCATGAAGAGTGCTCGCGACATCTTTCTCCACTTACAAGAGTTGTATGGGGAGCAAAGTAGGACCGCGAAGTACAATAGTGTCAAGGATCTATTCAAGGCAAGGATGAATGAGGGTTCGTCTGTGACTGATCACACCTTGAAAATGATCAACCATATCGAGCAGCTTGAAAAGCTTGATATGATCATTGAAGCTGATATGTGTTCAGACATTATACTGCAGTCCCTTCCTGATTCATTTGGGCCATTCATAATGAATTTTCATATGAACAAGCTTGAGCCCACTCTCCCCGAGCTGCACAATTTGCTCAAGATGACTGAGGAGACAATAAAGAAGGGAAAAGGTTCTTTGCTCGCATTTGATGGAGCTTCTACTTCCAAGGCCAAGCCCAAGCCTAAGGGCAAGGGCAAAGGAAAGGGTAAGAGTACCCAAGGGAAGAAGAAGAAGAACTTGAAGCCAAAGGAAGGTGTCAAGAAAGGTAATACTGACAAGGCCAAAGGAACCTGTTTTCACTGCTGCAAGGATGGGCACTGGAAACGTAATTGCCGGGAGTATCTGGATACTCTAAAGAGCCGACCTTCGGAAGGTATGGATCATGCTCTAAACTAAATGTTAGTTTTGCTTCCACTTGGGTACTTAATTCTGATGTGAATTTTGAATTCCATGCAGGATCTAGTGGGAAGCAGAAGGCTGAGTAGAAGCGGAATATCCCTACGAGTAGAAAATGGAGCAAAGTGTTGCTGTATTAGCTATGGGACTTGCTGCTTGACTCTACCTGAAGGAGTAGTTTAGAATTAATAAGCTATCTTGACATTCCAAAAGTTTTTAGAAACATTATCTTTATTTCAGTTTTGCCTAAACAGTGTTTTAGTTTGATTTAATAAATGTTTTTATGAAGAGTTCATTACTTCTGGAATTTATAGCATTTATCTTCTAAACTACCTTGCAAATATGAATTGCATGAAACATGATAGCTCTAAAATTGAATGCTAATAAACCCAAGAGAACAAGAGAAATAGTTTCTCATACTTTATGAACCTTTACTTAAAAATGTTAAGGTATAGGTGCATATACTTAAAGAAGTACAAATCTGAAACAGTTGAAAAGGGTCAAAGAATTCAGATTTGAAGTAGAGAAACAAACTAGTAAAAGTATCAAACTCTTCGATTGGATCGAGGAGGCGAATATTTAACTGGTGATCTTTCAGATCAACTTGTTCAAATAGGCATTCTATTCTAATGGACACCTCTTAGAACATCATAACTAAATGGTGTGTCAGAAAGGAGGAAGAGGACCTTATTGGATATGGTCCGGTCCATGATAAGTTACAACAACCTAATATTATCCTTGTTAGGATATGCCCTAGAAATTGCCACATACCTGTGAAACAGAGTTCAAACCAAGGCTATCCCTTAGGACCTATATGAGATATGGAAAGGGAAGCACCAAACCTTAAGCATGTTAAAGTATGGGGTTGCACTGCATATGTAGAGACATACAGTGCAACCAAATTGGAAATCAAGATAACTTAAATGTAGGTTTGTGGATTACCCTAAAGAAAGTTTAGGATATCATATCTATTATCCTGATGAACAAAATGTGTTTTGTTTGTATGTTTGCAATCTTTCTTGAAAAAGAGTTTATTCAAGAAGGCAGCAACAACAGGAAAATAGAACTCAAAGAGTTGTCTAATGAGACACAAACCGACATTGATGCAACCCTTGTCCCTGTTGAGACAGAACCCATTATTGTACCATGATTGTACAAAGGGTTAGTGGGAGTACGATCACATTTATGGTCCTATAAGTGAATGACGTTCTACTTATTAGGAATAATGTAGAGACGTTGTCAAGAGTGAAAAATTAGTTTTTCACAAAGTTTCTCCATAAAAGATTTGGAAGAAGCATCTTATATTCTACGAATAGAGGTCTATAGGGATAGATCTTAAAGGATGCTAAGTCTCTCCCAATTGAAGTACATAGACAAGATTTTGAAAGAGTTCAAAATGCATGATTCCAAAAGGAGGTCTAATTCCTATCAGACATGGAATCAAGTTGCCTATAACTAAAAGACCAGATATCAGTTTTGCTGTAAATGTTACGAGCAGATATTAGGCAGACCCAGATAAGGAACACTGGGAAGCAGTCAAGGCTATGCTTAAGTTTTTGAGAAGAACTAAAGGACCTATGCCTTGCCTATAGAGAAAGAAACTTGAAATGGTTGGTAGAACGGATTCAGATTTTCAATTTAACGATGATGATAGGAGATCAACATCGAGGTATGTTCTCACCTTAAATGGTGGAGCTATAAATTTGAGTACATTGCTGCATGTTTGGATGAGTAAGTTCATTGCAAAACTAAAAGTGGTTCTTGACATTGAGAAGCCCTTACTATTGTTTTTGTGACAACAATGGGGCTATTGCTCAAGACAAGGATCCACGGTCTCATCAAAAGTCCAAACTTTAAGCGGCAATTCTAAGTGATTAGAGAGATCATTGGAAGAGATGACATATACATATAAAAGTTTAAAAGAACAGAGAATAAAGAAGACCCCTTTACTAAAGCTATGACCCAAGTGTGTTGGATCACCACCGACAGGATATGAGTATGAGATACATGGTGGATTGGCTATAGTGCAAGTGGGAGATTGTTAGGATTATGCCCTAGAGCCAATCATGGAGATGATTGTTTAGGGATTAGGAACAATCAATTGATTTCATTTATATATGTCACATTTATTATTGATTTAATAAAAGGGCTTATTCTATTATGTTTATATGCATCATTTATATTTACATAATATGTCCATGGAGTTAGAGTTAAGAATATGAAATTACAAAGGGTTGTAATTTTGAGACTGTAAATATATCTCTGTACTAAACTCCTAAATCATTCCTAGTTCAAGGTTCACTATGATGGACAGTAATGAACCATAGGACTAGCACTTTTAGGTTGACTCTATAGGAGGATAGCTAGTCTCAAGCTATTTGTGTGGAGACACTACAACCAACAAGTGGGTGCCTATTATAAGAATAGGTACACTGAATGTGACCAAAGATATGAGATAAACTGAATGGAGTTTTAACCTGCCTGTCAATCAGTTTCTCATTGTTATAGTGGTACAAGTAATCCTTAGACCTGAGACACCATGGTTGTCTTATACATGTAGCTTTAGAAGTTTGATAACACTAAGTGCAGATCCTATTCAGGGGTCTGTAAGGGTGTTCATTGGCCCTACTGCTATGTGTGTGAAGGCATGTGAGTGATCAACAAGGAATCCATCACTCTCAGGAAAAAGAGAGTGAATGTCTCATACAGCATTCATTGAATATAACTCATTAAATCCATGGGCCCATAGTAGAATGAATATGGAAAGGAGTTTCCATAAGTTCATCATTGAGTTGATATTAATGAATGAGTATAAAGTAATTGAACTAGGGACTTGACAGACTTCCATGTCCTATTAGTTCAATTGGAGACATTGTGTTGATGGAATGATGGAATTGTAACCTGTAAACTATAACAGAAGGGTTCTTTGTAAATGACTATTCACCTCATTAAGGACCACACCATGAGCCATATGCTAGGTGTTACTCATGGTTAGTAGAAGCCCTAATTGATATAAATGAGTTATAATCAATTAGGGAATTGAAAGGAGTTTCAATTAGACCCTTAATGGAAAGTGTTCCATTGTGCACATTTCGTGCTATCCCTACTACTTAATGATGTGAACCCAATGGGTCACACACTGATCATGCTAAGAGAGCTTGATTGTCTATGAGAGAAAGGGCATAAGTGATTAAAGAAAAGTTCTTTAAGGGGCTAATTTGTATTTGATGCAAACTAGTGGGCTAATTGTGTAATTAAGAGTAATTACACAAATTAGATTAGGGTTTGGAGACCCCCCTTGGCCGGCCCTATTTGGAGGCTATTTAAAGCCTTTTATGATGTGATGACATCATCACTTGAAGCACTCTTGGAGGCTCCCAAGTGCTGGCCGAAAATTTCACCTCTCTCTCTCTCTCTCTCTCCCTCTTCTCCACCTCTAGCAACCCTAAGGAAGAAGAAGGAAAGGACAACTTGCTCAAGCTAGGTGTGGATACTGTTGGAGGCAGTGCACTTGGACTGCTCAATCAGAAAACAAAGCTTGGAGCATAAAGGAGAAGACTTAATCAACTGTAAGTAATTCCAACTCTCTTGGTAGTTAGGGTTTATGTTTTTGTATTATGCATAATCGGATTCATGGGTTTGGGAATCGTAGGAAAAATTTTATTCCGCCTTTGTTTGTTTTTCCTCCCTAGTTAGATTCCCAACATGGGCCACACTGGCCTGGCAGGCGTAGCTGGCAGTCCCATCCTTGTAGCTTAAGTACGGCTGCAAGGGGGCTGACAAAGCCAAAAGCATATACTTACACTGGCAGTGCCAGCGTGAGTACACTTTTCCCAAATTTGTGATGATTTCTCATCATTAGCCATGGGAACTTGTGATCCTTGGTTAGTGTGCTTTATCTGATGAGGTGGGGCCGCTGTGGTGGGTTAGAGGTGGTGGTCCGCCCTATTATGGGGCCGTACGATTGTGCAATCGTGTTTGATCAACGATCGGATGGATTCTGACTGTTGATCTTGAGTGTGGATTGCAACCCTGGATCTCTAAACTTGGTTTGGGACCAAAAGGTGGGTGTGCACCTTCCGGGGTGAGATCGAGTGGCCTGGATTTGAGTATGACGTTCACAGGGCTTTGTGATTAGGGTTTTGTTGATCGTAGGCTGAATAATGCCCGATCTCCGATCAAATGGCCTTGTATTGATCTTGAGGGGTTGAATTGGAAATCCAACAGTCGGATTGGCCATTGGATCAAAGATTGTGGGGAATCGAACCACTTGATACTACGTTAGGGATTTGATTTGAGGGTTTTTAGGGATCGGAGGGTTTGTGCCCTCTAATTCCCAATCAAATGGTCCTAGACTGCTCTAGGAACATTGAATTAAAGATCCAACAGTTGGATTACTTGGTAACGTAAAGCGTTTCCTTTCATTTTTCTACAACATTTTGTAAGAACAAATCCACTCTGTAATGAGATTTTAGCACCAAAAGGAATATAAAGAAGTCACTACCAAGTTATTGGCCACACCAATTCTAAAAATGTAAAAAATGATGGTATAATCAACATCAAAATAGATACCATTTAATTTCTATAAAAATCTGAGTTAGGTTAGATGTTATTATGTGCTGATTGATTTCCATGTGTTAAAAGTCGAAAACCCCCCTGTTTCTTCACTTGTGAGGGTAGTTTTGACAAATTGCTATGGATGAGGCTATTATCATCATTGGTTTGGATTCTATGTTGTGATTATTACATATATATCATTTTGTAAGACTTTTCTTCTAGTATTTGAGTAAAAATTTAAGTTTAATGCAAATCTTTTTTTATTTTTTTTTTGTGGGTGTTCTTTTACTCTTATGAAGTTGAATAGATAGGCTATTTTGTATGTGATTCTAACATTAGAAAATTTTGGGTTTTTTCTTTTCTTTTTTCAGAATTTGAGACCTGTTATACTAAGGGATTGTCATTCTACCGTGCAAGCTATAATTGAGCAATGTTGGTCCTTGCATCCAGAGAAGAGGCTCAAGTTTTGGTAGGTTGTGAAGGTATTGGAACAGTTTTGAGTCTTCTCTTGCCCATGATGGAAGCCTGAGCCTGGTACAAAACCCAACTTGTCAAGATCATAAAAAAGGCCTTCTTCATTTGATTCAAAAGCTTGGCCTTGTGCATCCTTATGGTTCATCTATGCCTAAACCTAGATTTGCATAAAACTTCTTTATGACCTGGCTTTTGTAGTTTTATCAGACCGCATTGTAATTAAAAAGGTTCATTTTTTTTAATGCCTATTTAATTGTATACCTCTATTTCACATTCATGTGAGTGTCAAACTGTCATGAGTAGATTTGTAGGCATGCATTAGGATGAAAATGCCTTGCATTTACATTTTACATACGCAAGTAACATGACACATGATCGTAGGGATTTCAGTACATTATAAAAATATTGGGTGAAAAAAAAAATTGCAATTTTTTGTTAAGTTATGGCTTTCTGAATCTTTGGGTTGTTTTTTTCCTTTTCTTTTTCTTTGTCTTTGTCTTTTTCTTTTAGTGATGAACTATTTGTAGTTAAATTTTTTATAATGTTTTGTGTATTCAAATTCTTTAGAATCACAAGAGCTCCTGTGCAATACAACCCAATAAGTGATAAGTGAGGTATGCATACAAGATTACAAGTTTTGTTGTGGATTTCATGACTAAAGTGATTTTTAGGTGTAAAGTCGAAACTATGTAGAGTCAAAACCAAAACCTCTACAAACTCCACACTCGTATTGTAATGAGACATTCTATTAGACCCAAAGGCCATTTATGGGTAAGCCAATTCAAGTTGTGTTGCTTATACTACGTTATAATACTTGAAAAGTGAAAACCTTTTTTATGTGTAGGTTTGTCTATAATTTCATCAGTATTGCAGCATTTTTAATCTTTTGAAGATGATAAGATATAAAATAATTATTTTCGAAACAATGGTGAGTAGCCGATGGGGACATCGTTGGCTGTATCTCTCACCTCTTCTCTACTAACTTATGCTCGCCGATTGAGAAGACAACCATAACATAATATTGGACGAAAGGGAGAGGGTTTCCATGTTTTATGAGAGAGAGATAGAGGGAGAAGAATATGGAATGTATATCAGTATATATGTGTGTGTGTATATATATATATATATATATATATCAATATATAACATAATATTGGACAGAAGGGAGAGGGTTTCCATGTTTTATGAGAGAGAGAGAGATAGAGGGAGAAGAATATGGAACGTAGATCAGTATAGATATATATATATATATATATATATATATAATATTTCTTTGTAAGAGAAAAAAAAAAGATCTCTCCAATGATCTCTCTATGCAACCCTGCCCTTCACCAAGACCACCATCCTCTTGCTCCACTTAGGTTGTCTTAATTTTCACTTCAAGCTTCCTTTTGGCAGTGAATGGAGTTCAGAAATTCCATTTTTTGCTATGTTTTTAATTCTTTTGATTTAGTTTTTATATCATCTTCTTATTCTCTTAATTTTTGTTTAGACTAACAAAATTAGCTAGGAAAAAAGAAGGATGAGATGTATTTTTTTCCAGGTCTTATCTCTTCGCATCATCTTTGCCGTTTTTTCGACCAACAATGCTTGAGGGTATTGTTGACAATGTCACCATAAGAGGAGAAGAGAGAGTGGATGCACTCGATGCTAGTTGACTAGTTTGTAGGGGTTAGGGTTAGGGTTTGGAAGGGGAAGGTTAGGTGGTGCCTTTTGTTTTGATGGGATTAAAAATTACTCCCTCTCCTTCGTTCCTATTTATTTGGCGTACTTTTCATTTTAGGATATCATGTTAAAAAGGTCAATAATTCTTTTTGTTTGATTTCCTAAACTATCATTAAAAATGTTTTTTTTTTCTTTTTCCAATGTTTTGTACATATGATGACAAAATTGGAATTTTAAAACATAAGTATTGATTTGATAGCATTTAATAGAATTACTTAAATGGAAACGAATTCTGATTGGTTCATTTGAATTTATACCTTCACAGCTAAATAGGTAATGCTGAAAATGCCACAATACAAATTATAACCAATTGAAAATCACGCCCACATCAACAAACGAGATTTCCGCATCAATTTTTAAATTGCAAAATCAAATCACTTGATCCAAACTAGAAGAAAAAAAAAAAGGAAAAAAAAAAAGCTACAAGAAAATTCAAGATAAAAAATCAAAAGAAAAATATCAAGATAAAATCATTAAATTAAAACATAACTTCATGCAACCAGGAGCGCATAATAATAATCTTGATTTTTTAACTTTTCTTTTTAAAATTAAGCACTTTGATCACAATTTCATGCAACCATATTTTTCGCACACAAAAACTAGAAACTCGAGATAATTATCTGGATAACTGAGATAATTAGATCCAACCAGTGGGGGAAGTCTTTTAAAAATTATCTAGATCATTAAGATAATTGTTTAGAAATTATCTAGAAATTGTATATAATTATCTTGAGAAATAAGATAATTTTGAGATAATTATCTTAAAAACCAAGATAAATATCCTCATCCAAATGATATAACCCCTAAAAAAAATAAAATAAAATAAAGACAAGGAAAATGAAGGAAGAACGAGGAGAACCCACTGTAGAAGTCGCAACCCACCGAGCTCCTCAACAACTGCAGATTGTGGTTGAAATCACACTACACAAATCTCACCCCTAGCCTTCATACACCAAGATCCAATCATGCATGAACACACCAGGACAACAATAGATCTGGGATGAAAAAGTAGATTTGCTTTCATTGCAAAGTATCCTCAAGACCGCTATAGTGTGATACTGTGGATGCGCTTCGATGAACTGTGATTGAGCTCAAATTCGTCTAGCCTGGATCATTGAAAAGAAACGTTTTGTCGCTAAACCCATCTCCATCACTAGGAGTGCTCAAATCCATGTTGTGTGTGATCGAAAAACAGAGAGAAGGGGAGAAGGAAGAGTTGCAGTCATTGGAATGCTAAGATTTTGGTGGTGGGTTTTGTGTTTGGTGGTTGGTAAATAAGAGAAAAAGGGACAGTGGGTTTTGTGTTTGGTGGTAGATAAGTAAGAGAGAGGATGGGAGATATAGATTCAGATAAAGTAGAAGTAGAGAGATGGAGAGATTCTTGTGATTATTATTAAAGGTAGAGAAAGATATATTTTAGGGATAAGAAAGAGAAAGAAAAGTCAAAGGGCAAGATTGTATTTGGCAGCTTTCGACAGTCGTCCCCTCTATTGTCCTCGTCCCATATGTCTTTATCCTTTTTTTAAGGGGACAATCAAATAGGAAAGAAGGGAGTAAATTTTTTTGGTACACAATAGATTAACAAAGCAGCCATACTTAGGCCCAGTTTGGCTAAGCTTTTAGGTAGTTCAAAATTACTTTTGAAGCCTAAAATCACGTTTGGTCCTGTTTGGCAACTTAAATTATAATCACTTCTAAGCTCAAAAAGTGATTTTATAATAAGCAAACTATCTCCAACTTCTAATCAGAAGATGGTGTCAGTTTTGCAAAGGATTTTAATAACTTTTCATATTTCCAAAACTACCCTTAATACTATGTATGAAAACAATTTTTTTCACCCATATCCTTTAACAAAACGATAATAGACCCACCTTAAACCTGACTCCTCTTCTCTCTTACTCTTATGACTTTACTCCTCTCTCTTGTGGCATCAATGCGTTGGTAACTTCAATTAACTTGGATTCGTAGGATACTAATTTAAACTTCAAATCTTTTTTTTTTTTTCTCCCTTCATATATTCACTGATTTATACTTGTTGGAATTTTTTAAAAAATTGATTCCATAAAATTTGGATTTGTGATAAATTTATTTTTATTTTTAAAAATATCGATTCATGCTCTCTTTTCTTTTTTCTTCTTTGTTTTAAGCAAAGAAATAATAAATAATTAAATAAATAAAAACATAAGCAAAATCTCTAGTAGTACACCTTTGTAGGGTTAGTTGAGAGGTCAAGTACTCGTGTGTGTTTTCCAAAGGTTATCGTTTTGACTCCTCGCTGCTCTTGTTGTTTGTGTAGTTATGTGACATCTCACTTAGGCTGTTAGGGGAATAGTCTGAGCTCAAATTTCGATAAGAATACAGCTTAAGATACCCCCAATCATTAATATTGAAAAAATAAAAATAAAAAATCATTACTAATACCAAATAGAGCAAATAAAAACAAATTAAAAAAAAAAAACATTTATTATAAGGGACAGTTCAATCAATTTAGGGTCATAACAATTTCAACAAATGTTCTTACTAAACAAACAAAAAATCACTTTCAGCTCTAACATCACTTTTGAAATACAATTTCCAAATAGAGACAAATTCTCTTCTGCTTTTCGTACCTTCTGATTCTCTTCTACTTTTGTCTTAAAACAAAAGTTACAATTTTCCCAAACAGGGCCTTAAACACTACGTATTATTAAAGGGTATTTGTGTTATTTTATTTATTTGCGTCATTTTATTTATTTTGTTAACATTGTTAAGTCTATCATTCTAACAAGGGATGTCAGTGTAATTTCAGAAATGAGAGAGGGTTTATCTGTAATTATCATAAACTAAAGGGGTGTAAACTAGGAAGTATGGTCACTTCTTTAGAGGTGCCGTGTTAGTGTCGGACACGTATCGGACACGACACTTTTCTGACACACTTCCGACACGACACCTCTTTTTTTTTTTTTTTTAATCTTTTTTGTCTTTTTAATATTTTTCCTTTTATTTTTTGTCATATTTTATCAATGAATAACTTCACTGGGGTTTCTAAAAATAATACAAATGATGCATTTTGAATAATAGATGTGAAATTATATGATATTATCTATCTATATACATAAAATATGCATTTTATTAATAGTGTGTCATTGACGTGTCATGTCCTAAATTTTGAGGATTTGCTGTGTTGGTGCATGTGTGTCGTGTCGTAACCGTATCGCGTGTCTGTGTCCGTGCTTCTTAGGGTGTAAGCATAATTTATCCTAAATCATTTTTCTTTTGCAAAAACTCCACGTGCATTGCACGTGCAGTTCCCACAACATAGTGATCTAGGGTTTATCTTCCCCTTGCACCGCTGCCTCTCCTTCTCACTCTCACTCTCCATACCCTTTCCCTCAACAGTCGACAATGGACGCCGGAGCAGCACCCTTCAACCCAGACGGGTGGGGCCCACCCGATAACTCCAATCCTCTCCCAAACCACCCCACCAACGTACCCTTCGCACCCTTCTCACGCTCCGACAAGCTCGGCCGCATCGCCGACTGGACTCGCACCTACAACAACCCATCCCGGAACAAAAACCCTTCTGATGCCGTCTTCGACTTCACCGGCGACGACTCTTTTGGCGGCGGTGCGGGCATCGCCGCCGACGAAGATCCGTCCTTCCGCCTCGTCGACGGAAAGCCCCCTCCGCGTCCTAAGTTTGGCCCTAAGTGGAGGTTCCAGCAGCAGCGACAGCTCCCGCAGCGCCGCGATGAGGAGGTCGAGGCGCGTAAGCGCGAGGCGGAGAAGGAACGGGCGCGCCGTGACCGGATGTATAACAATAACCGTGGTTCGAACATGCCGCGTAGGGAGGCGGCGGCGTTCAAATCATCCGTCGACATTCAGCCGGAGTGGAACATGCTTGATCAGATCCCATTCTCGACGTTTTCGAAGCTCTCGTTCTCCATACCGGAGCCGGAGGATCTCCTGCTGTGCGGTGGGCTCGAGTTCTATGATCGGACTTACGATCGTGTCACGCCGAAGAACGAACGGAGGTTGGAGAGGTTCAAAAACAGGAATTTCTTCAAGGTCACGACCACTGATGATCCGGTGATTCGCCGGCTGGCGAATGAGGATAAAGCTACTGTTTTTGCGACCGATTCGATCCTCTCCACCCTCATGTGCGCACCCAGGTCGGTTTACTCCTGGGATATCGTGATTCAGCGGGTCGGAAACAAGCTGTTCTTCGACAAGCGTGATGGGTCGCAGCTCGATTTGCTTTCGGTCCACGAGACATCACAGGAGCCCTTGCCAGAGGCCAAGGATGATATCAATTCGGCTCATTCACTGAGCGTTGAGGCTGCATATATTAACCAGAACTTTTCGCAGCAGGTTTTGATTAGGGATGGCAATAAGGTTACCTTTGAGGAGCCAAATCCGTTTGCCAATGAAGGCGAGGAGGTTGCCTCTGTGGCTTATAGGTATAGGCGGTGGAAGCTCGACGATGAAATGTATCTGGTTGCGCGGTGTGAGGTTCAGAGTGTTGTTGAGGTTAACAAGCAGAGGTCATTTTTAACACTGAATGCACTTAATGAATTCGATCCGAAATACTCAGGTGTTGATTGGAGGCAGAAGTTGGAGACTCAGCGGGGTGCTGTTTTGGCCACAGAACTTAAGAACAATGCGAATAAGTTAGCTAAGTGGACTGCTCAAGCGCTGTTGGCCAGCGCGGATTTGATGAAATTGGGTTATGTTTCAAGGGTTCATCCTCGTGATCATTTCAACCATGTGATACTGGCTGTTGTTGGGTATAAGCCGAGGGAGTTTGCAGCGCAAATTAATCTGAACACTTCTAATATGTGGGGGATTATCAAGTCAATTGTGGACCTTTGCATGAAATTGAATGAGGGGAAGTATGTGCTCGTGAAGGATCCGTCTAAGCCGCAAGTGAGGATTTATGAGGTTCCTGCGGATGCATTCGAGAATGATTATATGGAGGAACCATTGCCAGAGGATGAACAAGTTCAGCCGCCTACGGAGGATGCAAGTGGTGGGGAGGCAAGTGCAGTTGCCACTGATGTTGAACAGGAGGCTACTGCTGAGGCTTAAAGGGTAATTGTTTTTAATCCTGAGTAACTCAGTAGTATGTCTATTTTTTGTTTTTCAGGATGCCCTTATGCGTTTGTGTTATGGATTATCAAGCATATTCATATGAAGAAACAATGTTCATGCTTTATACATATACTAGCGCTAAAAGGCTCAAACTAACAAAGAGAAACACTGACACATCTATTAAATGATGAATAAAAAGGGAAGAACACCGAAAAAGAATTAGTGAGATGCTTATGGCCTTAAAGGTGTGATCAAAACTTGTTTAAAGTACTGAACAGGAAACTGAAGACCTAATACCATTTAACATGAATAATAGAATGCACACAGAAGTTTGTACATCTTCTAGTTCAAAGTAATACAGGCTTCAATCTCATCTCTATGTAACCCATTTATCATACCAAAGACATCAGAGGAAAAAAAAAAAAACTTCCTAGTATCAGAAGTCCAGATTGAGAGCAAGCTTTCTGTCTATTTAAACAAGATTTTAAAAAATTTGACATGAGACATACGTAGAAACAAGAAAGGGAAACTATACAAACCTAAACATTAAATTTTTACTTCAAATAACATACAAGTGATTCTATGGACATGGAAAATTGTAAATAATGTACATTCATTACGCAAGTTCCCATCTCTAAGTTAATTTTCCAAACCACTTGTGCACTTTGTTTTTTGGAGGGTAGTGTCAATATGGTACCTGGACTAAATTTTTTTTCAATTTGATTCTCAATATATACTTTAGTGAAGCAATGTGGTCCGTAACCAAAAATCCGTCTAAATAGCTAACGGAAAAATCTTGTGTTTGCATACGTGGCATCCCACGTGGAGTTTTGGTGGCGGGGTGCAGAATAACCAAGTTTGGATATAAAATACTTTACTGCCCTGTACTTTTGAGTGAGTGTTAATTTAGTATGTAAATTAAAAAATTTGTCGAAAATATATAAGAACAAGGCACATCAAATTGATCCATCAAAGCAGGTTCTATTTTAAATATATAAAGTTTTTCTAGAATTTGCTGAAACTTGGGTTTTGGACCAAATTGCTTCACTTAAGTGTACTTTGGGTATCAAATTCGAAAAAAATTTAGGTCATGAACTAAATTGACACTTACCCTAAAGTACAGGGCAGTAACGTATTTTTTACCATGATTGGTTTTTAAGCACCCGACCACCTAGGCTCCAAGTGGGACGCCACGTATGTACTTACGTGACTTTGCCATTAGCTATTTAGATGGAGTTTGGGTTACGGACCAAATTCTTTCATTAAAGTTGCTGTGACGATCATGAGACTAGTGCAATGGGGATCAGGTGTAACTGGTATTAGTGTATTACATAACAGGTTGCAGCTACTGTAACTATGATTTTTTTTAAGTCGCACAACATACCTGAAAAACTAGGGATATGCATTTTTTCCCCTCACATTATCCCATATATTATTGTTTTTAAAGGCTTTGTAGAATTTTATTCAACCTAACATTTTTTTTATATATTTATAATGAGTAAGCCCTTCGAAATTCAACCTCACCTTTTTAGTACGAGTAAAGTACTTTTTGCTGGTTTGAAGACTTGAAGTTGCTTTTTGGCTATAAATAACAGCTTGTAAATTTTTTATTTACAATTTACATATGACTATAAAAGAAGAGAGAGAGAGAGAGATCGTTGCTAATGCAAATATATTCAATAAACATGTCCCTTAACTATGCTCATAGAGGTAGATCGTAGATGGCAGTACTCACCATTCGTTATAACTTATAAGCATGATCATTGTATTCAGAGTATACACAAAGCCATAGGATGATAGAATAAGTCCATGATACTTGTTTTTTAAATTTCAAACATACATTGTTTGTAACTTGAAATATTTTGACCGGTTCATATGGAATTTATGGACTAAAAAGATTTTAAATAGGATTACCACCTGAAAGTTGAATTTTTTGGCCAACATGCAAAAATAATATTTTATACTAAAATTGGAAGATGAGACTTTCATTTACTTTCATTTAATTTTTTTACGTATTTTAATTGATATCAAATGGGAGGTATTGTCTTATTTACATTGAATAAATTAAAGTAAAACATTTAAAATATTTACTTAATTGTTATCAGTAAGAATAAGTGTGTAGGAACAAATGTAGCAGCAGTTTTTGTGTAACAGCAAAAAAAATATAAGTGGGAAGGAGGAGAAAAAGGAGAGAAAATGGAAGATATAACCAATAAAAGGAGGTCGGGATGCCTTTCATGTAGGCATTACAGCCACAACGACCCATTAAGGGACTGAATAAGAAAGTTATAAGAAATATTACTACAAGAGATTTCTTTTAAATTCCCCCACTTGATATAAAAAATCTACACTGCCTGTTTCAACTGAACAGCCATAAATATCCAATGCAGAGACGCCCTTTGCAGCTCCAAAAAGCACAAAAGGTGACTAATGTGCTAATCTACTATCTCATAGCTTCAAATGCCTAAAATACCATATAAAAAGCTGCTGAGTCAGTGGGGCTTGAGACTTTTCATACCCATTGCCTTAATACCTAATTCAATTTCATACATGCCTACAAAATCCTAGTGAAAAGCACAAGATGCCTGAATGAAAATAAGCCAAAAAACTTTGGTGGGGGAGAGGAATGCTTATTAGGTTGATGGAAGATATATAATTTGGAAGGAAACAAAGACGTTCTGAACCAAGTTTAATAACAAAGGGCAAGAACTTGCAACATTCAATAAACAACTCACCATATGTAAGTCTTGGGTTAATAGACCGAAGCTTATTGATGACTTCCAATACAGTGTTCAAAAACGAAACAGAACCAATATAACCTGCAAAAACACCAGTCAAAGTTAAAGCCACATAACATAAACAGGAAACTTCCCAAATGAATAAGAGAAGGAAGTGCAACATAAAAGCCAGACTGCACAAAGGATTTCAATAACAAAAATATATCAAAACAGCTTATTCATCAAAGCATCTGAGTTAATGACAAATACTACAACAGTAAACAGATTATGAACACAAATATAGATCAGTTAAAAAGAAGATATAAACAAAATTACAAACTCATTTTAGATAAACAAAATTACTTAGTCTGTTAGGTTTGCCACTTAACAGAAGAAGAGAAAATAAAATAAATAGGATAAGAGAAGAAAAGAGAGAAGAATGCTTGACCATTTTGTAAAGTACTTGTACTGCTGTAACTTGTGCAACAATGTTGAACTTCTAAATTTTCTCTGTAAATCACTTCACTTGTGAGGCAAAAAATTTTGCAGGTCCAGAGAGTATGTCCTCTCTAATCATCCCTATTCTCTTCCTTTCACTCCACACTTAAATGAACCAAACAGAAGGAAAGGAGATTTTTTTAAAAAATATTCCCTTCTACCCATCCAAATGGACCGGAATCCTTCATAGGAGGGATCTCAGATTCAAACAATAACATGTGCCACATAAACACAAATGAGGAGCATGAATATCAAGTTTCAAGTCCAAATGTTTGCAGGAAACAAAAATGAAGATAACTGTTGACTTCTCCAATAATGATTGAACTGATTTTAACACAGATCCAAATATCACTAGAACAACTCGAAATTATAAAATCACCAAAACTAAAGAGAGTAAATTTGCATAGTGGTGGTATCCAGTGCCAGAAAGGAACAAAGGTTCCTCGAGGGCTAAAAACAATTATATAGGCAGTGGTTTTGAGTGAATTTCAGTAGGGATGATCATTTGAAATGCAAACATGCGTTAATGAGATAATCATACTCTGTATCATCTAGCCAGGGAATAAAAAATAAGCTATTACGTAACAGTTCTACATGATTCCATTACGTGTTACATACCATTACAGGGGGTGTATAGGGAAATTCACAACCATAACCGCCCATGACAACCATTACGGACCATTATGTAATGGTAACGGCCATTACATGGCATTTTAACCCATTTCCAGCCACCTTTTTCCTCTCCTCCCGTTTTCCTTCATTCTCTACCTCTTCCACGTTAGATCTCCAAGATTAAATCATAGATTTGAAGGATTTCAAGCTATAAACTTCGATTCAAGGCATAAATTGAATCTCCAAAGGTTTATTTATTTATTAATGCTTAATGTATTGAAATGTGCAATTCAAGATACTGTATTTTTCTTCTTGTTTTGTTATGGCTCCGTTTGGTCATTTATGAGATTTTTTGTGGTGAAAGCAATTACGCTGTAAGATTCTTATGGAAGTTAAAAGGTACTTGTTTATGTTTATCTCCCATATGGTGACAATCCTGACATTGGCCTGGAAGATGATATTTGTGGAATTTTGGTGTGAATTTTCGGTAATTGTATTGTGAATGATAGGAATAGTCCCCTCATTCTTTGATATTTTTTCTTGTAAGTCTTACTTTGATATTTTGATTGATTTTCATGATATTCCTGTTTTTTCTCCTCATTCTTTGATTTGGAAGTCACATGCTTCTCTTAAGGTCAGATTTTTTGCTTGGCTGGTGGTTCTTAGGAGAGTTAATACCAATGTGATGCTTCAAAGGAGAAGGCCTTTTTTATCTTTATCCCTTGAGTGGTGCATTATGTGCAAAGGAGATTCAGAAAATATTAATCATCTTTTCCTTCATTGTCCTGTGGCCAGGAAGTTGTGGTGCCGGCTGTTTTTGCTTGGTGGTGAGGAGTGGGTTATGCCGGGTTGTGTAGAGAGCTGGTTTACCATCCATTTTTGGGGTTTTGGTAGAGGCAAGAAGGCAGCAGTCTTGTGGAAATGTGCCTTCTTGGCAGCTTTTTGGGTCCTTTGGAATGAAATAAATTCTAGGATTTTTGAAGATAAGGAATCATCTTTAGTTGATCTTTAGGATAAAGTCCATTTTTTTGCTGCTTTTTGGGCTCATTCTACCAAGGAGTTTAGGGAGATTCCTTTGTTTGTTTTGGATTCGGATTGGAGGGCTGTATGCTGTCAGGCATTTTGTTCTTTCTTTCTTCTTTTTGTTTTCTTTGTTTTCTCTGTATTTCTGTTTTGTTCTTTGTTTTTGTTTCTTGGCGGACTGCTGGTCCTCCTTTACTCTTTTTCTATTAATAAAATTCTCTTTGTTGTGGTTCAAAAAAAAAAAAAAAGTCCCCTCATTTTCCATGTACATTTTTGGTGAAAAAAATTCACAAAACATTCATTTTCAATGAGACACGAACATTTGAGGTTTTAATGGCTAATTGTATACTTCAAAATTTTAATTCATTTTCTTATATATATATATATATGTAAAATATTGGGCATCCAATACTTGGTGGGATTGGTAGTGAGCCAAAGGTTAGAGAAAGGCTTGGGAGTGTTGTTGTAGAAATACCTTGGGTATGGTGGGCCTCCAAAGCTGTATAGTGGGGAGACTTAAATAGTCACGTAGGGAAGAATAGTGGAGGATACAAAAGGGTTCATGGGAGATATGGGTTTGGAGAGAGAAATGGGGAAGGAGTACCATCTTTGAATTTGCTATGGCTATTGATCTTGTAATTGCTAACACTTGCTCTAAAAGGAGAAATCAACTTCTAATAATATTTAAAATTGTATATAATGTCAATCAAATGGACTTTTTTCTTACTAAGAAGATGGATTGAGGAGTTTGTAAGGTTTGTAAAGTAATACACAAAAAGTCTCACCACACTACATAGACTAGTGGTTTTAGATGTATGTCTTAGGAGATTGAAGAGGAAGAATAGGAAAATATAAACTCAAGAACTAGATGGTGGAATTTAAAAGGATAAAAGCGAATTATGCTTAAAGATAAAATATTAAAAGAAGGAAAATGGAATTTAGATGAATAGGCCAACACTATGTGGAGTGAAATGGCTGGTTGTGTTATAAGAGTCACAAAAGTAGTTCTCAGAGGATCTAAGGGAATGGATTAAAATCTTAGGCAAAATGAGCATGTTATAATACTTTGTATAAAGGAAGGAACAAGAAAAGTTTCAAAATGTTTAAATTAGCTAAATTGAAGCTAAGAAGGAGTAAGTGAAGCCAATCTCAAGGTGTATGATGATCTGTACTATAAATTAGGCACAAAGGACGGATAGAAAGATGCATATAAGCTTGCTAGGATAAGGGAAAAGAAAGGTAGAGATTTAAACCATGTTAAGTGCATTAAAAGGGAGGACCAGAGAGTTTTAGTAAAAGATGTTGAGAAATTCTGAATAAGATGGCCAATAGGATTGAGAAGGTGCAAAGAGATTTCTTATGGTAAGGAAATGATGGAGGGAAGGAAGAGCACTAAGTTAGTTGGGAGGTGGTTTCTCATCTTAAGCATAAAGGAGGTCTCAGGATCTGTAATGTGGGTCCAAGAATGAGGGCTTACAGGTAAGTAGTTGTGGAGATTCCCTATGGAACAAAGCTCCTTGTGGCATTATGTGATCAAGAGCAAATACAATATTCAAGATAATGGGTGGGAGTCCTACGTCGCTGTGAGATATAATTATCATTGTCCTTGGAAGTTTATCTCACAGGACCTTCATCGTTTTTGGAGCCATATTAAACTCGTTTATAATAGGGCTCACAGGTACTTTTGGGAGGACATATGGTTGGGATCTTGTCCCTTTTTTGAGTCGTTCCCTAGTTTATATAATCTTTTCATTGCTGATTTAATCAAGTCTGGTTTTATAAGTTGGAATTCCAACTTTTTCGTAATCTTAATGATAGAGAATCTGCAGAGTCAGCTTCTCTTTTGTCGTCTATTTAGAACGTTTTCTTTGCTTATTGTACTTCTAATAGAAGAAGTTGGACTTGTCATCCTTACTTATTTTCTTGAAAATATTTTGCAATGCTTTACTTGAAGATTTGTTGGTTCTTGATTTCCTCCTTGCTAGGCTGATTTGGATAGCAAAGCTTCCTCCTACATCAATGTTTTGGCTTGGTTAGGTGCTCATCATAGGAATAACACTAATGATAGGGTTCATAAGTGAAGATCCCTGTTTTGAACCTCAATGGTGTGTGATGTGCAAAATAGGGGACAAGTCATTGACCATCTCCTTTTCCATTGTGAGAAGGCCATTGATCTGTGGTGGAGGCTTTTTGGTAAAGTGGGTATAGCTTGGGTGACTCCCAGTCATGCGTAATATGTTGGAAGTTCCTTTTCAGGGTCTTGGTAGGAGCGAAAAGGCTAAATCTTTGGGGAATGGTGCTCTTTTAGTAGTGTCTTGGGTTATTTGGATAGAAAGAAATGTTTAGATATTTGAGGAGGAGAGGAAAGTCTTATGGGATAGAGCCCTTTCTTGCTTCCTTTTGGGCTTCAGTTGATAAGCCTTTTGATGGAATTCCTTTGTCTTTTTATGATTAGGAGCTTGAAAGAGATTTGTGACTATGAGTGGTGAAAGAGGAATATTGGGAGGTCGCTTTAATCCTCCATGATGTAGTTTTGGTGCTTTTGGGTGATTCTAGTGGATGTATAGGGTGGTTTTCTTTTTGGATTTAAGGATGTTTTACAGGTTTGCGTAGAGATCAGGTTTTATTTATTTTTTTGGGCTACAGAATGAGGGTATAGGTTTTATGGTGGGTTTGTTCGTTTATCCAAAGCCTTTTTAACATATATATATATGAATGGGCTCTGTGAGTCCCACACTGTCCTTTTCTCACTCTTATTTTATATAATTTATTTCTTAGAAAAAAATGTTGTAGAGGTAGTTTGGTTTAATTGCTCATTCAACTTAGAAATTTATGCCTTACCAGATTTCTTTTCGCCTCCGTTTGTGATATTTCAAGTTGAGACCATTTCCATGACTCCCCAAGTAATTGGGATATAAGGCTTTATTGAGCTGAGACTGTTTCCGTAAATGGGGATTTTTTTTTTTCTCTTTGTATACCCCCTGTTTACAGGTTTTTTTTATATATTATTAAGTTACCTCATCAAAAATTAAAAAAAAAAAGAGAAAGAAAGTAAATGGGCCTTTTAAAGAGGATTCATGTCTCTGTGTGTGTGTTTGACGATCTTTGGGTCTGGAAGGCTTCCAGGGAGGAATTTACATCTATTAATAAAACATTTTGAAAGATCAATGAGCAGAAGGCCTTCATGAATTAATTACTGAAGAATTTTCGAAATTTGTGCAGTTCCCTTTCGTGGAATAGAAAAAATATTTGTTGGAATGAAAATCTTCTTATCTCACTCCATAATAGCTTTATGCTGTGAGGATTATGGAGGTGCATGTTTGTTGCATGAATTATGATCAAATGATGAACCATGTGAAAACGATAACTTTGCTATTCATTTTTCACAAAGAAGTCTTTGTTTTTCTTAACCAGTATATAACTTGATCTCATGATTTCAAGAAATCACTCCACATTTAAAAAATAAAATAAAATAAATAAAACAATAGCTACTTTAGTAGATTTGACATTGACTCCATTTTTATTTTTCACATGAGGAATGGTAGACTAAGTTGTTTTTTGGGATAATGCACGCATGATTTATAACTTGTTTTTCTTTCTTTTTGTTAATTGACATATTAATCCTAAATTTCCGTGATGGCAATTAATTGACTAGGTAGCAGTGGAGGGGAAGCACGATGGAAATCTCAAGGTCGCTGTTGAAGACTGCAATTTTCTTTTTGTGGTAAAACTTTGCTTTTTAATCTTGGTTATGAGAACATGTTCCTTTCTGGTCCTTTCAGCATTGTCTGTAGTTGAAGGAGGTTTAATATTTAGAGAGTGATGATTGAGAGCTTTTAATATTACATTCCATTAAAAAATAATTTAGAATTTGCAAAGATATATTGTTTCTCAGATGATGATTGCTCTCTTTTTCTCCTTATTTGTAATGGCTTTACTTTATGACATAGGAACTCTAGGTTCTTCTTTAAGCGGCTTGATTTTGCTCATATATATCCATACCAAAGACAGCTTTTGCTTATTACAGTTTTTGGGAATTTTCTTGTCCTACCTATTGTTGAGTATGTTGGATATATTTTTAGATATTGTCAATTTTTCAAAAGGTGTCATAAGAGTGTTTCTTGGTGTTCTTGTAGCCAGGTAAGATACGCAAAAACCAGACAAGTTTTAGGTCCATGAGTTGGATCTTGACCATAATTTGTCTCTCATATATGTGTTTGTTTGTGTGTGTTCTTTTTGTTTTTTGGGTGGTGGTAGTGGTTGTTGGGTTGGGCGTCAAAGGACGCAATTCGCATACAAATTTTTTCATTATTCTTAGATTGTAGGATCTTGTAAAATCCAATGGTCTTATTTGGGTTAGGTTGGGAGTTTGTTTGTTTGGGTTGGGTTGGGTTGTGGGTCAAAGGACGCAATTCTCATACACAATTTTTTACATGATTCTTAATTTCTTACATTGTAGGATCTTGTAAAATCCAATGGTCTTACTTAGGTTGGGTTGGGCTGTGTTAGTTTGTTTGGGTTGGATTGTGGGTCAAAGGACGCACTTCTTATACACAATTTTTCTTTTTATGTTAATTCTTAGATTGTAGGATCTTGTAAAATTCAATGGTCTTGTTATTATTTTAGCTATTTTTCCACTCACCTTTTTAGGACAAAATTGGATTTCTAGGATCTGTTGGGCTGCGTCTTACCCTACAAGGCCTAAAACAACCAACAAACATCCCCTAGACATCATCCCACAGAAAACCAACAAACGACTAGACCTGGACAAGCAGCATTTGCAGGTGTTTTTGGGTGGTCTCTGTTTGCTTCTGTAAACAGTAGTCCATATGGGTTGTGTTGTATAGATCAGCTGCAGCCTGTAACATCGAAGTTTGTTGAATATACAGATCACTCTACCGAGAAGGCAAACTGGTCCAGTGCGTGGCCTTCTCAGAGTTCGTTTTGGGCAATATTTTTTTTTTTTTTTGCCTGTTAAATCATGTGCTGCCTCAACTACATTTTAATGGTTTGCTCCTTGCTGGTTTAAGAGAAGAAAATATGTTCGTGAATTATTTCAATTTAATTTCTTGCATATTTGTCTTTTAGAAGGACCAGTAAAGTACTGAATCGAAGCAATTGTCAAACAAGTTCAAATGCGCTCCAGGGAAATTTCAGATTTAATTCATGTTCACATATATTTTGCACTCAAGTGAAATCTATATATATAGAACCATAATTTACTATGTATGCCTGTGTCCCATGAGCTAGCTATATAAGCAAGCTCACATTCTCCTCTTCCAATGGAGATCGTTGAAAACTTTTTGCGACACAGATTAGACGAATCTGTTTCTGAAATTTCCATTTCCCTGTAAACACATATTGCATGATGCATTTCATGGCATGGCACCAAAAATTAGCATTTACATGATAGCAAAGGATATGGTGTCCCGCAAATAATGCCACCATAGGGAAAATTTGTATGGTGTACTAGGCGTGTGTCCCCCCGCCCCCTCCCCCACGACACATTCACGTGCTATCATGTGATTGGGAGTGTCGTATATAGGGAAACACCAAATAAAAATGCCCACCATAGGTTCTAATTTTGTCTATTAGAGATTCCATATATCTGTTATTAATTTTATATACTTCTCCATAAAAATTAAGATAAGCTCCCAAAGAAAAATTTTGATGTTTGGGTTTGGCATTTACTTGGTCTTTAATTGATTAGAAGGTGATATTGTTAAAAGGTTGAGTTAATTCTACTTTATTAATTAGGATTATAGTGGTAGTGTCAAAAAAGATTAGAAGTTATTTTCTAATTCATTATATCAAGGGTGTATGTTTTCAATCAGCCTAGTCGTACGTATAAGTAGAAAACATTGGTTTGAAATCTAATCCATTTTTCTTGGATTATATGTAAGAATCCCAAATAGAATCTGTTGTTGCTAATTAAGTTAGATCAAGATTTGGTTTTCTTAATTATATTTTCTATATAAATGGTATACGCTAGGTGTTTGGAGAAGGAACATGCAATTGGAGAAGTTGGCTTTGAGATATGTTCTAGTTCTATTAGATAAGTTGTTATTTTCTTGAGTTCGTATCCCATCTGCACGTATCTTCTTTTCTGCAAATTCTTCTCTTTGGCTTTTTAGTCTTCTCTAGGTGACAAAAATGACTAGTATAAGATAAATTTCCACTTTGAGTTTGAGCTTGTTGGCAGGATGCTAGGGTTTGGATTATTTGTAATGGTCAAATCAGGATAGAAGGGGCATATCAAAGAAGGTTGTGCAAACATTCCTGACACAGTAAGTGTCAATTGTGTGATGGTAAGCATCTTAAAATGCCAAATAATGGATATTGAAAATGTTGCATTGAGGCTTTCTTAATTACAAATTAGGGTTTTGTGGAAATTTGTCACGAATGAGAAGCCGATTTAGAATTTATGGTGGATAAGTGGAGGCTCTAGGAAGATAGCAAATTATATATATAATCTGAAGAAGGTTATCAAATAATTTGAGCTTTATATATACAAACAATGCATGAGGGCAGTTCCATGCGAAATGCCAACTCAGATGCACTTCATGAAAATGGTGGAAGTGCTTTTTGAATTAATGAACTCATAAAGGCTTTAGTTGAATGAACTCATGAAGGGTAAATTAAAATCAGTGGTCTGAGGGTAAAGAGGGTTAGGTTTCCAAAGACTGCAACCTAAATTTAGTTGTCCAATGTCCTACCATCATGATAATTGGGTTTATTCACTTTCAGCTGTTGGAGCAGAAAAACTCTCACATATCAGAATTTCTGGATAAGCATATGATGGGACTCAATAAAATAGCAAAAAAGAAAAGAAAAGAGTAGCTAAAGAAGATTAATTGTTGGCTGCGGGTGATACGAAGTGAGAACATATTTAAACCCAACAATATATAAAATTAAAAGCATTGTAAGAATGATTATTTAAGAAGTAACAACTATAAGCTAGGTCCATTTGAGTGTCCAAATGGAAATTATAACAATTTTAGTATATATGGTTTACAAAGTATTTAAGGTACAAATCCATCACCTTGAATGGAAAAATTCAAGAAAATAAAAGTTGCCATTACAAATGAGAGTAAAAATTCAAAATAATATCATTTCATTAATTTTTACAAATTGATCCATTTTTTTTATTATTATTATTTTTAAAGAAAATGGAGTAATAATATGTTTTAGACATTCTAGCATACCAACTAGGTTGGCACCTTAGAAGCTCCCATCATGTGCTCACTACCCTGAATTTTATTACGACAAAAAAAAAAGAAAAAAAAAAAATCAAGAAGAAGAAGATGAAGAACAACAACAAAGTACAATAGGGAAGAGAATAAAGCATTATATTAGTCTGGTCTTGGTGGGTAGGACTGCAAACCAAGTGAGTCTAGCCGAGCGCAGCATTAGAGTGATTGGACTTGGTTCATTAAGTTTGTTTGCTTACATATGAGCTGAACTTTTAATGAGTCTATAATATTGTGATCATGATTGTCTTGGCCGGTAGAAATTAATGAAGCTTGGGTTGATTAACCTCGACAATCCAAGCTCGAATTCAAGCTTGACTTGAGCTCATGAATTTGAGTTTGCATTTACAAATTAAATTATAGTCCTTAAAGTCATAATCAGAAATGTTTACAATGACAGAGACAAATTTATTTAAAATTATTTATATCGGGACAGTTCTAGACCCACTAACGAATGCACTTACAAAGCCCTTAACAATTTTGTTTTCCAACTTAACGAACTTAATTGTTTGCGAACTCAGTCGATCCAAGCTTTAATATATTTGAGCTTGGCTTATTTACTAGACGAGCATAAAGTTTAGGCTTGAGTTTGGCGTATTTAATAATCGATTGAAATCAAGCCGAATCCTTATTAAGCTTGTTCGTGAGATGTTAACAAGACTATTGGTTTGTTTGTAGCTCTAGTGGCTTATAAATGCCACAATTCAGCTCACAATCAACTTTTTAAATAGTCCGATTCAAGTTTTCAATACTTGTTTTTTTTTTTTTTAGGAGTTCAGAAGGTGGCCGAAATGGGTCCTTGGGCTACACAACAAGGGTAGCTTATCCCCCTTACCATGGCTCCTTTCCCCTTATACATGCACCCAAGAGGAGTTTAAATTATAAACTTCTCCATATCTCCTTGTAAGAGGGGAGATGTGTTATCAGAGTTACAATCCCACTGACGTGCTTCTAATATTATGTAAGATACATTATACTTGTTTAATTCTCATTTGAATGACCATTCGAACACTAAAAAAAACATGATTAATTAAAGGCATATAATGTAGCATGTGATAAAAACTCACTGACCTCATCAAATCTCTTTCCAATCATATTTTTCTACCTCAAAAGCGAAAAGAATGCCGGGTCGATTCTAGATAATTTGTGATCAAGGACAAGTGTGTCACTTCAAGTGCAATCATCAGGCCAGCAAGGAAAATTTGCACTTTCCCGTCGGAGCCTCTGTTTTGTTTTTTTTTTTTTTTCCTAAGTCTTATTTTTAGAAAGGTTTGAGGTCAAATTGATTTCTACGTGATGCATACTTCTAGTAATGAAAAAGCATAGAATCGAACCCGAGACATCTGATCCATGAACTGTGATCTTTTTCATCTAATGAAGCTATCCTTAATTGCAGATTTATGATAACAATTAAGAGTTTGATTATGGAGAAGCCAAAGCCCTACTACTCTAACCCGGAAGAATGACTCCAATCAGGAAGCATGTGGAAAGTTATTGGCTGTCAAGATGGAAAATTAAGTCCACATTCACATTGGAGTGAAGTAGAGCCCATATAGAATTTCCTTAAAAGTACCTTTAACTACCTCTTTTTTTTTTAAATACATTTTGTGAGGGTTTTTTTGGTCACTAGGGGTAGGGGTCGTAATTGGTCAAAGGCCTTTTCTTACAGAAGAAATGATTGGTTCGAAACTTGACCCCAGGTTTTATGGATCTTTTACCATTTGCTATATAATCACAAGACAAAAGGAGCCTTGTTAAATAGTGGGCCTCAATAATGGATCTTGGTATTTGGAGTCCAACTTTATATTCTTTTATTACATGTAGAAATTTCTACACAAATAGTCTTCTATTCTCTCATCTCTCCAGAAGTTGCTTAATCTCAATGGGTGAAAGGCAACTAGTTGAGTGAGAGTAAAAGACCAACCCTCTATAGTTATATAGAGAAACCATTGGCAAGTCCTAACCCATCAAGGACTATTAACAATAGATTCACACAAAATATGAAAATTCTATACTAAGAAAAAAAAAAGACATTAATGTGCAATAAGGTGCATCATAACTCAATTGACCAAAAAGATCAAAAAGATGATCGCGTTAACCTTTCATTGAGCCCAACGGGATGAGATCACTTCTCACTAAATTTAGATATCCTTACTAATCCAGTTTTTGCAGACCAAGATTAATGAACTATGTTTACCCATATAAAAAGAAATTCCAAACAGTCTTCCACTCATCTGCTTAGGGTGCAAAAATTTTGAAACAGGTCGAAATATCTCAAGTCCACAAAAGTTTACTCATGAGTCAAAACAATATTTAAAGCAAAACGCTAGGCTTTAAGTCATTGCACCGAATGCACCGAATAAGGGTCCAACCATAAATCAAGATAAATATGTGCACGTTAAAACACCACCCTCAACCTAATCTAATAAAGTAACCTGCACGTTAAAACACCACCCTCAACCTAATCTAATAAAGTAACCTCTAATCTAATAAAGTTCTTAGGCCTTATCCCCCCAAAAAATAGTAACCTCTAATCATGACTTTATAAGTTTGAGGTAAATTAAACAAACTAATGTTAAATTTAATATTGTTTAATGTTACATAGTATGAATCTATACTTTCTATTAAGAGAAGTGGTTGGATTACCTGAATTTACTAAAACACCCCTAAAATTTTATTTTATTTACGAATTAATTAGTAAATTCAACAACTTTAAGGGCTTGTTTGGGAATTTCAAAAACTCTATCAAACTAGGTCCAATTCATAACTGTTATCTGATTTTTAAATAAACCAAGCCACAGTTGATTTGCAAAAAGATGTGTTTATACCTTATTTTCTGAACAAAACTGAACTGTTTACCAAGAAAAAGATACTTACCAAACAATATGAAATAAAAATTGGCTAGACTTATCCTCAACTAGCCAGGTTTTCAGGTTTGCCAAATAGCCCCTAAAACAATTACACAAAACTCTTACCATTCCATGTTTCTCCATCTCTCTTCCATCCTCACGTTTTCCAAATCTATCACAAAAACAATTCTCTCACTCTATCTACTCTCCCTCAAATATATATATATATATATATATATATTTTTATAGGGAAGATGCGTGTTGCACACACATCGTGTGTGCCCGACTACTAACTAATATATATACTAAGAATTCGGTTTCTCATGTTGGGACGGTTGCCATGACATTTGCCAGGCCCAACATGAAATGAATTTGGATTAGAATTTTACAACCCAAGCCCAACCCATTGATTCAAAATTATTGTCCAAACTTGTATTATTATTATTATTATTTTTGCCAAATGAAGGAGAACACACACTTATGTAGAGTCGAAACCAAAACCTCTACAAACTCTACACTCGTATTTTAATGAGACATTCTATTCGACCCAAAGGCCATTGATGGATGGGTGAGCCAATTCAAGTTGTGCTGCTTTTACTACGTTATAATACTTGAAAAGTGAAAACCTTTTTTATGTGTAGGTTTGTCCGTAATTTCATCAGTATTGCAGCATTTTTCAATCTTTTGAAGACAATAAGATATAAAATAATTATTTTCGGAACAATGGTGAGTAGCCGATGGGGACATGGTTGGCTGTATCTCTCACCTCTTCTCTGCTAACTTATGCTTGCTGATTGAGAAGACGACCATAACATAATATTGGATGGAGGGGAGAGGGTTTCCATATTTTATGAGAGAGAGATAGAGGAAGAAGAATATGGAACGTATATCAGTATATATATATATAATTTTTTTTGTAAGAGGAAAAAAAAAATCTCTCTATTGATCTCTCTATGCAACCTTGCTCTTCACCAAGACCACTATCCTCTTGCTCCACTTAGGTTGTCTCAATTTTCACTTCAAGCTTCCTTTTGGCAGTGAATGGAGTTCAGAAATTCCATTTATTGCTATGTTTTTATTTCTTTTGCTCTAATGCTTATATCATCTTCTTATTCTTTTAATTTTTGTTTAGACTAACAAAATTAGCTAGAAAAAAAGAAGGATGAGATGTATTTTTGTTGGAAAAATAGTGGAGATGCTATTGTCTAAAATGAAATAGCTAGTACAAGAATTACAGAAATACAAACAGTGTCGGTTGAGGCATGTACAAGGCACTGTCCTTTAGAGTAGTTCCGCCCCTCTAAGTATTCAACTTGGTGCAGTAGGTCATAGTGCTCTACCCTCCAGGATTCAACAACCGGACTCTCACAAGCGTGCACTAGCAAGTGTAGGAGTGAAACGAAGAACTCAAAAATGCTCCTGACTTTCAAAATAAAATTGTAGAAGAAAGAAAACAGAGAGAAGAAGAGAAGAGACGATTGCTCTTGTTGTGTGTTTCTGCTGAATGAGAAGACTGGTATATATAGGCTTTAGAAATCAGTAACAGCCTTCAAAATAAATTCCCAACAGTTAAAAAATATAAATACGAAAATAAATTTCCAACAGTCAAAAAATATAAATATGAAATTAAATTTCCAACAGTCAAAAAATATAAATATGAAATTAAATTTCCAACAGTAAAAAAATAATTAAATTCAAATAAAACTGTCAGTTGATTTAATTAGAATAATCCGGGTATAAAAACGGGTCACTGAACTGGGTTGTGGATAACCCAGTATCAAAAAGCCAAAGTAGCAAAATGCGGGTCAACCCTGCCCGCACACGTGAAGCCAATTTTCGGGATTTGCACTCCCCCCTACGCACACATTGTACGCTCGCGATGCGTCTGACTAAGTCAATTTTTGGACCCCAATCCCGCAAATCACTCGATTAGGCTCCGTCTCATGCGCACGTGGGGACTCACTACATCCCCCCACGTGATACCATATACAATAAGTGGAGTACTATATAAGCCCACTAAAACTCTTTTACTTTTCCAATGTGGGATAAGGTGTCATCACACTCAAGTACAAAACTCTTTTATGAAAACCTTTGATTTTTGAAATACTTATTTTATACTTAAAATACAACAATCCACACATATTTCAAAAATAAAAAACAGAAAGAAAAGAGCGTGAGAACTTAATGCATCGGTTATGGTGTCTTTTGGACTATGAACCAAACATAAGATATATAAGCAGTGACCCACAGAAACTTGGTGAAATATAAAATTTCTATGAACTAAAATTCCTTAGCGTGAATCAGTTGACTTACAACCCACATACAACTTTCAAAATTTGAGTTCTTCTAATCTGGGTGGCACGAATAGGCCATGCGCCATACCTGGAAATTCATGAGTGCTCTAGAGAATCTGCCTAGACTCTCATAGGAAGCGGCCTCACTTCCACACCCATATAGGTGGATCCATCACGTGTGCACTACAACTAACACACTACCCAAAGAAGACTATGGAATCCATTTAAAGTTAAACTCAACCTTACTCGTTGTAGTTTGCACTATCTACACCATAGGAAGGGACTCTCAAAATATTATAAAATTGATAGTGCACTCTAAGTCAACCAATAACTTGTTATTACCCATATAAACCTAATTCCTGGGATCTCCATTCACATAGGTTGGGTTATCATTATTGTTGACCCTCTATTATAGGCATTAGTCTCATTCCCCTCGATGTATTACTTACTAGGTTTCTACCCAATGGTTTTGTCAAAGGATCGGCCAAATTCAACTCTGACCTCACAAAGTCAAGGGATATAACTCCATCATTAAGCAATTACCTCACTATATTATGTCTTAGGCGTATATGCCTACTCTTCCCATTACAAGATTTACTCTTAGCTTTAGCTATAGCAGCCTGGCTATCACAATGTAGAGACACAGATGGAGTTGGTCTCACCCAAATGGGAATATCTGCTAAGAGGTTTCTAAACTACTTAGCCTCTGTACCTGCCTTTTCTAAGGCAATGAACTCAAACTTCATAGTAGACCGAGCTGTGCATGTTTGCCTGGTAGATTTCCAAGATATTCCGCCTCCACCAAGTGTAAACACATAATCGCTAGTAGATTTTGTCTCATCTGAATCAGAAATCCAGTTAGCATCACAGTATCTCTCTAATACAGAAGGAAAACCATTATTAAATAAAGCATAATCAATAGTTCCTTTCAAATATCGAAATACTCTATACAAAGCAGTCCAATGATCTCTATTAGGATTATGAGTATATCTACTCAATCTACTAGCAGCATATGCTATATCAGGTCGAGTACAATTCATCAAATACATTAAACTACCAATTATTTGAGCATAATCGGATTGTGAGACACTATCTTCTTTATTTTTCTTTAAATGAGAATTTGCATCATAAGGTGTAGATACAGATTTGCAATCAAAGTGTCCAAACTTCTTTAAAAGTTTTTCTACATAATGTTCATGTGAAAGAAAAATACCCTCAGTAGTTTTAGTTATTTTTATTCTAAGAATAAAATCTGCCTCACCCATATCTTTCATATCAAATTGAGAAGATAGAAAATTTTTAGTCTCTTTAACAATATCTAGACCAGTTCCCATGATCAACATGTCATCAACGTACAAGCAAATAATAACACAAGAATTATCATCAAATTTTCTATAAATGCATTTATCAAAATCATTAATCAAATATCCATTAGATGTCATAGCATTATCAAATTTCTCATGCCACTGTTTCGGTGCTTGTTTAAGACCATATAAAGATTTAACTAGTCTACAAACTTTATGCTTATTACCAGGGACAATACAACCTTCAGGTTGGTCCATATATTTCCTCTTCTAAATCTCCATTTAAAAATGCAGTTTTAACATCCATTTAATGAATAATCAATTTATTTATAGAAGCTAATGCAATTAAAATTCTTATAGAGGAAATTCTAGTCACAGGAGCAAATGTATTAAAATAATCTATACCTTTTTTCTTAGTATAACCTTTAGCAACCAACCGAGCTTTAAATTTATCAATTGACCCATTAGGTTTTAACTTCTTTTTAAAAATCCATTTGCAACCAATAGTTTTAGAACCCGGAGGTAAATTAACCAATTCCCATGTATGATTAGACATAATTGATTCAATTTCACTATTAATTGTTTCTTTCCAAAAAGTTGAATCAGGAGAAGTTATAGCCTCATTATAAGTTTGCGGGTCATTATAAACGAGAAAAGTATAAAAATCATCTCCAAAATTAGTTTCTTCTCTTACTCTTTTACTCCTTCTTAATTCAATTTCAATATTATCGTTAGACTCTTTTTCAATTTCACTTTGAGGTTCACGAATTATTTTTTCACCTTTAGATTTTAAAGGAAAAATATTTTCAAAGAAATCTGCATTTTTAGTTTCCACAATTGTGTGTGGTTCCATAATATTATTTTCACTTTTAATTACCAAGAACCTATATGCAGCGCTTTTATAAGCATAACCAATTAAAATACCATCAAAGGTTTTAGGACCAATTTTTCTCTTTTTAGGTTCTGGTAATAATACCTTAGCCAAACACCCCCACACTTTCAAATATTTTAAATTAGGTACATGTCCTTTTCCAAAGTTCATAAGGTGTTACTCCAGTTTTCTTATAAGGTATTCTATTTTGCACATGACATGCAGAAAGAATAGCTTCACCCCACAAATTAAGTGGTGCCCCAGAAACTAATTAACATAGAATTCATCATTTCTTTTAAAGTTCTATTTTTTTCTTTCAGCTACTCCATTAGATTCAGGTGAATATGGAGGAGTTACTTCATGAATTATGCCACGTTCTTCACAAAAATCATTAAGGGGTTTGAATTCATATTCTCCTCCCCTGTCAGATCTAAGTCTTCTAATTTTTCTATTCAATTGATTTTCAACTTCTGCTTTATACTTAAAGAACATTTCAGTAGTTTCATCTTTTGTTCTTAATAAATAAATTTTTGTATATCTTGAATAATTATCTACAAGAGTTATGTAATATTTCTTTCCATCTCTTGTTAGTGTGCTTTTCAAATCTCCAATATCACTATGAATTAATCCTAAAAGTTCAGTTTCCCTATCAACTGATTTACAAGATTTTTTAGTAAACTTTGATTCTACACATAACTTACATTTTTCATTATTGTTTATTGATATATTATGAAGTAAACCAAGTTCTTCCATTTTCTTAATATAAGAAAAATTCACATGACCTAGTCTAGCATGCCATAAATCAATAGAATCAATCAAGTAAGCAGAAGAAGATACATTTTCATACATGATTTCAAGTACATTCAAAAGAAACAGACCTTGGTTACAATAACCTTTCCCAACAAACATACCATTCTTAGTTATAATGATCTTGTTAGATTCAAAAGATACCTTAACTCCAACCTTACCTAGTAGAGAAACCAACACCAAGTTGTAGCGAATGTTTGGAACATGGAGCACATCACTCAGTGAAAGGACTTTTCCAGAAGTCAGTTTGAGAAGAACCTTCCCTTTTCCTACAACTGGCGAGGGCCTCAAATCACCCATGAACACTTGTTCCTCGCCCTCCCTCATAGAAGTGTAGGAAACAAAAGCATTTCTGTTACCACAGATATGCTTGGTAGCTCTAGAGTCTACCACCCAGTCCTTCACATTTGCAACCATGTTCACCTTAGTGACAACTGCAGCAATGATATCATCCGCCTCTGCCAAATTAACAGTTGTACGTGCAGGAGAATTATTCGCCTTCCTATACCTGCACTCGGGAGCATAGTGTCCTGGTTTCCCACAAACATAACAGTTACCCTTTTTCTTGAAGGGGGGTTGAGACTTTTGATTCTGACCAGGTCTAAAATTCTAATTAGTCTTACGGTCTTGGTTTAGCATATTATTCCAGTTGGTCTTATGATTCTTATTATTAGTCCTCCTATTATTATTAGGTCTATTAAGTCCATCAACCAAATTAGCCTTAGAAGTAAATTCCTTAGCTTTTTCAGTCTTGTCTCTAATCCTATTCTTTTCTTCAATGCAAATGTGAACAATCACATCCTTAACACTCATGTGTTTCCTCTTATGTTTCAAATTGTTTTTGTAGTCTTTCCAAGAGTCGGGCAATTTTTCAATAAGAAATCCTGCCAAAAAAGACTCTTGCAATTCTATCTCTTCAATTTTTAGGTCACTCACTAGGACATGGAAATCATGGATTTGAGATGATATATCTCTATCCTCAGTCATTTGAAAATTAGCAAAATTTCTTATGGCATATTTTTTATTACCAGCATCTTCTAAAACGTATTTCTTATGCAGGCTATCCCAAATATCCTTAGCAGTCTTATAGGAATAATAGATATCATAAATCTCATTAGATAAAGTGCTAAGAATAGTGTGCCTACATACCTTATTACCATTTTCCCATTTTTTCAATTCCTCACCATATTTTTTAGAACCTTCCTTTGGTTTGGAACCTATCAGAATGTGGGTCAAGTTCACCATGTCCAAAGCAGAATAGACACGCTCTTGCCAGCGCTTGAAGAAGGTGCCATTGAAGTGCTCAATCTTAGAAACATTATGCAGAATCTTAGTAGTCATAGCAGCAGCATCCATGAGAATACTCTTAAGATTGCTGGAAAAAAAGTGGAGATGCTACTATATAAAATGAAATAGCTAGTACAAGAATTATAGAAATACAAACAGTGTCGGTTAAGGAGTGTACAAGGCACTGTCCTTAAGAGTAGTTCCTCCCTTTGAGTATTCAACTTGGTGCAGTAGGTCATAGCACTCTACCCTCCAGGATTTAACAACCGGACTCCGACAAACGTGTACTCGCAAGTGCAGGAGTGAAACGAAGAACTCAAAAATGCTATTGACTTTCAAAACAAAATTGTAGAAGAAAGAAAATAGAGAGAAGAAGAGAAAAGACGATTGCTCTTGTTGTGTGTTTCTACTGAATGAGAGGACTGGTATATATAGGCTTTAGAAATCAGTAACAGCCCTCAAAATAAATTCCCTATAGTCAAAAAATATAAATACGAAAATAAATTTCCAACAGTAAAAAAATATAAATATGAAATTAAATTTCCAACAGTAAAAAAATAATTAAATTCAAATAAAACTGTCAGCTGATTTAATTATAATAATCCTGGTATAAAAACGGGTCACTGAACTGGGTCGTGGATAACCTAGTATCCAAAAGTCAAAGTAGCAAAATGCGGGTTAATCCCTCCCGCACACATGAAGCCAATTTTCCGGATTTGCACCCCCCCTGCGCGCACGTCGTACGCTTGCCATGTGCTCGACTAAGTCAATTTTCGGACCCCAATCCCGCAAATCACTCGATTGGGCTCTGTCTTATATGCACGTGGGGACTCCCTACATCCCCCCACATGATACCATATACAATAAGTGGAGTACTATATAAGCCCACTAAAACTCTTTTACTTTTCCAATGTGGGATAAGGTGTCATTACACTCAAGTACAAAACTCATTTATGAAAACCTTTGATTTTTGACATATTTTATACTTAAAAATACAACAAGTTTTTGGCCGGTTTGATCTCTTTGCATCATCTCTGCTGTTTTTTTTACCAACAATCAATGAAAATTCAAAGCAGAAGTGACCTTACAATGCTTGAAGATATTGTTGAAAATGTCACCATAAGAGGAGAAGAGAGAGCAGATGCACTTGACGCTGGCTGACTAGTTCGTAGGGGTTAGGGTTAGGGTTTGGAAGGGAAAGGTTGGGTGGTGCCTTTTGTTTTGATGGGATTAAAATTACTCCCTGCCCTTTGTTCCTATTTATTTGGCATACTTTTCATTTTAGGATATCACGTTAAAAAGGTCAATAATTCTTTTTGTTTGATTTCTTAAACTATCATTAAAAATGTTTTTTTTTTCTTTTTCCAATGTTTTGTACATATGATGACAAAATTAGAATTTTAAAACATAAGTATTGATTTGATAGCATTTAATAGAATTACTTTAAAAAAAACGTGTTTTTTTTTTTTAAGGGGACAATCAAATAGGAAGGTGTGAGCGCCGTGTCCTAAACTACGTCGGCTCGGGAGTACGCCACTAGCCAGGAGGGCTAGCGCGGAGAAGAGTCGCCACCCGATTTGGTTTCGGGAACCGATTTGACCCCTAGCAAGGGTCTAACCCGTCATAACCAGAGAATTTAGGGTTCGGAGTTAGGGTATGTTGTTGGGAAGGTGTTAGGCACCCAACAATGCCCGGCCGAAGCCGGCCCCCACACGTGTTTTGTTGGCTTTAATTAACAAGAATTATCAATTGGATTTAACCCTATTCATGCGATATGCAATTTAATTCAAATGATATCACGCAATGATGGCAAATAAATAAATAAATAAATGAATTATACAAAGAATCAATATAATAAAAGGGCTAATCTAAAGAATGATACAAAAATAAAGAAAGAGTCAAATAAAGAAAGAAATAAATGAATAGACAAAAAATAAAGTATGAGAGGAAATAATCTACTAATAATGAAAGAGAAACAAATAAGTAAAGAAACAAGCAAATAAGTAAGAAAGAAAATAAAAATAAATAAAGGAATGGTTTAAATAAAGAACTAATCTAGAGAAAGAAATAAATAAAATATGGAACTAATCTAAATAAAGAAATAATAATAAAAGAAGATTGACACAAAAAAAAGAAAGCTATGTGAGGGATAAATAAATATGGTAATAACCTAAACTAGGGAATAGACAAAATATGGAATCAAATATGTATGGAATGAATAATATAGAATAAAATAAATATAATAAAAGAGTCAACCGATCATGCAAAGGAAGTGCGTACGCACAACCGTAAAGTGCATACGCACTTTTGATTTATGCGTACATACATTCCACTCACGGGACCCCGAAATTAATGATATACTTTCACAACTAATAAAATATGTAAATATATAGAAGAACTACGATAATCAAGTCCTAAATCTATATGCACACAACTAGAAAGATTAAAATGATAAAAATAAAATTAACAAGGGATGGGAATAAATTAAAATGAACTAAGAAAAAGAAATCTTAATCTAATAAATGAAAATACATATGTGGAGATGGATACGCCTATTCTACTATGCAGTTACATAAATTAATCGATGTAGAAAATTACTAATCATGTGGAAGACGAAATAAATAAAAATCAAAAGAGAAAACTAAATAAATAAATTTACTAAGAAATGAGAAACAACTAAACAAAATAAATGTACAATCATGGGAGAAAGAGAAGAATGTCCGGACATTCAAAAATAATAACAGGCTATCTCAAATAATGGAGAAAGAGATGGAAAAGTAAGCGTTACCCTCAGGTTGGGCGATATGTAGGATGAAACTTTGATGAACTCTCCCTTTCAAGTCTCTGTGATCACAGCCGTCCTTCTCTCTCTTAACTTCTAGGTTTGTAGAAATGGTGGCTAGGGTTTGTAGTAGTGATAGCTAGAGAATGGTTTAGAGAATGGTGATGGCTAGAGAATAGTTCAGCTCCCCTTTCTCGGTTGAAAGTGCTATATTTATAGAGGCAGTATTAGGGTTTTGGAGGAGCTAGGTTAGGGTTTCTGGCTTCTCTAGCCGTCACAAGGTGGCTACAAAGTAGGTCAAACCTTCATAAGGTAACAAGGGGAATACCAAAATGGAGGGAAAAAATCTGGATTTAGGAGTTAATGTGCGTACGTACAATTGAAAGGTGCGTACGCACAACTGAATTGCACGTACGTACAAATATTTAATTATGGGCTTCTGCGGGTTGGGCTACGATTGTGATCACGTTAGCTCTTCAAGGATCATTCATCAATTATTTCAAACTAGATCACCCTTCATCACTGGGCTTAAAAGGGGTGGACTTAAAATGTTTAGGCGGTACAAAATTGGGTGTCAACAGAAGGAAAGGAGTAAATTTTTTTGGTACATAATAGATTAACAAAGCAGCCATACTTAGGTGGTTCAAAATCACTTTTGAAGCCTAAAATCACTTTTGGTCCTATTTGACAACCTAAATCATAATCACTTCTAAGCTCAAAAAGTGATTTTATAATAAGCAGATTGTCTCTAACTTCTAATCAGAAGCTGGTGTCAGTTTTGCAGAGGATTTTAATAACTTTTCATATTTCCAAAACTACCTTTAATACTTAAGTATGAAAACAATTTTTTCCACCCATATCCTTTAACAAAACGATAAAAACCCTACCTTAAACCTGACACCTCTTCTCTCTTATGGTTGTACTCTTCTCTCCTGCAGCATCAATGTGTTGCTAACTTCAATCAACTTGGATTCGTAGGATACTAATTTAAACTTTAAATCTTTTTTTTTTCTCCCTTCATATATTCATTGATTTATACTTGTTGGAATTTTTTTAAGAATTGATTCCATCAAATTTGGATCTGTGATAAATTTTAAAAAAAAATATATATATATATATATATATCGATTCATGCTCTCTTTTCCTTTTTCTTCTTTGTTTTAAGCAAAGAAATAATAAATAAATAAATAAAAACATAAACAAAATCCCCAGTAATATACCCCAAGGTTGAGAGGTCAAATACTCTTGTGTGTGTTTTCCAAAGGTTATCGTTTTGACTCCTCGCCGCTCTTATTGTTTGTGTGGTTATGTGACATCTCACTTAGGTTGTTAGGGAATAATCTAAGCTCAAATTTCGATAAGAATATAGCCTACAATGCCCCCAATCATTAATATTAAAAATTTGTATGCGAATTGCGTCCTTTGACCCCCAACCCCACCACCACCACCACCACCAAAAAAATAATTAAAAAAAAAAAAAGAACACACACAAACAAACACATATATGAGAGACAAATTATGGTCAAGATCCAACTCATGGACCTAAAACTTGTTTGGTTTTTGTGTATCTGACCTGGCTACAAGAACACCAAGAAACACTCTTATGACACCTTTTGAAAAATTGACAATATCCTAAAATATATCCAACATACTCAACAATAGGGCTAGAAAATTCCCTAAAACGGTAATAAGCAAAAGCTATCTTTGGTACGGATATATATGAGTAAAATTAATCCGCTTAAAGAAGAACCTGGAGTTCCTATGTCATAAAGTAAAGCCATTACAAATAAGGAGAAAAAGAGAGCAATCATCATCTGAGAAACAATATATCCTTGCAAATTCTAAATTATTTTTTTTAATGGAATGTAATATTAAAAGCTCTCAATCATCACTCTCTAAATATTAAACCTCCTTCAACTACAGACAATGATAAAAGGCCAGAAAGGAAAATGTTCTCATAACCAAGATTAAAAAACAAAATTTTACCACCAAAAGAAAATTGCAGTCTTGAACAGGGACCTTGAGATTTCCATCGTGCCTCCCCTCCACTGCTACCTAGTCAATTAATTGCCATCACAGAAATTTAGGATTAACATGTCAATTAACAAAAAGAAAGAAAAACAAGTTATAAATCATGCGTGCATTATCCCAAAAAACAACTCAGTCTACCATTCCTCATGTGAAAAATAAAAATGGAGTCAATGTCAAATCTACTAAAGTAGCTATTGTTTTATTTATTTTATTTTATTTTTTAATTTAAATGTGGAGTGATTTCTTGAAATCATGAGATCAAGTTATATACTGGTTAAGAAAAACAAAGACTTCTTTGTGAAAAATGAATAGGAAAGTTATCATTTTCACATGGTTCATCATTTGACCATCATAATTCATGCAACAAACATGCACCTCATTAATCCTCACAGCACAAAGCTATTATGGAGTGAGATAAGAAGATTTTCATTCCAACAAATATTTTTTCTAGTCCACAAAAGGAAACTGCACGAATTTGGAAAATTCTTCCGTAATTAATTCATGAAGGCCTTCTACTCATTAATCTCTCAAAATTTCTTATTAATAGATGTAAATTCCTCCCTGGAAGCCTTCCAGACCCAAAGATTGTCAAACACACACACAGAGACATGAATCCTCTTTAAAAGGCCCATTTACTTTGTTTTTTTTTGAAGTAACTTAATAATATATAAAAAAAACCTGTATACAGGGGTAGGGCTGCAACTTGGGTGGGTTGAGCCCGCCCAACCCGAACCCAACCCGGTCAATAAACGGGTTGGACAAATAGTTTTCAAACATTGGGTTGGGCTTGGGTTGAAAAATATCAACCCAATTTAAATCGGGTTGGGCTTGGGAAGGGGGTTGGTTAACCCAAACCCAACCCGAACCCAACCTATATAATATAATTTTTTAAAAATATTTTTATATGCATTAAATATGACATCATATGGTTTTTAACTATTGGTTATTCAGTATGGACATAGGGGGCTTGTATGAGAAATTGCTTAAGGAAGATGTGTAATCAGTTGGAGAAAAATGTGCAGCCAGATTACCTTCTATTGTTTTTTTGGGGGGGATTAAAAGGAGAGATTTAAACTGTTAGCCCTAACCTAGCGTTTAATAACTATATAATCTCATCTCTTAGCAAAAAAAAGAAAAAAAAATCTGTAAAATCTACTAGAATCATAGGATTATAATCTATGTTTGACCTAAAAGGCTTTTTAAATAAGTGTTCATTAATGTCAATTTTTCTTATTTTTCTAAGTTAATTCTTATCATTTTGGCATCAAAGCACTCTGCTGCCACTTCTCTCTTCTTTCCCCAGTCTCCATCGGCTACTAATGAGTAACGCCGTTGATTTTATTGAAGCAAATTAATCAATTGAGTTTAGATGATTAAGATTTGTAAGCATATGTAACAATGCATTTTTATTTTATTGAAGTAGGTTTACTAAAGATGAAAAATAAAAAATGAAATTAATAAGCTAACCTGCACAACCCGCTCAACCCGACTTCAACCCGCTCAACCCATGTAACCCGTGCCCAACCCGTGCCCGCCCAACCCGAGCACGGGTTGAGCTTGGGCTAAGAATGTTCAACCCGAAGTATGGGTTGGGTTGGGCTTGGGCGTAAGGATTTACACTTAGGGTTGAGCTTGGGTTGACCTCTCAACCCGCCCAACCCGCCCAAGTTGCAGCCCTATACAGGGGGCATATAAAGAGAAAAAAAAAAAGGCCCATTTATGGAAACAGTCTCAGCTCAATAAAGCCTTATATCCCAATTACTTGGGGAGTCATGGAAATAGTCTCAACTCGAAATATCACAAACGGAGGCGCAAAGAAATCTGGTAAGGCATAAATTTCTAAGTTGAATGAGCAATTAAACCAAACTACTTCTACAACAATTTTTTGCAAGAAACAGATTGTATAAAATAAGAGTGAGAAAAGGACAATGTGGGACTCACAGAGCCCATTCATATATGAAAAAAGAGAAAAAAGGCTTTGGATAAACAAACAAACCCACCATAAAACCTATACCCTCATTCTGTAAACCAAAAAATTAAATAAAACCTGATCTCTACACAAACCTGTAAAACATCCTTAAATCCAAAAAGAAAACCACCCTATACATCCCCTAGAATCACCCAAAAGCACTAAAACTACATCATGGAGGATTAAAGCGACCTCCCAATATTCCTCTTTCACCATTCATAGTCACAAATCTCTTTCAAGCTCCTAATGATAAAAAGACAAAGGAATTCCATCAAAAGGCTTATCAACTGAGGCCCAGAAGGAAGCAAGAAAGCGCTCTATCCCATAAGACGTTCCTTTCCTCCTCAAATATCCAAGCATTTCTTTCTAACCAAATAACCCAAGACACTACTAAAAGAGCACCATTCCCCAAAGATTTAGCGTTTTGCTCCTACCAAGACCCTGAAAAGGAACTTCCAACATATTACGCAGGACTGGGAGTCACTCAAGCTATGCCCACTTTATCAAAAAGCCTCCGCCACAGATCAATGGCCTTCTCACAATGGAAAAGGAGATAGTCAATGACTTGTTCCCTTTTTTGCACATCACACACCATTGAGGTTCAAAACATGGATCTTCACTTATGAACCCTATCATTAATGTTATTTCTATGATGAGCACTTGAACAAGCCAAAACATTGACATAGGAGGAAGCTTTGCTATCCAAATCAGCCTAGCAAGGAGGAAATCAAGGACCAACAAATCTTCAAATAAAGCATTGCAAAATATTTTCAAGAAAATAAGTAAGGATGACAAGTCCAACTTCTTCTATTAGAACTACAATATGCAAAGACAACGTTCTAAATAGATGACTTTAATCCTCTCCTGAACCACCCCACCAACGTCTCCTTCACACCCTTCTCACGCTTCGACAAGCTCGGCCGCAACGCCGACTGGACTCGCACCTACAACAATCCATCCTGAAACAAAAACCCTTCCGATGCCGTCTTTGACTTCACCGGCGATGACTCTCTTGGCAGCGGTGCGGGCATCGCCGCCGACGAAGATCCGTCATTCCGCCTCGTTGATGGAAAGTCCCCTTCGTGCCCTAAGTTTGGCCCTAAGTGGAGGTTCCAGCAACAACGATAGCTCCCGCAACGCTGTGACGAGGAGGTCGAGGCGCGTAAAAGTAAGGCGGAGAAGGAATGGGCGCGTCGTGACCAGATGTATAACAATAACCCTGGTTCGAACATGCCGCGTAGGGAGGTTGCGGCGTTCAAATCATCCATCGACATTCAGTTGGAGTGGAACATGCTTGATCAGATCCCGTTCTTAACATTTTTGAAGCTCTCGTTCTTCGTCCCGGAGCCGAAGGATTTCCTACTGTGCGGTGGGCTCGAATTCTATGATCGGACGTACGATTGTGTCACGCCGAAGAACGAATGGAGGTTGGAGAAGTTCAAAAACTAGAATTTCTTCAAGGTCATGACCATTGATGATCTGGTGATTCGCCGGTCGGCGAATGAGGATAAAGCTACTATTTTTGCGATCGATTTGATCCTCTCCACCCTCATGTGCGCACTCTGGTTGGTTTACCCCTAGGATATCGTGATATTAAAAACTGCAACTATTCTAGAGTTCAACAACTTTTCTACAACAACTGATATTAAAAATAGGGGTTGTGGAAGCTAAGAACACTTGCTGTAAATCACAGAGAAAGAATAAACAGTAGACAAGTTGATAGGGAAGAGGGAGACAGAGAGAAGAAGCTACTAGAGATTCATTTCATATACTCCAAGAATCCAGAGACTTAACAGAAATCGAGATCTGTTTCCATTAATGTAGGTTTTCTATTTTTTAAGAAAAACTTGTATTATGGATTCATGGGTTTGAGGTCTTGTTGATGGGGGGTTTCAGGTGGTGGAAGAAGGGCGGTGATGGGTTGGTTCGTGTGGGTGGAGAATAGTGTTAATGGGTTGCCGAAATTGGTTTACCTCTATTGTTTCAGGACAAAAATTGTGGTTTCGTACTGTTTTAGGAGCAGTGTGGAGTGAATTCATGTGGTTTTGGGTGGAGTTTCGTGCTGTAAATTGGTTTCGTTGTGTGGTTGGTGTTCCTGGAAATTCATGTTATCCGTCCTGGAAAGTTATGTGAACCTTCACACGAAAAGCTTTTTAATTTCCAATTAACTTGATAGGCCTAGATGATCTGTCCCTTTTGATTTCTTTTTGTAATCACCATCAAAAAGCCTACCAGGACTGAGTTCAAATGGACGATATTGGAGCTTGAGGACATTATCTGTTTTGGTATAGATGATTTTCACCTGACCAGACAAAGTTGAAGCTTTTAGAGATGTATGCCTTTATGACCAGATTAGGGGAGAGAAAAACAAGGAAATGAATGCCTTCTAGCCCCATCATTTTCCCAATCTTATTAGTGCATTTCGACTTACGTATTGAACATATTATAGGTTTCAAAAGCTATCAGCCTTTATCTAGATTTAGAATTGTCATATCGATGTTAATTACAATAAATATTATTATTGACTTCTTGAATTGGCTTGTTATGATTCAAATCCTTGATGAATTGACAATTGAGTATGATTTTCTTTGTCACTTTATGACCTTACATTTTCTAAATTGTACCACAAGGACTTTATTTATCATTAGATTGGTAAATAACTGGTTGAAGAAACTCACCTGGTGTAGATACCCAAATTTTGCCGGGATGCCTCTGTACAAAATCGATTAACCCGTCAACAGTACAATTAGGTCGAACACGCTCCGTACCTAACTTCATTCATCCTGTCCTATCCACTAGGACAAAGCTTTTCCCCGATTCAACTTTGGCATCTAAGGCCCAAGAGCTAGGAACGGGCACGATACCCGAAAACCCCGAATCGAACCCCTAAATCACCACTAGGTAGTTCGATCTCCAACAATCTTTGATTTCACGGTCAATTCCACCGTAGGATCTTCAATTCAACATCCCTAGAACGGTGTATGATCATATTGAACCCCTAACACAACACTAAGAGGTTCAATCTCCAACCATCCTTGATCCGATGGCCAATTCAACTGTAGGATCTTTAATTCAATATCCCTAGAGCGATCTAGGACCATTTGATTGGAAATCAGAAGGCACGAGCCCTCTGATCCTCAATTTCCCCTAAATTGAACCCCTAACACAGCACTAGGAGATTCAATCTCCAACAATCCTTGATCCGATTGTCAATTCAACCGTAAGATCTTCAATTCAATATCCTTAGAGCGGTCTAGAACCATTTGATTGGGAATCAGAAGGCACGAGCCCTCCGATCCCTAATTTCCCCCAAATTGAACCCCTAACACAGCATTAGGTGGTTCAATCTCCAATAATCTTTGATCTGATGGTCAATTCAACCATAGGATCTTCAATTCAATATCCCTAAAGTGGTCTAAGACCATTTGATTGAGAATCAGAAGGCACGAGCCCTTTGATCCCAATTTCCTCCAAATTAAACCCCTAAATCACCACTAGGAGGTTCAATCTCCAACAATCTTTGATCCCATGGTCAATTCAACCGTAGGATCTTCAATTCAACATCCCTAGAGCGGTCTAGGACCATTTGATTGGAAATAAGAAGGCACGAGCCCTCCGATCCCCAATTTCCCCTGAATCGAACCCCTAAATCGGTACTAGGTGGTTCGATCTCCAATAATCTTTGATCCGACGGTCAATTCAACTGTAGGATCTTCAAATTAACATCCCTAGAGTGGTCTAGGATCATTTAATTGAGGATCAGAGGGTACAAACCCTCCAATCCCCAATTTACCCCTAATCGAACCCCTAAATCGGTACTAAGTGGTTCGATCTCCAACAATATTTGATCTCACGGTCAATTCAACTGTAGGATCTTCAATTCAACATCCCTAGAGCGGTCTAGGACCATTTGATTGGAAATCAGAAGGCACGAGCCCTCCGATCCCGAATGTCCCCTGAATCGAACCCTTAAATCGGTACTAGGTGGTTCAATCTCCAACAATCTTTGATCCCACGGTTAATTCAACCATAGCATCTTCAATTCAATATCCCTAGGGTGGTCTAGGACCATTTGATTGGGAATCAGAAAGCACGAGCCCTCCGATCCCCAATGTACCCCCAATCGAACCCCTAAATCACCACTAGGTGGTTTGATCTCCAACAATATTTAATCCCACGATCAATTCAATAGTAAGATCTTCAATTCAACATCCCTAGAGCGGTCTAGGGTCATTTAATTGAAAATCAGAGGGCACAAACCCTCTTATCCCCAATTTCCCCTTAATCGAACCCCTAAATTGGTACTAGGTGGTTTGATCTCCAACAATCTTTAATCCCACGGTCAATTGTACCGTAGGATCTTCAACTCAACATCCCTAGAGCGGTCTAGGATCATTTAATTGAGGATCGGAGGGTACAAACCCTCCGATCCCCAATTTTCCCTGAATCGAACCCCTAAATCGACACTAGGTGGTTCGATCTCCAACAATCCTTGATCTGACGGTCAATTCCACTATAGGATCTTCAATTCCATATCCCTAGAGCAATCTAGGACCATTTGATTGAGAATCAGAGGGCACGAGCCCTCCGATCCCCAATTTACCCCAAATCGAACCCCTAAATCGGCACTAGGTAGTTCAATTTCCAACAATCCTTGATCTGACGGCCAATTCAACGGTAGGATCTTCAATTCAATATCCCTAGAGCAGTCTAGGATCATTTAATTGAGGATAAGAGGGTACAAGCCCTTCGATCCCCAATTTACCCCAAATCAAACCCTTAAATCAGCACTAGGTGGTTCAATTCCTAACAATCTTTGATCCGATGGTTGAGTCAACCATAGGATCTTCAATTCAATATCCTTAGAGTGGTCTAGGACCATTTGATTGGAAATCAGAGGGCACGAGCCCTCCAATCCCCAAATCGCCCAAAACCAAACCCCTGATGCAACTTTAGGTGGTTCAATTCCTCATAATTTCTCATCCAATAGCCAAACCGACTGTTGGATCTTCAATTCAACCCCTCAAGATCAATACAGGACCATTTGATCGAAGATCGGGCCTCATTCGGCTCATAATCAACAAAACCCTAAATGCAGAGCCCTACGAGCATCACGCTGGCATCCGGGCCATTTAATCCCACCCTAAAGGGTGCACACTCCACTCTTTGGTCCCAAACTAAGTTTAGGGACCCAAAGTTTCAATCCTGATTCAAGATCAACGGTCGGATTTCACCCGATCATCGATCGAACGCGATCGCGCGATCGTACGGCTCCACAGCAGGGCGGACCACCACCATAGGCCCACCTCAACGGCCCCACACCTTCTAGAAGGGCACACTGCCCAAAAACACAAGTTCCCATGTGTGATGATGAGAAATCATCACAAATGTGGGATAAATGTGCCCAAGCTGGCCAAACCAGCGTGGAGAGATCTTGCTTTCGGCTCTACAGTATCCTGGTACCCCCTGCAGCCGAAATCTAACTGCCTGATAGGACATGAGTCCATGCTAGCCAGGCCAGCGTTACCCACACCTGCCATGCCAGCGTGGGTAAGGCAGCATGCCCTTTTGCCACTTTTGGACCATTTTACCCTCATCAAATGAGGTAATTCCTTCATCAAACAAAGCCTAAATGCCCTCCACGTCCCATGTGACCAAAATGCCCCTCCAAATGACTATTTTACCCCTAAAAGTCTATGTTTTCCTATAAATAGCCCACATTTCATCCATTAGAAGGATCCCTAAGCCAACTCCCCTTATCCCATTTCTTATACACACAAACGCCCAATCTAAATCCCACACATCCATCTTCCATCTTTGCCTAAACCCCATCCCTTGAAACACCCATCCATATACACACACAAATCACCCCCTAATCCCACTTTTTAATCCAATTCAATCTCATCCACCACAAAGCTAAGGTGAAATCACCTACACTAGGTGAGCTTCCCTTTTAAAATTCATTCCTAAGCTATTTAGTTAAATTTCCTATTAAACTCATTATTTCTTGCAGCCTTAATATGTGATTGTCGCCCTTCCTACCTTAGCCCGAGTACGTACATGGGTCTCCTAACACGTGTCGTGAAGGGATCAACTCTTGTATGGTGGGTTAAAGGCAGGGAGACCCTCAACCACCCGATGCTTGCAAACCATTCCAATAAGTTGCTAGCACCCATTTTCATTTTCTTTTATTGCATGCGAGCTTGTATATAAAATGTGTGAAATGGAAATTTAAGCATGTCAAAAGGTTGAGATGATGTTTAAACAAAATCAAATTTGGCAAGGTTAGGTTCATGCATGCATGCATATTGTTTATACTAACCTTTCTTGTTTCCTTATCGGTAATCATAATCAACTTGAACATAAAATAATCCCCTTTGCTACGGAGCTTGAACGGACTTAATTGAATATCCCCATGCTTGGATAAATAGACAAATACAAGGACTTGGACAAACCCATTCAAAATGGTTACTAACTTCTAACTTGCTAACATACTCACCACAGCTACGACCCCTACACGCTCTTGACATGAGGCGTAGTAGGCTTTTTTTCTTTTTATTTATGGCTATGACCCCTACACACTCTTGATATGAGGTGCAGTAGGCTTCTTTTTCTTTCTTTTATTTTGAGGTTGAATCCTTCGGGTTGTGGTCATTGCGACTCTTGCCCCTAAAAATTCTAACTGTTAACTTTTGAGGTTGAATCCTCCGGGTTGTGGTCATTGCGACTCTTGCCCCTAAAAATTCTAACTATTTATTTACCGCTTTATTTACCGCTTTATTTAGAGGCTATGGCTTTTCGCTACCCTCTGGGTTTGGTCGTTGTGACCTTTTGCCCCAATACTTGAGCACTTTTCATTTTGTGGTCACTTGACCCTTTTTATTTTATGTACATATACTTGTGCTTTTCAAAGCAATAAACATTGCATTCATGAATTCCAAACCTTGCCAAGGTTGATTATGCTTATATATCTTTTGATATTTTCGATGTGCTTATCTTAGAATTTCATGCTATGTTGATATTTCAATTCTATTCCCATGTGAATAAGGTTCAACTAATGTCTTGAGATAATCTATCATGTTTTGGATAGAGAGTTTACAGCATCAAATGCTTAAAAACTGATCCATAGCATAATAGCTTATCGCCATCAAATGGACTTAATCAATTGACCTGCCAAATTCCAATGAATCACCTTACCCCTGATTCGGGAACTCCTGCATGTTCCTATGTTACGTAGTAAGAACTCAATCCTCGAAGAATTTAATGGATTGCATTTTTATTCAATTAATTCAAGTGCGCACCAAGACTGGATTCAAATTCCTCCCGAAACCATCTTTAAGCTCCAAGAGCTCCAAGTGCTTTTTCAAAAAGTCTTTTAAAATTGAAAGTGATTCTTTACATCTTAAATCCTTGCTGAAAGATTCATACCTGTGTGGAACCTTTTTCCCACCAATCATTTTTTGACAACAATACCATCTTTATCAAATAAAGATTTTTTGATTCAAAAAGGACTTCTTGCCAAAAAGCAAGTTGTTGACACGCGTATTGTCTTCATTTGACGAGTTCATTCCAAAAATGACTTGAACAAATTCTTTTCATTAAAAAGGCACGTGCCCTCTTTCTAAAAAGCATTATCTTAATCAAGTCAATTTTCCAACACCATCATTCCATGCAGGATTTCCTTTCTAGTACGGATTGAGAATTATAAAGCTTTACTTTCACTTTGCTTAAACAAAATTCCTTTACACTTCCAAAGTGTTCTTTCCTCAATCAAATACATTCACTTCCTTCAAAAGGAACCCCTGTCTTCAAAAGGCCATCTTTTCTCTTCCAAAAGGAACATATCCTTGGTAGCTTTCAAAAAGCATCCTTTTCTTTACCCGTTTCATCGACTTCAAAAGTCTCGAACTTTTTCAAAAATCCAAAGGGATCCGCACTTGACATTAATTCTTTAAAAATGGATTCACATCATTTCCATTTCCATCCTTTCATAAAGGATTGATTTTTACCACAGCAAGATAGGGATGCTTTAGAGTTAATCGATTTGACCTAAGAGAAGGAAGGCGAATTTGTGGTCCTTTCAAGACAATTTTCATTCACAACCTTACGGCATACTCTTTCAAAACCAACACTTTTAAAAGGACTTTGTTCTAATGACTTTAAAGATCTCTTTTTCAAAAGGACAGATTTACCACCCTTCAAAAGGGTATTCTATGTCAAATCATTCGTACAGGAAATCAACAATACCAAAAGGGGATTTTAATCTGAAACATCGATGAAATCGGGAACCGTTGGATTCCAGCGGGCGATGTGGGGTGCTTTACACCTTCCCCACTCATAACCAAACCCCCTTACCCACAATCTTTAGTCTCACAGACCACTAGGAGTCATTCAAATTTTCCAGTAGACCCTCAAATGAGCCTATTGATGATAAGACCTCAGACGGACTTATTTTAGGATCTCAGATGACCCCACCTCCTGATTAACCATAGGATGCCCAGTCACATTCTCAAACCCCTGATTGGTGGCAACTCCATAGCTTTGATTACTCTAGGTATGCTTGCATGCCTAGGCCAGTCAAGGCGCCCTTGAAATGAACTTAACACACACCTAGCGCCAGAACGGACCACCCAGGGTCGTCCCAAACACCACGAGGGAAAATCCCTTTTTCCCTTCCTTTTTTGGGGTAGCGACACCTAGTGAAGAGAAAAAAGAGGAGAAAGATGAAAACCTTTAATTCTTACACTTCTATTATCAACTTAATGACATTTGTGATGCACATATTTATTTTATCTTCTGCTTTTTTATTCATTTGTTGTTCTTGTTATCTCTTATTTTTTCTAATTTTGATTTTAATTAAGGGTGGGGCTATTTGTGCCATTCACGCTTCACTCTTAGCTTCCTGCACTCCTTGTGTGTGCCTGGGATACTAAAAGATGCATGGATGTTGAGTGTGGGAAGCCAAAAGTGGAGTGGAATTGTGCAATCCTTGATAAAATTAGAAGTTTTGCTATTTATGCTTTATGCTTTAAGGTTTATGCCTCGTATTGAGGATAAAAAGCATGTTTTCCTCTCATGCTTTTAATATTGCGGTGATCCCTTTAGTGGAGTTCCTATTTAATATTGTGGTGATCCCTTCAGTGGAGTTCCTAAGTCTTAGGGCAGATACTGTTGAATGATAGGCTATGGAAGTAATTAGGATTTGGATGCATAAGGTTTGTTTCATGCTCAAAAGGAACTAGCTCAAAATTTCTGAGTAGCAGTGGGTGTGTTTTTGCTATGCGAGAAACTTTAATTGTTCTTACTCATATTGCTCTTTTTTCTACTTTTCCAAGAACAAAGTAGTGCTTTCCATTATGTCTCATGCTATTGTATCATGTAAGTTGAGGAAATTTTGTGATACATAAATGTACCCTTTTAAAGTTGTCTGTAATATTGTCTTAAAATTGTGCGTGAGGTGGAATCTCTATAGGTATCTTATTCAATCTTGTATCTTTTAGTTCTGTACACAATATCTAGTGCAAGAATTTAGTGATTCTCCACTTTCTTGAAGCTTGTATTTGAGGAATTACTGGAGAAAGTCTAAGAGAATGAGGAGAAAGAAGCTAAAAAGCGTCAATGTCTTGCTAAGGACTTCACTAAGCTATTGTGTTCCAAGGTATGTACAACTGTAAAAGAGTTTTGCTGAGGAATTCATGTGGTTGGTGTTGCTGTAATTGTTCTTACTCATGTTGCTAAGGACTTCCCTGCTTTTTTAAAGAGGTCTTCGCATTGCGGACCTCTGAGGTCACCGCTCCTTAATTTTGCTCTTTCTATGAATTCGGAGTTCAGGTTATGTACAACTGTAAAAGAGTCTTGTAAAAGAAGGGTTCTGAGGGTCAATTGCGAGGAAGGAGGTGTAGATGTTCTTGAAAGGACGAAACTGAGAATCAAATTTGTGATGGGGTTACAAGTCAATTCACCTGCATTACGAAGTTTGGTGGCTTGTCCGTGGCCTCTGCTAAGAGGATGAGAGAGGTTGCTGACTTTATTCTTAGCTTTCCTGATGAGAGGCCTGTAATTGTTCTATTAGCAATGGGAAAGACAACTAACAAGCTTTTGTTGGTATGCATGACTCTTAAACTTTTATTTTGGTTGTTGTGTACTCTTGATAAGAGTTTGTTGTGAAATTTATTGCTCCTATTTTAGGCTGGAGAAAATGCTGTTAGCTGTGGTGTTACTAATGCGTTAAACATTGAAGAGTTGAGCTTTGTCAGAGAATTACATCACAAGCAAGAATTAACAAGTTTTCTTACTATCTTGGGTCATTAATAACCATAATTGCATTTCAATTTTATTCTCATTGGGTGTCATTTTATTCTATTTAGGACTATCGATGATCTTGGAATAGATAGGTCTGTCGTTTCAGGTGAGTTTCTGTTCTGCAGTTAGAATCAGTTTTTGTTAATCTATGTCAGTTGGATTTGAATTGTCACAGCCACATCCAATTTTATATATAACTCGATTCATATTGATAAGTGCTTTTAATATTTGTATCACTCATTTCTGGTTTCGCTATCATGTTCTTATGCATTAAACATTTTACAGCACATCTAAAAGAATTGGAGCAACTTTTGAAGGGAATTGCTATGATGAAAGAGTTGATTCTACGCACAAAAGACTATTTAGTTTCATTCAGGGAATGACGTGCCTTGGTGCCATCTGTGGTGCTAGTGTTTTGAAGCACTGTCTGCAATAATTGAGGCTTTTACTTGTAACTTGGAGCTTGACTTCGCAGAAGAGAAGTAAGTAATTTCTTTGTAATTCTTCATCTATTTCTTTGATGAATGATTTTCCTTTAAATGAAATTCATTATGTATAATGCTTAATTGGTTTCATTCATCAACATTCTTGATTGATCATGCTTACTAATACTTTTGTTTATTCTTTGTGTGTGTGCATCAACTCATTGTGATTTTCACTTTTCTTTCTTTCTATTTCTAAGTAAGGTGATATACGTTGTTCCTAATTCCATCTTCAGGCATTTCTCAGACAATTATACTTCGACAACTCACCTGGTTAAATCCAACAAGGTATTTGCTTAGCTTTAAATGTTATATCTGAATATCTGTATAGTATGCTTCCATGATCATGATTGCGAGGCTACAGCTTTTAAAAATCTAGTCTTTGGCCTTTCAAAGTTGGCTACGTGAAGGAATTGCTAAATTTTTTTGTGTATCACTATTTTTTTTGTTTAAATGCTATCTATTTTTCCATATCATCTTTTAATTGAATATGTTGTGTATAAACCAACAGACTACTAAGTAATTTGGGATGTTGAGGTGTGATCTTTTCATTTGAGCTTATTCTAATCTGGAAATTAATTAGCTTCTTTTCTATGTAATGTTATCATATAGAATATGAATTGGATCAGATTTTTGCTTACTAATAGCTTCTTTTCTAGTTTGTGAGTTGTAGATTCCCCTCCTTTTTGGGTGTGTTGACTCACGCCTAGCACATGGAAGGGGTTATTTAGTGAGTGGAATATTTCAAAAATATTTCAGAACTCTTGGATGTAAATTGTTTGCTTCTTGTTTTTCCAACATTGCAGCTAACTCTTTTGTTTCATGTCCTGTTTTTCTCCATTTTGGTGTAAACTCTTGGTTTTTGTTTTTATTAGATTATATTTCCATTTCCTTTGATTATCTGTTAAATGTTAAGTTAGTATCTTCATTATTATATCATTAACATCTGTACATGTTCATTTCAGTGGATAATTTTACAAGAACTCATGAATTTTGAATCTTTAAAGATTTTACTTTTGGCTTGAAACTTTGATTTCAACAGCTTCATAATATGGAAAGAGGTGTTGACATTTTGGTTGCGACACTTGGGCGCTTGGTGGATATGATTGAGAGAGCAAGGGTTTCACTTAGGAAGATTAAAGATTTGGTTTTAGATGAGGCAGATCGAATGTTGGATATGGGCTTTGAGCCCCAAATCCAAAAGATTGTTGAGCAGATGGAGATGCCCCCACTAGGTGTGAGGCGTTTATTACAAGTAATTGGGAATGAGCTTTTGAATTGTTTTTTTTACTAGCTTTAGTTGACTGGTTGGAATCATTTTGGCACTTTTATGTAGTTTAATCTTGTCTTTTCCTCAGTGTTGGATGTTGTATTATGCTTTGTCCATATTTAGATTACAAAATTGCTGGCATATTGACATAGCCTAAAAGTATGCTTCCACGACATTTATCATACGTGGACAAAAATGCCTTTGCTTGCTGCAAGGTAATATAATATGGAGAGAGAAAACATAAACAGGAAGAATGGAAGACCCACAAAAATGGGGAGGAAAATCAGGTAAGAGAGAGAAAAAAAGGAGAGAAAAAAGTTAGAAAGAGAGAAATTAGAGAATAGAGAGAAAAGGAAGAAAGATGATGGAAGAGAAGAAGGGGGTCTGGCACTATAGCCACTACCACCGTTGAAGCTTGCCAGACAATAAGTGTAGACCTTCCATATTTGGTTCTCCCCTTTCTCTAAAAGCTGGAATGGCAAGAAAAAATGGAGGTTTGTCAATGTTAATTCGTTTAGAAATGTATAGAATGTTATTTAAGTTATTCAAATGTTTTCTAGAAATGCAGATTTGTGTTTTTTTGTTTGTTAAGTTTGTGAGATTTTTTACCCATCATTTGAGAATATCATTACATGCATGTTTTGGTGTCGTATATGATGCTACTCTGTATACCCATATAAAATAAATAAATAAATAAATAATTCATGCTACTTTGTATAACCTATTAAATCTGTCATCTGAAGGCCAGCATCATGTCAATATTTGAGGATCTTACTATCTTACACAAGATGGATGTTGAATTTTCAAAATATGTTCGATGGAGGTCAACACCAAGAAATATGCAGTCATTGAATTTTACTATTTAGTATAGCTTACTGTGAATGGATCTTTACTGGTGTATATTTATTGGTTTTCATTAAACCTGGTATGCAAATTCAAGCTCATGGTTGGATGTTCATTGAAGGGGGCACATTGATTTACATAACCAATTGCAATAAACAATAGGCAAGGATTTTGTGTAGTTCATTCTCTCTCTCTCTCCGCCCCCTCCCCCTAGGGCTATGATTAGTGTGTACGTATACCAAATTTGGACTGTGATTGTTGTGAATTCATTCCAAAATCAATTGACTAAAAAATTCATTCGATTAATTTTTTAGTGTTGGTTCCAAAATCAATTGACTAAATAAGTATGGTGGTGCAAACATAACACAAAAAAAGCATAGGAAAGTGCAGAAAATACTTGCATTTTACTGAAAAAAGTATTCGAATGAATTGTTAATGATATCGCTTTGTATAGAATGAATTGACTAAATAAGTATCATATATCTAACCCCAAAACACAGCTTACTTAGTGATAATGATTTTTTGTACATACATGTAACAAAATTGATGCATTTCAACACCATTGGACACTATCTTTGTACTATAGTTCACCATCTTACAGCGAGTGGGGTGTATTATATTGTTACTCATTCTAGAAATCAAGAGTCCCTAAAATTTGGTAGGTTGGGATTCCATACTTCTCTGAGAATGTGTGCATTTCTTGAGAGTTCTTTATGTGCTGGATAGGATATCTATCCATTTATGGTGGCCTTTGCGCAAAATATGATCTGATTTTTTGGTTTGCTCTTTGTCTGTGTGTGCATCTAAATGTTGATAGATCTATCTTTTTGCTATTAGCTCATTATTACACAGAACTATTAAAAGATTTTGCTTTTTGCAGGTAATAGAGCATTTCTATGCTTTTATTTTGCCTTCTAAAGGGAGAAATTTGATGTTGACATTGATTGGATCTTAATTAGTTCAAAAACTAGTATGATTTGTGGAGATTTTGCTTTTTCCCATTTCTCTATTTTTAGCTCTTTGTTTTTACGATTAGCACACTATTACATAGAACTATGTTAAATAGATTTTGCCTTTTGCAGGTGCATGTGTAAGTGAGATAGAGAGAGAGAGAGTGAGAGGAAGGGATATTTTGCTTTGATAGAGTAAAAGAAATGGGAGCAAACTAACACTGAAGCTTTTGTGGATGCTCACTCTTCTAATTCGTCCCTTTTTTTTTGTTTTTTTATTTCTCACCTTGATGGCTTCTTCTTTTTGTGTAGTTGAATCATGCATTATGATAAAAGGTAAAATTTTTTTGAGGATGTTGCCTTTTTAGATTTTTTCATTTTAACATAAAAAATATTGTAGTACTAGTTAAGTCAAGGGAATGGTGATGACTTTTGAAACCTTGTTATTGTAATCCAATGAAATGAAAATGATGGTTTTATAATTAATATGAGTGATTTAATTTCCTTTGTTATTTTATTTCTTTTTTTTGTATTTGTCTTAATTTCTTTCATTCCATATTGAGAATTTAATTATTGTGTAATTTGTATAAATAGGTTGATGTATGAAATTTAATAACAGGTTTGTAGGGTAGTAAATAGTATATGACAAATTTTGTGTATATGAATACCAAAAAAAAAATAAAAAATAAAATGGAGCCATAGATAAGATGACTGTTTTTTATAGTCATCTTTTAATACATAAGATGACTGGCTTTAAGAACATAAGATGACTGTGAAAAATAGTCATCTTATATAGTCATACAGTCATCTTATATAGTAATATATGACTTTTTTTAATAACATAAGATGACTGTGAAAAACAGTCATCTTATATTGTAATATATGACTGTTTTTAAGAACATAAGATGACTGTGAAAAACAGTCATCTTATATATTAATATATGACTGTTTTTAAGATAAAACCAGTCATGTTTTGTTAAATATATGACCGTTTTTAACAGTCATCTATAGCACAAAAGATGACCGTGTTAATGAATAAAGGATCTTCTTTCTTTGATTTAAACATGACTGTTTTTAAAAAACGGTCATCTATTACTCTCAAATACGACCGTAAAAAACGGTCATCTTATTTAATGATAAAAGATGACTCCTAAAGAGATGGCTGTTTTTTCTAAAAACAAAGATGACTATTTTGCTAAAAGATGACTGTTAAATACAGTCATCTATCAACGTTTTTGTAGTAGTGACTTCCATGTCCTATTAGTTCAATTGAAGACATTGTGTTGATGGAAGGATGTAATTGTGACCGATAAACTACAACAGAAGGGTTCTTTGTAAATGACTATTCACCTCATTAAGGACCACACCATGAGCCATATGCTAGGTGTTACTCATGGTTAGTAGAAGCCCTAATTGATATAAGAGAGTTATAATCAATTAGGGAAGTGGAAGGAGTTCCAATTAGACCCTTAATGGAAAGAGTTCCATTGTGTACACCTCATGCTATCCCTACTACTTGATGATGTGAACCCGATAGGTCACACACTGATCATGCTAAGAGAGTTTTAAAGTCTGTAAGGGAAAGGGTATAAGTGAATAAAAAAAGGTTCTTTAAGGCCAAATTTGTATAAGATATAAATAAGAGGGGTTATTGTGTAATTAAGTGTAATTACACAAAACCCTAAGTGGGTTCTCCCTCATGGCCGGCCCTCCCTTGGTGGGCTATATATATCATGTGATAATGTGTGACATCATCACTTGATACTCTCCCAAGCCCTAGCCATCCAATCCTTGGAGGTTTCTTCTCTCTCTCTTCTTTTCTCTACCTCTAGCAACAACAAGGAAGAAGGAAGAAAGGATTTCAAAGCTCAAGCTAGGTGTGGATACTATTGGAGGCAGTACACTTGGACTGCTCAGTCATTGCTGCCCAGAGTTCAAGCTTGGAGCAAAAAGAGAAGACAAAGCTTGGAGCAAAAAGGAAAAGACATTCATCAACTGTAAGTTATCCTTACCCTCTTCTAGTTAGGGTTTGTTTTGTATTAAGCATAATTGGATTCATGGGATTGGGAATCATAGGAAAATTTTTATTCCGCCTTTGTATGTTTTCCTCTCAACTTTCGATTCCCAACACTATGAGTGTATAAAAGGGTTAGTGGAAGTGCATCACATTTATGGTCTTAAACGTAGATGACATTCTGCTTATTTGGAATAATGTAGAGACATCATTAAAAGTGAAAGATTAACTTTCACAGAATTTCTCCATGAAAGATTTGGGAAAAGCATCCTATATTTTGGGAATAAAGGTCTATAGAGATAGATCTTAAAGGATGCTAGGTCTCTCCTAATCAATGTATATAGACAAGATTTTGAAAAATTTCAAAATGCATGATTCCAAAAGGAGGTCTAATTCTTGTCAGACATGGAATCAAGTTGTCTATAACTACAAGACTAGATATCAGTTTTGCTGTAAGTGTTACGAGCAGATATCAGGCAAACCCAGGTAGGAAACACTAGGAAATAGTCAAGGCTATCTTTAAGTACTTGAGAAGAACTAAGGACTAATGCCCCATCTATGGAGAAAGATGTTGGGAATCATACAAGAGGGAAGAATAGAAGTGCGGAATATAAAAATTTTTCCCTTTGATTCCACAGCCCATGAATCTAACTATGCATATACAAAATCAAACCCTAACTATGAAGAGGGTTAGAACACTTACAGAATTTTGTCTTCTCCTTTTTGCTCCAAGCTTTGATTCCGGACAGCGGTGAATGAGCAGCCCAAGTGTGCTGCCTCCAACGGTATCCACACCTAGCTAGAGCTTTAAGTCCTTTCCCTTTTTTCCTTGTTGTTGCTAGTGTAGGAGAAGAGTGGAGAGAGAGAGAGGGGGCTGGAAAATCTGGACAGCCCCTTGGGATTTCAACTTGTGATGATGTCACACATCATAGTGTGGCTTATATAGTCCACACTAAGGGGGCCGGCCCTAGGGGGAAACCCTATTAGGGTGTGATGCAATTTCTCTAAATTGCACAATAACCCCTATAAATTATATCAAATATAAATAGGCCTCAAAGAACTATTCTTTATGCACTCATACCCTTTCTCTCATAGACTTTAAAGCTCATCTTGCATGATCAGTGTGTGACCCATTGGGTTCACATCATCAAGTAGTAGGAATAGCACGAGGTGTGCACAATGGAACTCTTTCCATTTAGGGTCTGATTGGAACTCCTTCCAATCCCCTAATTGATTATAACTCGCTTATATCAATTAGGGCTTCTACTAACCATGAATAACACCTAGCATATGGTTCATGGTGTTGTCCTTAATGAAGTGAATAAGATCTAACATAGAACCCTTCTGTTATAGTTTGTAGGTTACAATTGCATCCTTCCATTTACACAATGTCTCCAATTGAACTAATAGGACATGGAAGTCTGTCAAGTCCCTAGTTCAATTACTTTATACTCATTCATAAATATCAACTCAATGATGAACTTATGGAAACTCCTTTCCATATTCACACTGCCATGGCCATGGACTGAATGAGTTATATTATGAATGCTATATGAGACATTCTCTCTCTTTTTCCTGAGAGTAATGGATTCCTTGTTGATCACTCACATGCCTTCATACACATAGCAATAGGGCCAATGAACACCTTTACAGACCCATGAATAGAATCTGCACTTAGTGTTATCAAACTTCTAAAGCTACATGCATAAGGTAACTATGGTGTCTCAGGTCTAAGGATTACTTGTACCACTATAACATTGAGAAACTGATTGACAGGCAGGTTAAAACTCCATTCAGTTTATCTCAAATCTTTGGTCACATTCAGTGTACCTATTCTATTAACAGGCACCCACCTGTTGGTTGTAGTGTCTCCACACAAATAGCTTGAGACCAGCTATCCTCCTATAGAGTCAACCTAACAAGTGCTAGTCCTATGGTTCATTATTGTCCATCATAGTGAACCTTCAACTAGGAATGATTTAGGAGTTTAGTACAGAGATATATTTACAATCTCATAATTACAACTCTTTGTAATTCAATATTCTCAACTCTAACTCCTTGGACATATTATGTAAATATAAATGATGCATACAAACATAATAGAATAAGCCCTTTTATTAAATCAATAATAAATGTGACATACATAAATGAAATCAAATGATTGTTCCTTTATCCCTAAACAATCATCTCTATGATTGGCTCTAGGGCATAACTCTAACAATCTCCCACTTGCACTATAGCCAATCCACAATGTATCTAATACCCATTTCCTGTCTGTGGTGATCCAACTGCTCTTGGGTCATAGCTTTAGTGAAGGGATCTGCTACATTTTCTGTTGTGTGAATCTTCTGTATGCTAATATCACCTCTTCCAATGATCTCTCTAATCACATGGAATCGACGCTCAATGTATTTGGACTTTTGATGAGACCGTGGTTCCTTAGCTTGAGCAATAGCCCCGTTGTTGTCACAAAACAATGGCAAGGGCTTCTCAATGGCAGGAACTACTCCCAGTTCAGTAATGAACTTCTTTATCCAAACAGCTTCCTTTGCAGCCTCTGATGCAGCAATGTACTCAGCCTCTGTAGTGGAGTCCGCTGTAACATCCTGTTTACAGCTCCTCCAACTTACAGCTCCACCATTCAAGGTGAAAACATACCCCGATGTTGATTTCCTATCATCATCGTCAGATTGAAAATCTGAATCCGTATAACCAACCATTTCTAAATTTCTTCCTCCATAGACAAGGAATAGTTCCTTAGTTCTTCTTAAGTACTTAAGGACAGCCTTGACTGCTTCCCAGTGTTTCACACCTGGGTCTGCCTGATATCTGCTTGTAACACTTACACCAAAAGCGATATCTGGTCTTGTACACAACATGGCATACATTAGACTCCCTACTGCAGAAGCATAGGGAATCGTCCTCATGTACGCAATCTCCTCTGGAGTTTTAGGTGCCATGTTTTTAGACAACTTGATTCCATGCCTAACAGGAATTAGACCTCTTTTGGAATCTTCTAAATTGAACCTTTTCAATATTTTGTCTATGTACAATGATTGGGAGAGACCTGGCATCCTTTTAGATCTATCTCTATAGACCTTTATTCCCAGAATATAGGATGCTTCTCCTAAATCTTTCATGGAGAAATTATGTGAAAGCCATTCTTTCACTTTTGATAACGTTTCTACTTTATTCCTGATAAGTAGAATGTCATCAACATATAGGACCAGGAAGGTAATCGCACTCCCACTAACTTTCTTGTACACACATGGTTCATCCATATTCTGTAGGAAACCAAACGATTTGATTGCCTCATCGAATCGGATGTTCCAGCTTCTAGAAGCTTGTTTGAGTCCATAAATGGACCGCTGTAGCTTGCACACTTTGTGGTCCTCACCACTGGATGTAAAACCCTCAGGTTGCTGCATATAAAGGTCTTCCTCAATGTTTCCATTAAGGAAAGCGGTCTTTACATCCATTTGCCATATCTCATAATCGTAGTGCGCAGATATAGCTAACAAGATCCTAATGGACTTAAGCATAGCCACTGGCGAGAAGGTTTCCTCATAGTCAATACCATGTCTTTGTCGGTAACCTTTTGCCACTAGCCTAGCCTTGTAGGTCTCTACCTTTCCATCTGAGCCTATCTTCCTTTTGAAAATCCATTTGCAGCCAATAGGTACTATACCTTCTGGTGGATCAACTAAAGTCCAGACTTTGTTGGAATACATCGAGTCCATTTCAGATTTCATAGCTTCCAGCCATTTGTTCGAATCAATATCTGAAATCGCCTGTCCATAAGTAGTAGGGTCATCTGGGTGTTCTCTATCACCAAGGAACAATTCCTCTGCATTATGGTTGAGAAATCTATATCTCTCAGGTGCAACAGATACCCTACTCGATCTACGAAGAGGTTGTGGTACATTAGTGGGTTCTGTCTCATCAGCGACAGGGGTGGGATCACTGTCGGTTTGTGTCTCATCAGACAATTCTTTGAGTTCTATTTTCCTGTTATTGCCTCCTTCTTGAATAAACTCTTTTTCAAGAAAGACTGCAAACTTACTAACAAACACCTTTTGTTCATCAGGATAATAGAAATAATATCCTAAACTCTCTTTAGGATATCCCACAAACCTACATTTAATTGATCTTGATTCTAACTTGGTTGCATCATGTGTCTTTACATATGCAGTGCAACCCCATACCTTAATATGTTTAAGGCTTGGTGCTCTCCCTTTCCATATCTCATACGGTGTCTTAGGGACAGATTTGGTTGGGACTCTGTTCAACAAGTACGCGGCAGTTTCCAGGGCATGTCCCCAGAAGGACAATGGTAAATCAGTGTAACTCATCATGGACCTAACCATATCCAATAAGGTTCTATTCCTCCTTTCTGACACACCATTAAGCTGTGGTGTTCCAGGAGGTGTCCATTGAGATAGAATGCCCGCTTGAACAAGATGATCTAAAAACTCACCAGTTAAATATTCTCCTCCTCGATCCGATCGAAGAGCTTTAATACTTTTACCAGTTTGTTTCTCTACTTCATATCTGAATTCTTTAAACTTTTCAAATGCTTCAGATTTGTACTTCATCAAGTACACATACCCATACCTAGAATAATCATCGGTAAAGGTTATAAAGTAAGAGAAACCTCCACGAGCATGTATGCTCATAGGACCACATACATCACTATGTATCAATCCTAATATGTCTACAGCTCTCTCACCGTGACCGGTGAAAGGTGACTTGGTCATTTTACCTAGTAAACAGGATTCACAAGTTGGAAAGGGCATAGAAACCAATGGACCCAATTGTCCATCCTTACACATCTTGTTAATCCTATTCTCACTGATATGACCTAGTCTCAAGTGCCAGTCATATGCGGAGTTTTCTTCATCTCTTGTTCTCTTGGGTTTGTTTGCATTCAATTTAGAACTATCATGCTCTATGCAATTAACATTTGCAATAAAGTTTAGAAAATAAAGGCCATTCACATAAACTCCAGAAGTAATGAACTCTTCATTTTTAAATAAAGAACATTTATTCTCCTCAAAAACAAACCTAAATCCTTGTTTAGATAATACTGAAATAGAAATAATGTTTCTTATAACTTCTGGAATATAAAGACAGCCTGATAATTCTAAACTACTCCCACTAGGCAAAGTCAAGCAGCAAGTCCCCACGGCTAATGCAGCAACGTTTGCTCCATTTCCCACTCGTAGGGTTACTTCTCCTTTACTCAGCCTTCTGCTTCCCACTAGGTCCTGCATGGAATTACAAATATGAGAACTCGCACCAGAATCTAGTTCCCAAGTGGAAGCAGAGCTAACACTCATGTTAGTCTCAAGTATAAGAGCATAATCCATACCTTCCGAAGGTTGGTTCTTCAGAGTATCTAGATACTCTTGGCAGTTACGTTTCCAATGCCCATCTTTACCGCAGTAAAAACAGATCCCTTTACCTTTCCTCTTCCTTTGGGTACTCTTACCCTTTCTTATTCCCTTGCCTTTAGGCTTGAGCATAGAATTGGAAGCAGGAACTTCAACCCATTCATCACATTCAAGCAAGAAATCTTTGCCATACAACTCTTGTATGTGGACAAATATCTCGGGTGCACTTCCCATGGACTCGTATTGCTTCTTAAGCTCAGGACTTAGAGACACCATCATATAGCATCTCGTCATAAGATTGTTAGAGTTATGCCCTAGAGCCAATCATAGAGATGATTGTTTAGGGATAAAGGAACAATCATTTGATTTCATTTATGTATGTCACATTTATTATTGATTTAATAAAAGGGCTTATTCTATTATGTTTGTATGCATCATTTATATTTACATAATATGTCCAAGGAATTAGAGTTGAGAATATTGAATTACAAAGAGTTGTAATTATGAGACTGTAAATATATCTCTGTACTAAACTCCTAAATCATTCCTAGTTGAAGGTTCACTATGATGGACAGTAATGAACCATAGGACTAGCACTTGTTAGGTTGACTCTATAGGAGGATAGCTGGTCTCAAGCTATTTGTGTGGAGACACTACAACCAACAGGTGGGTGCCTGTTAATAGAATAGGTACACTGAATGTGACCAAAGATTTGAGATAAACTGAATGGAGTTTTAACCTGCCTGTCAATCAGTTTCTCAATGTTATAGTGGTACAAGTAATCCTTAGACCTGAGACACCATAGTTACCTTATGCATGTAGCTTTAGAAGTTTGATAATACTAAGTGCAGATTCTATTCATGGGTCTGTAAAGGTGTTCATTGGCCCTATTGCTATGTGTATGAAGGCATGTGAGTGATCAACAAGGAATCCATTACTCTCAGGAAAAAGAGAGAGAATGTCTCATATAGCATTCATAATATAACTCATTCAGTCCATGGCCATGGCAGTGTGAATATGGAAAGGAGTTTCCATAAGTTCATCATTGAGTTGATATTTATGAATGAGTATAAAGTAATTGAACTAGGGACTTGACAGACTTCCATGTCCTATTAGTTCAATTGGAGACATTGTGTAAATGGAAGGATGCAATTGTAACCTATAAACTATAACAGAAGGGTTCTTTGATAGATACATATTCACTTCATTAAGGACGACACCATGAACCATATGCTAGGTGTTATTCATGGTTAGTAGAAGCCCTAATTGATATAAGTGAATTATAATCAATTAGGGAATTGGAAGGAGTTCCAATTAGACCCTAAATGGAAAGAGTTCCATTGTGCACACCTCGTGCTATTCCTACTACTTGATGATGTGAACCCAATGGGTCACACACTGATCATGCAAGATGAGCTTTAAAGTCTATGAGAGAAAGGGTATGAATGCATAAAGAATAGTTCTTTGAGGCCTATTTATATTTGATATAAATTATAGGGGTTATTGTGCAATTTAGAGAAATTGCATCACACCCTAATAGGGTTTCCCCCTAGGGCCGGCCCCCTTAGTGTGGACTATATAAGTCACACTTTATGATGTGTGACATCATCACAATCACAAGTTGAAATCCCAAGGGGCTGTCCAGATTTTCCAGCCCCCTCTCTCTCTCTCCTCTCTTCTCCTACACTAGCAACAACAAGGGAAAAGAAGGAAAGGACTTGAAGCTCTAGCTAGGTGTGGATACCGTTGGAGGCAGCACACTTGGGCTGCTCATTCACCGCTGTCCGGAATCAAAGCTTGGAGCAAAAAGGAGAAGACAAAAATTCTGTAAGTGTTCTAACCCTCTTCATAGCTAGGGTTTGATTTTGTATATGCATAGTTAGATTCATGGGCTGTGGAATCAAAGGGAAAATTTTTATATTCCGCACTTCTATTTTTCCCTCTTGTTTGATTCCCAACAGTGGTATCAGAGCCATGGCTATGCATAATACAAAATACATATGGGCTGGAATTTATGGTGTAGTTGAATGATTCAAAAATCTGGAGAATTTTTACTGCAGAATTGTTCTTCTCTCTGGCCGAACCTAGGGTTTGGAACCCTAGGTCTATTCTTCTTCTATTCCTCTTCTAAATCATGGTTAAAGGTAACCATTGATGCAAAGGTTGTATAGGGTTTGAATTGGAAGAAGAAGAAAAAGGAAAACTGGGTTTTCTGCAGAGGGTCGAATCTGGGTTTTAGAACCCAGAGGTTCTTGCAATTAAATTCAATCAAAGCTTCTGTATTTTTGATGTAAATCTATTTTAGGATCATCATATATCATGTGTATATGATTTTCTTTAAGTTTCAAAAAGGTTTTGATGGAAAAAGATTCAAAAAGTTTGAAAATTTTTCATGAACAGCATAGCATATTTTCTCTGCAGAAAAGTCATCAATGGAGTTTTGATTAGAACTTGAGTTAGGGAACTCCAAATTGCATGAAACCAATTGCATTAGTTTCCTAAGACATGTAGGATACTGGGAAAATTCGTTTGGTAGCCTAATTCATTCATCTTGCTGGGTTTTAAATCAATTTCTGACCATGGACAGTATGCTGTCAAATTCTGGGCAGCATACTGTTGTTTTAATTGTTTAGAACAATTGGTGATGATTCGATCATCCAAACCTCTTCTAGAAGCTTAGTATTTCATGTAGGGACATGATACAAAAGCTGGTTTCAATGGAGGAGTCGAATTGATAAGGTTTTAGAAGCTATTGTGACCTTCAAGGTCTGCAACAATGGCTCCAGCAATGGGTTTTGGAAACCCTGATTGTTTTTGATGATGGCAGCCACTTCCACCACTCCTCACGTGTCCAGAGGCTTGTCCCACACCCCTAGGATGTTCTCCCATGGCTGCCCATGGCCTCCCACAGTCGTTGGTGGCCATGGCAGCCTAGCCAAGCTCAGGCAGCCGTCTTGGTAGTGACGGCTGCATAGAGTTAAGGATGAAACCCTAATTTTGAGTTAATGATGAAACCCTAATTTCATTATGGCATTAATTAAAACCCTAATTGGAATATTAATTACCTTTATTAAGAGTTAATGATTGGTCATTAAATGACCAATCATGGTTATTAATTGTTAGGACATAATTAATACCATAAATGATGTCTAGGGTTAGGGTTTTGGAAACCCTAATTAGTGTAATTAATTAAGGGTAATTAATACCCTATTTGGCATTAATTAAACCCTAATCCCTTTTATTAAATACCGTATGAACCTAGGGTTTTAATGATTGGACATTAAATGACCAATCATAAGGAATTTAATGATTAGGGCTTGCATTTAGGGTTTAGGGTTATGCGTTTAGGGTTTAGGGTTTTAGGAAACCCTAATACACTAATTCATCATTTAAATGATTTTATTTAATTCCCATGTTAATTATTTAATTAATATTGATTAATTTTATAATGTTTTAAATGGTTTAAAATACAATTGGGGATTAAATTAAAATCTGGAAATTCTTAATTAAATGAAATTGATTTGTTTAATTAAGGAAACCCTAATATTGGATATTAGAGTTATTTTAGGAAACTTTATATGTTTAAATTAATTTGATTAATTGGAACTAAAATGTCTTAAATGTTAAGACTTTATTTAATTCTGGATATTTTTGTTAATACCTAATAAGATTAGGATGCATTAATGAGATTAATGTAAATCATTCAAGAGAATTACCATAATGCCCATATGTTTTAATGCTTACAGTTTTTCTTTACATTATGCAATGAGATTGTATGTATGTGTTTGGATGATGATTATGGACTATACCCTTTAAACCAATTGTGATTGGCCGTCTTATGAATGGGATGTTATTATTTACAAGAGTTGTAATTTTATTAAGGTGATGTAATTTATTTGGGGCTTGCATGCCACCTTCCTTCTCCCTCTCTCTCTATCATTCTCTTATGTACCCCACATTCCCCTTATGTATCCCTTTCTTTAAATTATGTAAATGTTATGTAATCGAGAGTGCACTAAGGAGCATGGTGGACCCAAAGGAGCATGATAGAGCCCAACAAGCCAATGGTGGAGACCATCAAGCCAAGGGAGCAGATTGAAGGACTTGAAAGCTTAGAGAAGTGTTTCAAGACAGCATGCATGTTTCGAATGTGTTATTTTACGATCACCTACACCCACCTTAGACCTTGGATTCAATCTATTGGCTTGGATTGAATCCTCTCAAAGTCCATAATCATCATAGTGGGAGCTTTTAATGAGATTAATAGTGATAGCTCCAAATCCATAGATCGTTATATGTCTCTTCTTAGGGACTAATATCGATAAGTGGATTATTATTATTATGCTGTTCATTTTTTTTATATTTAGATGCATGAGATGTATATTAAATTAGTTAATTTGATGAGACCCTTAAAACCCCTCTCTTTTAATATTAAGTTGAAATGGAGAATACATTAGGGAATGCATTCTTCATTGCCTTCCATCATTATAGGATCATCTAACGTCCCTTAATGTGGGTACCTGGCTGCAGACATGTAGGAGCTACCCATATTAAAGACATTACTTGAAACTATCACATATATAGATATCATGGGGTGCCTAAGCTGGTATATACCAAGAAACTAACATGTGAGGTATATATTTGGTGAAACATACCTGTGTGAATGATGGGCTTAACTTAACTAGGGAAGTATTCCAAGAAACTAACATGTGAGGAGTATGTACCCTAGAGGCAAAACGATTGGAATTTGCTTATGAAGCAATAGACAAAGAGTTGTCTTCTTACTGTGGGTTAGAAGTCAAGAAACTAACATGTGAGGCTTCTAGGTCACAGTGGGACCCCAATCCCCATTAGGAATGAGATTCCCGAATTCCATTAGAGGGTGTATGGAATTTGATAAAATAGTGGGAGGTACCATATGATTAAAGACCCGATCATTATGGATTAAAAATGAAATCTGATTTTCTGTTTTAATTTTCTGTATGTAGATCACCGTAATGGCTCACCGCAACCCGTTATCCAACATTTTGGAAACCAACCGTTTAACTGGACCTAATTATCTTGATTGGTTAAGGAATTTAAAAATCGTTTTGAATTCTGAAAATATTACCTATGCACTTCAAAGTTCACTTCCCAATGCTCCTACTGAGGCTGCAACTCAGCAAGAGAAAGACGCTTATCAGAAGCGCATGGATGATGATCTTATGACGAGATGCTATATGATGGTGTCTCTAAGTCCTGAGCTTAAGAAGCAATACGAGTCCATGGGAAGTGCACCCGAGATATTTATCCACATACAAGAGTTGTATGGCAAAGAGTTCTTGCTTGAATGTGATGAATGGGTTGAAGTTCCTGCTTCAAATTCTATACTCAAGCCTAAAGGCAAGGGAATAAGAAAGGGTAAGAGTACCCAAAAGAAGAGGAAAGGTAAAGGGATCTGTTTTTACTGCGGCAAAGATGGGCATTGGAAACGTAACTGCCAAGAGTATCTAGATACTCTGAGGAACCAACCTTCGGAAGGTATGGATTATGCTCTTATACTTGAGACTAACATGAGTGTTAGCTCTGCTTCCACTTGGGTACTAGATTCTGGTGCGAGTTCTCATATTTGCAATTCCATGCAGGACCTAGTGGGAAGCAGAAGGCTGAGTAAAGGAGAAGTAACCCTACGAGTGGGAAATGGAGCAAACGTTGCTGCATTAGCCGTGGGGACTTGCTGCTTGACTTTGCCTAGTGGGAGTAGTTTAGAATTATCAGGCTGTCTTTATATTCCAGAAGTTATAAGAAACATTATTTCTATTTCAGTATTATCTAAACAAGGATTTAGGTTTGTTTTTTGAGGAGAATAAATGTTCTTTATTTAAAAATGAAGAGTTCATTACTTCTGGAGTTTATGTGAATGGCCTTTATTTTCTAAACTTTATTGCAAATGTTAATTGCATAGAGCATGATAGTTCTAAATTGAATGCAAACAAACCCAAGAGAACAAGAGATGAAGAAAACTCCGCATATGACTGGCACTTGAGACTAGGTCATATCAGTGAGAATAGGATTAACAAGATGTGTAAGGATGGACAATTGGGTCCATTGGTTTCTATGCCCTTTCCAACTTGTGAATCTTGTTTACTAGGTAAAATGACCAAGTCACCTTTCACCGGTCACGGTGAGAGAGCTGCAGACATATTAGGATTGATACATAGTGATGTATGTGGTCCTATGAGCATACATGCTCGTGGAGGTTTCTCTTACTTTATAACCTTTACCGATGATCATTCTAGGTATGGGTATGTGTACTTAATGAAGTACAAATCTGAAGCATTTGAAAAGTTCAAAGAATTCAGATATGAAGTAGAGAAACAAACTGGTAAAAGTATTAAAGCTCTTCGATCGGATCGAGGAGGAGAATATTTAACTGGTGAGTTTTTAGATCATCTTGTTCAAGCGGGCATTCTATCTCAATGGACACCTCCTGGAACACCACAGCTTAATGGTGTGTCAGAAAGGAGGAATAGAACCTTATTGGATATGGTTAGGTCCATGATGAGTTACACTGATTTACCATTGTCCTTCTGGGGACATGCCCTGGAAACTGCCGCGTACCTGTTGAACAGAGTCCCAACCAAATCTGTCCCTAAGACACCGTATGAGATATGGAAAGGGAGAGCACCAAGCCTTAAACATATTAAGGTATGGGGTTGCACTGCATATGTAAAGACACATGATGCAACCAAGTTAGAATCAAGATCAATTAAATGTAGGTTTGTGGGATATCCTAAAGAGAGTTTAGGATATTATTTCTATTATCCTGATGAACAAAAGGTGTTTGTTAGTAAGTTTGCAGTCTTTCTTGAAAAAGAGTTTATTCAAGAAGGAGGCAATAACAGGAAAATAGAACTCAAAGAATTGTCTGATGAGACACAAACCGACAGTGATCCCACCCCTGTCCCTGATGAGACAGAACCCACTAATGTACCACAACCTCTCCGTAGATCGAGTAGGGTATCTGTTGCACCTGAGAGATATGGATTTCTCAACCATAATGCAGAGGAATTGTTCCTTGGTGATAGAGAACACCCAGATGACCCTACTACTTATGGACAGGCGATTTCGGATATTGATTCGAACAAATGGCTGGAAGCTATGAAATCTGAAATGGACTCGATGTATTCCAACAAAGTTTGGACTTTAGTTGATCCACCAGAAGGTATAGTACCTATTGGCTGCAAATGGATCTTCAAAAGGAAGATAGGCTCAGATGGAAAGGTAGAGACCTACAAGGCTAGGCTAGTGGCAAAAGGTTACCGACAAAGACATGGTATTGACTATGAGGAAACCTTCTCGCCAGTGGCTATGCTTAAGTCCATTAGGATCTTGTTAGCTATAGCTGCGCACTACGATTATGAGATATGGCAAATGGATGTAAAGACCGCTTTCCTTAATGGAAACATTGAGGAAGACCTTTATATGCAGCAACCTGAGGGTTTTACATCCAGTGGTGAGGACCACAAAGTGTGCAAGCTACAGCGGTCCATTTATGGACTTAAACAAGCTTCTAGAAGCTGGAACATCCGATTCGATGAGGCAATCAAATCATTTGGTTTCCTACAGAATATGGATGAACCATGTGTGTACAAGAAAGTTAGTGGGAGTGCGATTACCTTCCTGGTCCTATATGTTGATGACATTCTACTTATCGGGAATAAAGTAGAAACGTTATCAAAAGTGAAAGAGTGGCTTTCACAGAATTTCTCCATGAAAGATTTGGGAGAAGCATCCTATATTCTGGGAATAAAGGTCTATAGAGATAGATCTAAAAGGATGCTAGGTCTCTCCCAATCATTGTACATAGACAAAATATTGAAAAGGTTCAATTTAGAAGATTCCAAAAGAGGTCTAATTCCTGTTAGGCATGGAATCAAGTTGTCTAAAAACATGGCACCTAAAACTCCAGAGGAGATTGCGTACATGAGGACGATTCCCTATGCTTCTGCAGTAGGGAGTCTAATGTATGCCATGTTATGTACAAGACCAGATATCGCTTTTGGTGTAAGTGTTACAAGCAGATATCAGGCAGACCCAGGTGTGAAACACTGGGAAGCAGTCAAGGCTGTCCTTAAGTACTTAAGAAGAACTAAGGAACTTTTCCTTGTCTATGGAGGAAGAAATTTAGAAATGGTTGGTTATACGGATTCAGATTTTCAATCTGACGATGATGATAGGAAATCAACATCGGGGTATGTTTTCACCTTGAATGGTGGAGCTGTAAGTTGGAGGAGCTGTAAACAAGATGTTACAGCGGACTCCACTACAGAGGCTGAGTACATTGCTGCATCAGAGGCTGCAAAGGAAGCTGTTTGGATAAAGAAGTTCATTACTGAACTGGGAGTAGTTCCTACCATTGAGAAGCCCTTGCCATTGTTTTGTGACAACAACGGGGCTATTGCTCAAGCTAAGGAACCACGGTCTCATCAAAAGTCCAAACACATTGAGCGTTGATTCCATGTGATTAGAGAGATCATTGGAAGAGGTGATATTAGCATACAGAAGATTCACACAACAGAGAATGTAGCAGATCCCTTCACTAAAGCTATGACCCAAGAGCAGTTGGATCACCACAGACAGGAAATGGGTATTAGATACATTGTGGATTGGCTATAGTGCAAGTGGGAGATTGTTAGAGTTATGCCCTAGAGCCAATCATAGAGATGATTGTTTAGGGATAAAGGAACAATCATTTGATTTCATTTATGTATGTCACATTTATTATTGATTTAATAAAAGGGCTTATTCTATTATGTTTGTATGCATCATTTATATTTACATAATATGTCCAAGGAGTTAGAGTTGAGAATATTGAATTACAAAGAGTTGTAATTATGAGACTGTAAATATATCTCTGTACTAAACTCCTAAATCATTCCTAGTTGAAGGTTCACTATGATGGACAGTAATGAACCATAGGACTAGCACTTGTTAGGTTGACTCTATAGGAGGATAGCTGGTCTCAAGCTATTTGTGTGGAGACACTACAACCAACAGGTGGGTGCCTGTTAATAGAATAGGTACACTGAATGTGACCAAAGATTTGAGATAAACTGAATGGAGTTTTAACCTGCCTGTCAATCAGTTTCTCAATGTTATAGTGGTACAAGTAATCCTTAGACCTGAGACACCATAGTTACCTTATGCATGTAGCTTTAGAAGTTTGATAACACTAAGTGCAGATTCTATTCATGGGTCTGTAAAGGTGTTCATTGGCCCTATTGCTATGTGTATGAAGGCATGTGAGTGATCAACAAGGAATCCATTACTCTCAGGAAAAAGAGAGAGAATGTCTCATATAGCATTCATAATATAACTCATTCAGTCCATGGCCATGGCAGTGTGAATATGGAAAGGAGTTTCCATAAGTTCATCATTGAGTTGATATTTATGAATGAGTATAAAGTAATTGAACTAGGGACTTGACAGACTTCCATGTCCTATTAGTTCAATTGGAGACATTGTGTAAATGGAAGGATGCAATTGTAACCTATAAACTATAACAGAAGGGTTCTTTGATAGATACATATTCACTTCATTAAGGACGACACCATGAACCATATGCTAGGTGTTATTCATGGTTAGTAGAAGCCCTAATTGATATAAGTGAGTTATAATCAATTAGGGAATTGGAAGGAGTTCCAATTAGACCCTAAATGGAAAGAGTTCCATTGTGCACACCTCGTGCTATTCCTACTACTTGATGATGTGAACCCAATGGGTCACACACTGATCATGCAAGATGAGCTTTAAAGTCTATGAGAGAAAGGGTATGAATGCATAAAGAATAGTTCTTTGAGGCCTATTTATATTTGATATAAATTATAGGGGTTATTGTGCAATTTAGAGAAATTGCATCACACCCTAATAGGGTTTCCCCCTAGGGCCGGCCCCCTTAGTGTGGACTATATAAGTCACACTTTATGATGTGTGACATCATCACAATCACAAGTTGAAATCCCAAGGGGCTGTCCAGATTTTCCAGCCCCCTCTCTCTCTCTCCTCTCTTCTCCTACACTAGCAACAACAAGGGAAAAGAAGGAAAGGACTTGAAGCTCTAGCTAGGTGTGGATACCGTTGGAGGCAGCACACTTGGGCTGCTCATTCACCGCTGTCCGGAATCAAAGCTTGGAGCAAAAAGGAGAAGACAAAAATTCTGTAAGTGTTCTAACCCTCTTCATAGCTAGGGTTTGATTTTGTATATGCATAGTTAGATTCATGGGCTGTGGAATCAAAGGGAAAATTTTTATATTCCGCACTTCTATTTTTCCCTCTTGTTTGATTCCCAACAAAGATCATCATCCATGCGCTTCTGATAAGCGTCTTTCTCTTGCCGAGTTGCAGCCTCAGTAGGAGCATTGGGAAGTGGACTTTGAAGTGCATAGGTAATATTTTCAGAATTCAAAACGATTTTTAAATTCCTTAACCAATCAAGATAATTAGGTCCAGTTAAACGGTTGGTTTCCAAAATGTTGGATAACGGGTTGCGGTGAGCCATTACGGTGATCTACATACAGAAAATTAAACAGAAAATTAGATTTCATTTTTAATCCATAATGATCGGGTCTTTAATCATATGGTACCTCCCACTATTTTATCAAATTCCATACACCCTCTAATGGAATTCGGGAATCTCATTCCTAATGGGGATTGGGGTCCCACTGTGACCTAGAAGCCTCACATGTTAGTTTCTTGACTTCTAACCCACAGTAAGAAGACAACTCTTTGTCTATTGCTTCATAAGCAAATTCCAATCGTTTTGCCTCTAGGGTACATACTCCTCACATGTTAGTTTCTTGGAATACTTCCCTAGTTAAGTTAAGCCCATCATTCACACAGGTATGTTTCACCAAATATATGTTGGGAATCAAACTAGAGAGGAAAAATACAAAGGCGGAATTTAAAATTTTTCCTATGATTCCCAAACCCATGAATCTTAATTATGCTTAATACAAAAACCATAAACCCTAACTAGAAGAGGGTAGAATTACTTACAGTTGATTCAAGTCTTCTCCTTTATGCTCCAAGCTTTGTCTTCTGATTGAGCAGTCCAAGTGTACTGCCTCCAACAGTATCCACACCTAGCTTGAGCAAGTTGTCCTTTCCTTCTTCTTCCTTAGGGTTGCTAGAGGTGGAGAAGAGGGAGAGAGAGAGAGGGAGAGCTGTGAAAATTTCGGCCAGCACTTGGGAGCCTCCAAGAGTGCTTCAAGTGATGATGTCATCACATCATAAGAGGCTTTAAATAGCCTCCAACTAGGGCCGGCCAAGGGGGGATTCCAAACCCTAATCTAATTTGTGTAATTACTCTTAATTACACAATTAGCCCACTAATTTGCATCAAATACAAATTAGCCCCTTAAAGAACTTTTCTTTAATCACTTATACCCTTTCTCTCATAGACAATCAAGCTCTCTTAGCATGATCAGTGTGTGACCCATTGGGTTCACATCATCAAGTAGTAGGAACAGCACAAGTTGTGCACAATGGAACACTTTCCATTAAGGGTCTAATTGAAACTCCTTTCAATTTCCTAATTGATTATAACTCATTTATATCAATTAGGGCTTCTACTAACCATGAGTAACACCTAGCATGTGGCTCATGGTGTGGTCCTTAATGAGGTGAATAGTCATTTACAAAGAACCCTTCTGTTATAGTTTACAGGTTACAATTCCATCCTTCCATCAACACAATGTCTCCAATTGAACTAATAGGACATGGAAGTCTGTCAAGTCCCTAGTTCAATTACTTTATACTCATTCATTAATATCAACTCAATGATGAACTTATGGAAACTCCTTTCCATATTCATTCTACCATGGGCCCATGGATTTAATGAGTTATATTCAATGAATGCTGTATGAGACATTCACTCCCTTTTTCCTGAGAGTGATGGATTCCTTGTTGATCACTCACATGCCTTCACACATATAGCAGAAGGGCCAATGAACACCCTTACAGACCCCTGAATAGGATCTGCACTTAGTGTTATCAAACTTCTAAAGCTACATGCATAAGACAACCATGGTGTCTCAGGTCTAAGGATTACTTGTACCACTATAACAATGAGAAACTGATTGACAGGCAGGTTAAAACTCCATTCAGTTTATCTCATATCTTTGGTCACATTCAGTGTACCTATTCTGATAATAGGCACCCACTTGTTGGTTGTAGTGTCTCCACACAAATAGCTTGAGACTAGCTATCCTCCTATAGAGTCAACCTAACAAGTGCTAGTCCTATGGTTCATTACTGTCCATCATAGTGAACCTTCAACTAGGAATGATTTAGGAGTTTAGTACAGAGATATATTTACAGTCTCAAAATTACAACCCTTTGTAATTTCATATTCTCAACTCTAACTCCATGGACATATTATGTAAATATAAATGATGCATATAAACATAATAGAATAAGCCCTTTTATTAAATCAATAATAAATGTGACATGCATAAATGAAATCAATTGATTGTTCCTAATCCCTAAACAATCATCTCTATGATTGGCTCTAGGGCATAATCCTAACAATCTCCCACTTGCACTATAGCCAATCCACCATGTATCTCATACTCATATCCTGTGGGTGGTGATCCAACACACTTGGGTCATAGCTTTAGTGAAGGGGTCTTCTTTATTCTCTGTTGTATTAAACTTCTATATGTATATGTCATCTCTTCCAATGATCTCTCTAATCACTTGGAATCGCCGCTTAAAGTTTGGACTTTTGATGAGACCGTGGATCCTTGTCTTGAGCACTAGCCTTATTGTTGTCACAAAAACAATAGTAAAGGCTTCTCAATGTCAGGAACCACTCCTAGTTCTGCAATGAACTTACTCATCCAAACATGCAGCAATGCACTCAAATTTACAGCTCCACCATTTAAGGTGAGAACATACCTCGATGTTGATCTCCTATCATCATCGTCAGATTGAAAATCTGTATCCGTTCTACCAACCATTTCAAGTTTCTTTCTCCATAGGCAAGGGATAGGTCCTTTTAGTTCTTCTCAAGAACTTAAGGATAGCCTTGACTGCTTCCCAGTGTTCCTCATCTGGGTCTGCCTGATATCTGCTCGTAACATTTACAGCAAAACTGATATCTGATCTTTTAGTTATAGACAACTTGATTCCATGTCTGACAGGAATTAGACCTCCTTTTGGAATCATGCATTTTGAACTCTTTCAAAATCTTGTCTATGTACTTTGATTGGGAGTGACTTAGCATCCTTTAGATCTATCTCTATAGACCTCTATTCCTAGAATATAGGATGCTTCTTCCAAATCTTTTATGAAGAAACTTTGTGAAAAACCAATCTTTCACTTTTGACAACGTCTCTACATTATTCCCTAATAAGTAGAACGTCATTCACTTATAGGACCATAAATGTGATCGCACTCCCACTAACCCTTTGTACAATCATGGTACAATAACGGGTTCTATCTCAACAGGGATAGGGGTTGCATCAATGTTGGTTTATGTCTCATTAGACAACTCTTTGAGTTCTATTTTCCTGTTGTTATCTCCTTCTTGAATAAACTCTTTTTCAAGAAAGATTGCAAACTTACAAACAAAACACCTTTTGTTCATCAGGATAATAGATATGATATCCTAAACTCTTTTTAGGGTAATCCACAAACCTTCATTTAAGTTATCTTGATTTCCAATTTGGTTGCATTATATGTCTCTACATATGTAGTGCATCCCCATACCTTAACATGCTTAAGGTTTGGTGCTTCCCTTTCCATATCTCATATAGGTCCTAAGGGACAGCCTTGGTTTGAACTCAGTTTCACAGGTACGTGGCAATTTCTAGGGCATACCCTAACAAGGATAATATTAGGTCGTTGTAACTTATCATGGACCGGACCATATCAAATAAGGTCCTCTTCCTCCTTTTGACACACCATTTAGTTATGATGTTCTAAGAGGTGTCCATTAGAATAGAATGCCTATTTGAACAAGTTGATCTGAAAGATCACCAGTTAAATATTCGCCTCCTCGATCCAATCGAAGAGCTTAATACTTTTACTGGTTTGTTTTCTTTACTTCATATTTGAATTCTTTGAACCTTTTCAAATGTTTCAGATTTGTACTTCTTTAAGTATATGCACCTATACCTTAACATTTTTAAGTAAAGGTTCATAAAGTATGAGAAACTATTTCTCTTGTTCTCTTGGGTTTATTAGCATTCAATTTTAGAGCTATCATGTTTCATGCAATTCATATTTGCAAGGTAGTTTAGAAGATAAATGCTATAAATTCCAGAAGTAATGAACTCTTCATAAAAACATTTATTAAATCAAACTAAAAACACTGTTTAGGCAAAACTGAAATAAAGGTAATGTTTCTAAAAACTCCTGGAATGTCAAGATAGCTTATTAATTCTAAACTACTCCTTCAGGTAGAGTCAAGCAGCAAGTCCCATAGCTAATACAGCAACACTTTGCTCCATTCTCTACTCATAGGGATATTCCGCTTCTACTCAGCCTTCTGCTTCCCACTAGATCCTGCATGGAATTCAAAATTCACATCAGAATTAAGTACCCAAGTGGAAGCAAAACTAACATTTAGTTTAGAGCATGATCCATACCTTTCGAAGGTCGGCTCTTTAGAGTATCCAGATACTCCCGGCAGTTACGTTTCCAGTGCCCATCCTTGCTGCAGTGAAAACAGGTTCCTTTGGCCTTGTCAGTATTACCTTTCTTGACACCTCCCTTTGGCTTCAAGTTCTTCTTCTTCTTCCCTTGGGTACTCTTACCCTTTCCTTTGCCCTTGCCCTTAGGCTTGGGCTTGGCCTTGGAAGTAGAAGCTCCATCAAATGCGAGCAAAGAACCTTTTCCCTTCTTCATTGTCTCCTCAGTCATCTTGAGCAAATTGTGCAGCTCGGGGAGAGTGGGCTCAAGCTTGTTCATATGAAAATTCATTATGAACGGCCCAAATGAATCAGGAAGGGACTGCAATATAATGTCTGAACACATATCAGCTTCAATGATCACATCAAGCTTTTCAAGCTGCTCGATATGGTTGATCATTTTCAAGGTGTGATCAGTCACAGACGAACCCTCATTCATCCTTGCCTTGAATAGATCCTTGACAATATTGTACTTTGCGGTCCTACTTTGCTCCCCATACAACTCTTGTAAGTGGAGAAAGATGTCGCGAGCATTTTTCATGGACTCATGTTGCTTCTGAAGCTCAGGGCTCATGGATGCCATCATATAGCATCTTGCCTTCAAATCGTCGTCCATGCGCTTCTGATAAGCGTCTCTCTCTTGCTGAGTTGCAGTCTCAGCCAGTGCCTCAGGAAGTGTGCCATCAAGTGTGTAGGTAATCTTTTCGGAAGTTAAAACTATTTTCAAGTTCCTCAGCCAATCAAGATAGTTTGGTCCAGTCAAACGGTTGATGTCCAATATTTTGGATAACGGGTTGAGGTGAGCCATTTCTATGAACTACATATAAAATTAAATAGAGAATTAGATTTCATTTTTAATCCATAATGATCGGGTCTTTAATCATATGGTACCTCCCACTATTTTATCAAATTCCATACACCCTCTAATGGAATTCGGGAATCTTATTCCTAATGGGGATTGGGGTCCCACTGTAACCTAGAAGCCTCACATGTTAGTTTCTTGACTTCTAACCCACAGTAAGAAGACAACTCTTTGTCTATTGCTTCATAAGCAAGTTCCAATCATTTTGCCTCTAGGGTACATACTCCTCACATGTTAGTTTCTTGGAATACTTCCCTAGTTAAGTTAAGCCCATCATTCACACAGGTATGTTTCACCAAATATATACCTCACATGTTAGTTTCTTGGTATATACCAGCTTAGGCACCCCATGATATCTATATATGTGATAGTTTCAAGTAATGTCTTTAATATGGGTAGCTCCTACATGTCTGCAGCCAGGTACCCACATTAAGGTGTAATACCCGTAATTTTTAAATAGGGTATTAAGGGTTTAATCTATGGTTAACGTAGTTAATCCCTTGATTTGTCAGATGATTACATGCATGGGTAATGCATGTGCATGATATTTCGATGTTGGATGTGTTTGGATGCTTGTTTTGGTGCATTGAGTATATTTCGGGTGCGTTTAGCCTTATTTGCAACTTAAGGGTTTAAGCTGCTGAAATTTGGCTAAGTGTTAGGAAAAAGTGGATTTTTGTAAATCTTCGTTTTAAAGGATAATTTTTGGCGGTAATGGGAGTTTATAATATTATAAGACATTGGTGATTTTATGGGATTTTATTAGCATGTTTGGATTGGGTTCCACGCATGTTTGTTTTAGGAAAATCTGTCGGGCGACGGATTTTGTACTAAAACTTGAAATTTAGATTTTGATATATTGGGTATTTGATTTTTTTTGATATTTTATTTGGATTCAAATGGGGGGTTATTTGCTTATTTTCATTAAATAACTTAAAGTAAAAGGAAGAAGAAAGAAGGCAGTGGTGTGTACTGTGTGGGTCTATACACAATTGCCTGAGTTACTGGGCATTTTCAGCAAGTGACGATCGATCCTGGCCTAGGGACGATCGATCGTCAGTGCCCCAGAAAGGCATTTTCACTTCTGTTTTTCACGATCGATCGTGCCCTCAACCCACGATCGATCGTGCATCGCGGGTTTTGCAAATTTTTTTGTGTAAATGACGAAAATGCCCCTCACCCCTTATAAAAACCCATCCCTACGATTTTTAGACCAAATCTGATATTTTTGGTCATGGAGAGAGAGAGAGAGAGGGAGAGAAGGAGAAGATGGGGCGAAGGCTCGACGGCGACTCGCCGGAGCACGGCGACCCCGATCCGACACCGGCAAGCTCGGATCTAGCGTATTTTGGCCCGATCTACGCGCGTATGGTGGTGGATTGGGGTTTTCTCTCTCTTTGAGGCTTAGGGATGCATTGTTATGGTTGGATTCATATTCTCCAACCTCTTGGTGGAGTTTGGAGCTTACTCATGGCGATTTTAGCTTGGATTTCGTGGGTGTTGGTATGGATTGTCATCCTCACCAACTCTTTCTCATTTTTAGAGGTATTTCTCACATTTTGGAGTTAGGTTTTGTAATTTCTTTTGGGTTATTGTCTCATTCTTACACTTATGGGTTTATTCATGCATATTGGGGAATTTTGGTGGTGATTTGGAGTTGGGACCTCCACTACTTACATCAACTAAGTCATTTGGGAGCTAGGGCTTGGATTGGGAGCGTGCATTTGCATCATAGGGCTTGGAGTTCATACTCACCACATTAAAGGTTTCATCTTTCCACGTATTCGGTTGAGGTAGGTGCAATTTACATAGGTTTAAACTATTGACATGATAATATGGTATATATTATCATATTATTTGCTATTCTTGGGCCTAGAATATGAATATACATGATTTATGGAATAAATCTTAAATTGGACTTTGGGGTATTGGATAACATAAATTGGAAATTATGTTTATTAATGAGTTGGTTTATTTTATACATTAAATGGAATATAATTGTACTGATTTTACGGGTATTTATGATGTTATCATAAATTGGTATAATGATGTGATTATTTCCACTATGGTTTATGTGGTATATTTTGAAGATGATTTTGGTTATAAAATCATTTTATGGTTTATTGCATTGCATGTTGGCATAATCATGCATTAAATGGATTTTTAATGAATACTGGGTAAAAGTATTGCATTAAAAAGGGGTCATTGGAATTGGACTACTTGCAGTCAATGGGACTTTGCGGTGTTTTCCATTCCTTTGGTCCTGGGGTACTTTCCGGTTCCAGGTAGGAACCCTTGTGTTCCCGAATCAGAGGCTACTTTCCGGTTCCAGGTAGGAACCCTTGTGTTGTCCTCTTGGAGGTTGGGTTTAAAATCCTCCGTTTCCGCGCGAAGACTCCTGCGGGAGTGGTTGGTAATAAATGGATTAATGTAAATTGGACATGAGTCACATGCATTGGGCATTATGCATTATTTATTTTAAGTTATGGGTTATAACTTATTTTCGGATTTGTAATATACTTGGTTAGTATATTTTGCTTTAAATGATATAATGGGTTTTATTTATATCGTTGCTTTAGTTTACTATGTCAAATTGTATCTACTGAGTCGTCGGACTCACGCCTATTATTTTTAAATGTTTTTCAGATAATCCAGGGGTTGGTTATGCTATTTTGGGCGGAAGATGCTCTTAGTGGAATTTCTTTAAGTTAATCGTTAAATGTATTTTCACGGGAAGGAATATGTAATTAATTTGGTTTCTATTGGGTTAATGTAAATGTAAATTCAATCTGGGTTGTAATTTTAATTACTTATGGTTGTGTATACGTGGAATGCGATGCATGGGATGATACCACTACCATGGATGACAGGAAATTTTTATGTATGGATTTTCATAACAGGTTTTCACGATGGTATGTCCTATCTACGGATGGGTCATGCCGAAAATTTCTTTTAAAAATGGTTGAGGATTTTAACACGTGTCATCCATGTTTTATCAAAGGATTTATTAAAGAAAAAGCTGGTTTATTATTATTGATCACGGCTTAATTAATTTGGGTCGTGACAAGATTCTCCCCAACTAATAGGAAATTCGTCCCCGAATTTCACCAAAACAAACTTAATAACATTCCATCATGAGCGGAAACAAAAGAATAATGAGATACCCAACAAATACAAATATATTGGAGTTAACCACCATGGTTAGCTCACAAATCTCAAACACATCAATTCAATGATGACTCATTGTAAAAGAAAGCAACAAATGTGGATTACCCACCAACACAAACATAATGAAACTAACTATCATAGTTAGCTCACGAGCAACCAATCCTTAATACCAAATCACAACACAATTGGTGTCCCTCACCAATCTTATCAAGCATTTCAACACAAAAGACTATACAGTCTTCCAGGTTCAACACAAAATCACAACAAATTGGTGTTACCCACCAATATCCAACTATCATCACATCAAACAAAGGACAAACAATCTCCATGTCCTCAATACATTCAAAACATCCAATATTACATAAATAGTCACAAACTACCACACATGTGACCTTATTATAACCACCCCACTACCGCGGGATTTAACCAAAGTAATAACTAGCAATGAATACACATTGCTTAAAGCCAGACCCAAACATATACTAAACAAATAAACACATAGCCCACCTTATGAATAGCAAATCAAACAAATTCATGAGTTCTTTCCAAGAACTCACTCAACAAGAATTAAGGCTCACACAAGAACCTACACCCACATCCCTGAACTATGTGGATGCAATCCATCACTATAACACATCCAACAAACACATTTACTTGCAACCCGTCAAGTCCTAACACATACACATCGCATATCATAATTACAACAAAATCACACCTATCACAATCCCATAGGTGTAAACCAATACATATATATATACATACATATATCTCACCATAGAGATATACATAGGTATATTCCACAACCCAAAATACAATCATCACAGAACCATTCATTCACAATATAAACCCTGAGATTTAAGCATCTCAATGTTAAAACTGGTTCGTACTTATACAAGTACTACCATAAAAATACTACACCCATACACCACACACATCACGACATCGCGCACCCAATGCCGTGTCTACAACCCCAAAACATTTCAAATCATCCAATATATATATATATATCCAATATATATGTAAATATAACATCCAACAAAACATAAGGCTAACCGCCTACGAATCAAGAGAATGTGGATCCATGAAATATGGACCACAAGAATTCACCCAATTTAAACAAATATTGCACATAGCAATCCTATATATCAATACAAAGATTATCAAACCCGATAATCTCAAATCATCAAGATAAAAAAAATGTACTATAGAATACAAATGATCCATAACACCAATGGAATACGCATATTCAGCCCCGACCCCAGAGACTCGCTCTCCAAATCCACAATAAAGGATGTCCCAAGCCATTGGACATTCTAACTCTCACATGAGCCCAACTCCTAGGCTACAACTAATGCACATGCTATGCACTCAACTCCATAAACCATGGGTAATAACCAACCCAAGATGCATATGTATGCCTACAAATGTATATGCCCACATCCTCATTAGGATTTCCCATCCTAAATGCGTACGAAAACGATTCTTCTTGGAATCGTGCATATGCCCAAATGCCTCGATAATGCCTCTATCCTAAATCGACTACAGCTAAGAACATGTGTGCCTAACACGTTTCTATGTTCTCAAGGTGTGTTGGTATTCCATCAACAAAATCATAAATCTTCAATTATACCCAAAATCAAAAGTATCAACATGTGTACCTAACATGTGTCTAGGTTCTCATACCATATATGTTTCAACCCCAACAGATATACACCTAAGTACATGCTATTCCCCCACATATCACCCTATGTGGATCTACTAGCAAGCTCTGATACCAAAAAGAATTGTCACGACCCAAATTAATTAAGCCGTGATCAATAATAATAAACCAGCTTTTTCTTTAATAAATCCTTTGATAAAACATGGATGACACGTGTTAAAATCCTCAACCATTTTTAAAAGAAATTTTCGGCATGACCCATCCGTAGATAGGACATACCATCGTGAAAACCTGTTATGAAAATCCATACATAAAAATTTCCTGTCATCCATGGTAGTGGTATCATCCCATGCATCGCATTCCACGTATACACAACCATAAGTAATTAAAATTACAACCCAGATTGAATTTACATTTACATTAACCCAATAGAAACCAAATTAATTACATATTCCTTCCCGTGAAAATACATTTAACGATTAACTTAAAGAAATTCCACTAAGAGCATCTTCCGCCCAAAATAGCATAACCAACCCCTGGATTATCTGAAAAACATTTAAAAATAATAGGCGTGAGTCCGACGACTCAGTAGATACAATTTGACATAGTAAACTAAAGCAACGATATAAATAAAACCCATTATATCATTTAAAGCAAAATATACTAACCAAGTATATTACAAATCCGAAAATAAGTTATAACCCATAACTTAAAATAAATAATGCATAATGCCCAATGCATGTGACTCATGTCCAATTTACATTAATCCATTTATTACCAACCACTCCCGCAGGAGTCTTCGCGCGGAAACGGAGGATTTTAAACCCAACCTCCAAGAGGACAACACAAGGGTTCCTACCTGGAACCGGAAAGTAGCCTCTGATTCGGGAACACAAGGGTTCCTACCTGGAACCGGAAAGTACCCCAGGACCAAAGGAATGGAAAACACCGCAAAGTCCCATTGACTGCAAGTAGTCCAATTCCAATGACCCCTTTTTAATGCAATACTTTTACCCAGTATTCATTAAAAATCCATTTAATGCATGATTATGCCAACATGCAATGCAATAAACCATAAAATGATTTTATAACCAAAATCATCTTCAAAATATACCACATAAACCATAGTGGAAATAATCACATCATTATACCAATTTATGATAACATCATAAATACCCGTAAAATCAGTACAATTATATTCCATTTAATGTATAAAATAAACCAACTCATTAATAAACATAATTTCCAATTTATGTTATCCAATACCCCAAAGTCCAATTTAAGATTTATTCCATAAATCATGTATATTCATATTCTAGGCCCAAGAATAGCAAATAATATGATAATATATACCATATTATCATGTCAATAGTTTAAACCTATGTAAATTGCACCTACCTCAACCGAATACGTGGAAAGATGAAACCTTTAATGTGGTGAGTATGAACTCCAAGCCCTATGATGCAAATGCACGCTCCCAATCCAAGCCCTAGCTCCCAAATGACTTGGTTGATGTAAGTAGTGGAGGTCCCAACTCCAAATCACCACCAAAATTCCCCAATATGCATGAATAAACCCATAAGTGTAAGAATGAGACAATAACCCAAAAGAAATTACAAAACCTAACTCCAAAATGTGAGAAATACCTCTAAAAATGAGAAAGAGTTGGTGAGGATGACAATCCATACCAACACCCACGAAATCCAAGCTAAAATCGCCATGAGTAAGCTCCAAACTCCACCAAGAGGTTGGAGAATATGAATCCAACCATAACAATGCATCCCTAAGCCTCAAAGAGAGAGAAAACCCCAATCCACCACCATACGCGCGTAGATCGGGCCAAAATACGCTAGATCCGAGCTTGCCGGTGTCGGATCGAGGTCGCCGTGCTCCGGCGAGTCGCCGTCGAGCCTTCGCCCCATCTTCTCCTTCTCTCCCTCTCTCTCTCTCTCTCCATGACCAAAAATATCAGATTTGGTCTAAAAATCGTAGGGATGGGTTTTTATAAGGGGTGAGGGGCATTTTCGTCATTTACACAAAAAAATTTGCAAAACCCGCGATGCACGATCGATCGTGGGTTGAGGGCACGATCGATCGTGAAAAACAGAAGTGAAAATGCCTTTCTGGGGCACTGACGATCGATCGTCCCTAGGCCAGGATCGATCGTCACTTGCTGAAAATGCCCAGTAACTCAGGCAATTGTGTATAGACCCACACAGTACACACCACTGCCTTCTTTCTTCTTCCTTTTACTTTAAGTTATTTAATGAAAATAAGCAAATAACCCCCCATTTGAATCCAAATAAAATATCAAAAAAAATCAAATACCCAATATATCAAAATCTAAATTTCAAGTTTTAGTACAAAATCCGTCGCCCGACAGATTTTCCTAAAACAAACATGCGTGGAACCCAATCCAAACATGCTAATAAAATCCCATAAAATCACCAATGTCTTATAATATTATAAACTCCCATTACCGCCAAAAATTATCCTTTAAAACGAAGATTTACAAAAATCCACTTTTTCCTAACACTTAGCCAAATTTCAGCAGCTTAAACCCTTAAGTTGCAAATAAGGCTAAACGCACCCGAAATATACTCAATGCACCAAAACAAGCATCCAAACACATCCAACATCGAAATATCATGCACATGCATTACCCATGCATGTAATCATCTGACAAATCAAGGGATTAACTACGTTAACCATAGATTAAACCCTTAATACCCTATTTAAAAATTACGGGTATTACATAAGGGACGTTAGATGATCCTATAATGATGGAAGGCAATGAAGAATCCATTCCCTAATGTATTCTCCATTTCCAACTTAATATTAAAATAGAGGGGTTTTAAGGGTCTCATCAAAATAACTAATCTAACATACATCTCATGCATTTAAATAAGAAATATATAACAACATTATATATATGTAATCCACTTATCGATATTAGTCCCTATAAGGTGACATATAACGATCTTTGGATTTGGAGCTATCTCTATTAATCTCATTAAAAGCTCCCACTATGATGATTATGGACTTTAAGAGGATTCAATCCAAGCCAATGAATTGAATCCTAGGTCTAAGGTGGGTGTAGGTGATCGTAAAACATTCATTTGAAACATAGCATGCACTCTTGAAAATCTTCTCCAAGCTTTCAAGTCCTTCAATCTCCTCCATTGGCTTCATGGTCTCCACCATAGGCTTGTTGGGCTCCACCATGCTCCTTTAGGTCCACCATGCTCCTTAGTGCGCTCTCGATTACATAACATTTACATAATTTTAAAGAAAGGGATACATAAGGGGAATGTGGGGTACATAAGAGAATGATAGAGAGAGAGAAGAAGGTGGCATGCAAGCCCCAAATAAATAATACATCACCAAAAATTAACAACTCTTGAAAATTAATACAACCCATTCATAAGACGGCCAATCACAATTGGTTTAAGGGGTATAGTCCATAATCATCATCCATCCATAACCATACAATCATATTGCATAATAAAGGAAATAACTGTAAGCAATAAACATATGGGCATTCATGGTAACTCTATTGATTGGTTTTCATTAATCTCATTAATGTGTCCTAATCTTATTAGGATATGCATAATATCCAGAATTAATTAAGTCTTAACAATTAAGACATTTAGTTTCAATTAATCAAATCAATTGAAACATTTAAAGTCCCCTAATTGAACACTAATATTAAATATTAGGGTTTCTTTAATTAAACAAAACAATTTCATTTAATTAAAAATTCCAGATTTTAATTTAATCCTAAATTGTGTTTTAAACCATTTAAAACAATATAAAATTAATCACCATTAATTAAATAATCAATTTCGGAATTAAATAAAATCATTTTATTAATTAATTAGTGCATTAGGGTTTCCTAAAACCCTAAACCCTAAATGCATTAACTCTAAACCCTAAGTGTGACCCTAATGCATTAAATGCCTTATGATTGGTCAATTAATGACCAATCATTTAAACCCTAGGTTTATACGGTATTAATGATTAGGATTAGGGTTTAATTAATGCCACCTAGGATATTAATTACTCCTAATTAATATGCACTAATTAGGGTTTCTAAAACCCTAAACCTTAAACCTATTAAATGCCAATGATTAATTACTAAACCATTAATGATCATGATTGGTCATTAATGACCAATCATTTTAACCCTAGGTTAGACACATTAATTACTAGGTTTAGTTATTAATTAATGCATTAATAGAATTAGGGTTTAATTAATATGAATTAGGGTTTCCTAAACCCTAAACCCTAGACATCATAAATGCACTTAATTATACCCTAATGATTAATAACCATGATTGGTCAATTAATGACCAATCATTAAACATTTTAATTAAGGTAATTAATAGTCAATTAGGGTTTTAATTAATGCAATTAATGAATTAGGGTTTCATCATTAATGGGAATTAGGGTTTCCTAAGAAACCCTAAGGCTGCCGCCACCTACAGTGGGCTGCCATGGCTAGCCAAGGCTGCCATGGCTTGGCCAGGCCATGGGAGGCCATGGCCAGCAAAGGGGAATTCAAGCTAGGGTGTGGGCCAAGCCCATGGACACGTGTGGAGTGGCCAAGAGGGCTGTCTTCTTCAAAAACATTAGGGTTTCAAGAACCCTTGCTGGCACCACCATGGGAGGACCTCCAAGGTCACAAACGTTTCTAAAACTTAATCAATTCGACTCCACCAACAAAACCAGCTTTTGTATCATGTCCCTACATGAATTACTAAGCTAATTGAAGTGGTTTGGATGATCAAATCATCCCCAATTGTTCTAAACAATTCAAGAACAGTAGGCTGTCCAGAATTTGACAGCATACTGTCCCTGATCACAAATTGATTCAAAACCCAGCAAGATGATTAATTCAAGTTACCAAATTATTTTTCCTAGCATCCTACATGTCTTAGGAAACTAATAAAATTGGTTTCATGCAATTTGGAGTTCCCTAGCTCAAGATATGAACAAAACTCCATTGATGACTTTCTGCAGAAAAACAGCCTGCTGTGTTTTTCAAGAAATCAAACTTTTTGATTCTTATATGCATCAAGACTCTTATAAAACTTAAAGAAAATCATACATACAATATGTATAATTATCCTATAAAGGATTTACATCAATTTTACAGAGATATCATATCAGAACAGTAGCAAGAACCATAGGGTTCTAAAACCCAGATTCGAACTCCATGGTGTTCTTCCCAAACTTTTTGATTTGTTTTGATTTCTATGCATCCCTATACTTGAGAAATCACCATAACAACTTTATGTGGATTAATTACAGGCATCTCATGTCTTAATTAAACCAAAACAAAAACAAAACACAAAAGAGAACAACCTAGGGTTCCAAACCCCAGGTTCGGCCTCCATAGAAGAAACACTGGTTTCTTCTTCTTCTGTATACATCACATGCTTCTCAAAAATTCCAGAATTAATGTTAGAAGAATATTAGAAGAGGAGAAGAGGGAAAAACAGCCCAGGGTTCAAAACCCCAGGTTCGGCCATGAAGAGGAAACCCAAGTTTCCTCCTTCTTCTTCTCCAAAACTGAAACCTATTCAACTCTTTGAATTTCCAGCAGCCCTAAAACACCTTTTAGAAGAGAAATAGAAGAGAAATAACCTAGGGTTCATAAACCCCAGGTTCGGCCATGAGAGGGAACCAAGCTTTATGCATGAACAGAATTTTAATTCATTAAACCAATCAATTTACCATGAATTACAGCCCACATGCAGTTTGTATTAGGCATAATCATGGCTCTGATACCACTGTTGGGAATCAAACTAGAGAGGAAAAATACAAAGGCGGAATTTAAAATTTTTCCTATGATTCCCAAACCCATGAATCTTAATTATGCTTAATACAAAAACCATAAACCCTAACTAGAAGAGGGTAGAATTACTTACAGTTGATTCAAGTCTTCTCCTTTATGCTCCAAGCTTTGTCTTCTGATTGAGCAGTCCAAGTGTACTGCCTCCAACAGTATCCACACCTAGCTTGAGCAAGTTGTCCTTTCCTTCTTCTTCCTTAGGGTTGCTAGAGGTGGAGAAGAGGGAGAGAGAGAGAGAGGGAGAGCTGTGAAAATTTCGGCCAGCACTTGGGAGCCTCCAAGAGTGCTTCAAGTGATGATGTCATCACATCATAAGAGGCTTTAAATAGCCTCCAACTAGGGCCGGCCAAGGGGGGATTCCAAACCCTAATCTAATTTGTGTAATTACTCTTAATTACACAATTAGCCCACTAATTTGCATCAAATACAAATTAGCCCCTTAAAGAACTTTTCTTTAATCACTTATACCCTTTCTCTCATAGACAATCAAGCTCTCTTAGCATGATCAGTGTGTGACCCATTGGGTTCACATCATCAAGTAGTAGGAACAGCACAAGTTGTGCACAATGGAACACTTTCCATTAAGGGTCTAATTGAAACTCCTTTCAATTTCCTAATTGATTATAACTCATTTATATCAATTAGGGCTTCTACTAACCATGAGTAACACCTAGCATATGGCTCATGGTGTGGTCCTTAATGAGGTGAATAGTCATTTACAAAGAACCCTTCTGTTATAGTTTACAGGTTACAATTCCATCCTTCCATCAACACAATGTCTCCAATTGAACTAATAGGACATGGAAGTCTGTCAAGTCCCTAGTTCAATTACTTTATACTCATTCATTAATATCAACTCAATGATGAACTTATGGAAACTCCTTTCCATATTCATTCTACCATGGGCCCATGGATTTAATGAGTTATATTCAATGAATGCTGTATGAGACATTCACTCCCTTTTTCCTGAGAGTGATGGATTCCTTGTTGATCACTCACATGCCTTCACACATATAGCAGAAGGGCCAATGAACACCCTTACAGACCCCTGAATAGGATCTGCACTTAGTGTTATCAAACTTCTAAAGCTACATGCATAAGACAACCATGGTGTCTCAGGTCTAAGGATTACTTGTACCACTATAACAATGAGAAACTGATTGACAGGCAGGTTAAAACTCCATTCAGTTTATCTCATATCTTTGGTCACATTCAGTGTACCTATTCTGATAATAGGCACCCACTTGTTGGTTGTAGTGTCTCCACACAAATAGCTTGAGACTAGCTATCCTCCTATAGAGTCAACCTAACAAGTGCTAGTCCTATGGTTCATTACTGTCCATCATAGTGAACCTTCAACTAGGAATGATTTAGGAGTTTAGTACAGAGATATATTTACAGTCTCAAAATTACAACCCTTTGTAATTTCATATTCTCAACTCTAACTCCATGGACATATTATGTAAATATAAATGATGCATATAAACATAATAGAATAAGCCCTTTTATTAAATCAATAATAAATGTGACATGCATAAATGAAATCAATTGATTGTTCCTAATCCCTAAACAATCATCTCTATGATTGGCTCTAGGGCATAATCCTAACAATATATACCTCACATGTTAGTTTCTTGGTATATACCAGCTTAGGCACCCCATGATATCTACATATGTGATAGTTTCAAGTAATGTCTTTAATATGGGTAGCTCCTACATGTCTGCAGCCAGGTACCCACATTAAGGGACGTTAGATGATCCTATAATGATGGAAGGCAATGAAGAATCCATTCCCTAATGTATTCTCCATTTCCAACTTAATATTAAAATAGAGGGGTTTTTAAGGGTCTCATCAAATTAACTAATTTAACATACATCTCATGCATCTAAATACAAAAATGAACAGCATAATAATAATAATCCACTTATCGATATTAGTCCCTAAGAAGAGACATATAACGATCTATGGATTTGGAGCTATCACTATTAATCTCATTAAAAGCTCCCACTATGATGATTATGGACTTTGAGAGGATTCAATCCAAGCCAATAGATTGAATCCAAGGTCTAAGGTGGGTGTAGGTGATCGTAAAATAACACATTCGAAACATGCATGCTGTCTTGAAACACTTCTCTAAGCTTTCAAGTCCTTCAATCTGCTCCCTTGGCTTGATGGTCTCCACCATTGGCTTGTTGGGCTCTATCATGCTCCTTTGGGTCTACCATGCTCCTTAGTGCGCTCTCGATTACATAACATTTACATAATTTAAAGAAAGGGATACATAAGGGGAATGTGGGGTACATAAGAGAATGATAGAGAGAGAGAGGGAGAAGGAAGGTGGCATGCAAGCCCCAAATAAATTACATCACCTTAATAAAATTACAACTCTTGTAAATAATAACATCCCATTCATAAGACGGCCAATCACAATTGGTTTAAAGGGTATAGTCCATAATCATCATCCAAACACATACATACAATCTCATTGCATAATGTAAAGAAAAACTGTAAGCATTAAAACATATGGGCATTATGGTAATTCTCTTGAATGATTTACATTAATCTCATTAATGCATCCTAATCTTATTAGGTATTAACAAAAATATCCAGAATTAAATAAAGTCTTAACATTTAAGACATTTTAGTTTCAATTAATCAAATTAATTTAAACATATAAAGTTTCCTAAAATAACTCTAATATCCAATATTAGGGTTTCCTTAATTAAACAAATCAATTTCATTTAATTAAGAATTTCCAGATTTTAATTTAATCCCCAATTGTAATTTAAACCATTTAAAAAATTATAAAATTAATCAATATTAATTAAATAATTAACATGGGAATTAAATAAAATCATTTAAATGATGAATTAGTGTATTAGGGTTTCCTAAAACCCTAAACCCTAAACGCATAACCCTAAACCCTAAATGCAAGCCCTAATCATTAAATTCCTTATGATTGGTAATTTAATGTCCAATCATTAAAACCCTAGGTTCATATGGTATTTAATAAAAGGGATAAGGGTTTAATTAATGCCAAATAGGGTATTAATTACCCTTAATTAATTACACTAATTAGGGTTTCCAAAACCCTAACCCTGGACATCATTTATGGTATTAATTATGCCCTAACAATTAATAACCATGATTGGTCATTTAATGACCAATCATTAACTCTTAATAAAGGTAATTAATATTCCAATTAGGGTTTTAATTAATGCCATAATGAAATTAGGGTTTCATCATTAACTCAAAATTAGGGTTTCATCCTTAACTCTATGCAGCCGTCACTACCAGGAGGCTGCCAGAGCTTGGCTAGGCTGCCATGGCCACCAACGACTGTGGGAGGCCATGGGCAGCCATGGGAGAACATCCTAGGGGTGTGGGACAAGCCTCTGGACACGTGAGAAGTGGTGGAAGTGGCTGCCATCATTGAGAACAATCAGGGTTTCCAAAACCCACTGCTGGAGCCATTGTTGCAGACCTTGAAGGTCACAATAGCTTCTAAATCCTTATCAATTCGACTCCTCCATTGAAACCAGCTTTTGTATCATGTCCCTACATGAAATACTAAGCTTCTATAAGAGGTTTGGATGATCGAATCATCACCAATTGTTCTAAACAATTAAAACAACAGTATGCTGCCCAGAATTTGACAGCATACTGTCCATGGTCAGAAATTGATTTAAAACCCAGCAAGATGAATGAATTAGGCTACCAAATGAATTTTCCCAGTATCCTACATGTCTTAGGAAACTAATGCAATTGGTTTCATGCAATTTGGAGTTCCCTAACTCAAGTTCTAATCAAAACTCCATTGATGACTTTTCTGCAGAGAAAATCTGCTATGCTGTTCATGAAAATTTTCAAACTTTTTGAATCTTTTTCCATCAAAACCTTTTTGAAACTTAAAGAAAATCATATATACATGATATATAATGATCCTACAATGGATTTGCATCAAAAATACAGAAGCTTTGATTGAATTTAATTGCAAGAACCTCTGGGTTCTAAAACCCAGATTCGACCCTCTTCAGAAAACCCAGTTTTCCTTTTTCTTCTTCTTCCAATTCAAACCCTATACAACCTTTGCATCAATGGTTACCCTTAACCATGATTTAGAAGAGGAGTAGAAGAAGAATAGACCTAGGGTTCCAAACCCTAGGTTCGGCCAGAGAGAAGAACAATTCTGCAGTAAAAATTCTCCAGATTTTTGAATCATTCAACTACACCATAAATTCCAGCCCATATGTATTTTGTATTATGCATAATCATGGCTCTGATACCACTGTTGGGAATCATACAAGAGGGAAGAATAGAAGTGCGGAATATAAAAATTTTTCCCTTTGATTCCACAGCCCATGAATCTAACTATGCATATACAAAATCAAACCCTAACTATGAAGAGGGTTAGAACACTTACAGAATTTTGTCTTCTCCTTTTTGCTCCAAGCTTTGATTCCGGACAGCGGTGAATGAGCAGCCCAAGTGTGCTGCCTCCAACGGTATCCACACCTAGCTAGAGCTTCAAGTCCTTTCCCTTTTTTCCTTGTTGTTGCTAGTGTAGGAGAAGAGTGGAGAGAGAGAGAGAGGGGGCTGGAAAATCTGGATAGCCCCTTGGGATTTCAACTTGTGATGATGTCACACATCATAGTGTGGCTTATATAGTCCACACTAAGGGGGCCGGCCCTAGGGGGAAACCCTATTAGGGTGTGATGCAATTTCTCTAAATTGCACAATAACCCCTATAAATTATATCAAATATAAATAGGCCTCAAAGAACTATTCTTTATGCACTCATACCCTTTCTCTCATAGACTTTAAAGCTCATCTTGCATGATCAGTGTGTGACCCATTGGGTTCACATCATCAAGTAGTAGGAATAGCACGAGGTGTGCACAATGGAACTCTTTCCATTTAGGGTCTGATTGGAACTCCTTCCAATCCCCTAATTGATTATAACTCGCTTATATCAATTAGGGCTTCTACTAACCATGAATAACACCTAGCATATGGTTCATGGTGTTGTCCTTAATGAAGTGAATAAGATCTAACATAGAACCCTTCTGTTATAGTTTGTAGGTTACAATTGCATCCTTCCATTTACACAATGTCTCCAATTGAACTAATAGGACATGGAAGTCTGTCAAGTCCCTAGTTCAATTACTTTATACTCATTCATAAATATCAACTCAATGATGAACTTATGGAAACTCCTTTCCATATTCACACTGCCATGGCCATGGACTGAATGAGTTATATTATGAATGCTATATGAGACATTCTCTCTCTTTTTCCTGAGAGTAATGGATTCCTTGTTGATCACTCACATGCCTTCATACACATAGCAATAGGGCCAATGAACACCTTTACAGACCCATGAATAGAATCTGCACTTAGTGTTATCAAACTTCTAAAGCTACATGCATAAGGTAACTATGGTGTCTCAGGTCTAAGGATTACTTGTACCACTATAACATTGAGAAACTGATTGACAGGCAGGTTAAAACTCCATTCAGTTTATCTCAAATCTTTGGTCACATTCAGTGTACCTATTCTATTAACAGGCACCCACCTGTTGGTTGTAGTGTCTCCACACAAATAGCTTGAGACCAGCTATCCTCCTATAGAGTCAACCTAACAAGTGCTAGTCCTATGGTTCATTATTGTCCATCATAGTGAACCTTCAACTAGGAATGATTTAGGAGTTTAGTACAGAGATATATTTACAATCTCATAATTACAACTCTTTGTAATTCAATATTCTCAACTCTAACTCCTTGGACATATTATGTAAATATAAATGATGCATACAAACATAATAGAATAAGCCCTTTTATTAAATCAATAATAAATGTGACATACATAAATGAAATCAAATGATTGTTCCTTTATCCCTAAACAATCATCTCTATGATTGGCTCTAGGGCATAACTCTAACAAAAGAAACTTGGAAATGGCTGGTAAAACGGACTCAGATTTTTAATCTAATGATGATGATAGGAGATCAATATTCCTTAAATGGTAGAGTTGTAAATTAAAGCGCATTGCTGCATGTTTGGATGAAAAAGTTCATTAATGAACTAGGAGTGGTTCCTAACATTGAGAAGCCTATATCATTGTTTTGTGACAATAACGGGGCTAGTGCTCAAACTAAGGAACCACGGTCTCATCAAAAGTCCAAACTTTGAGCAGCAATTCCAAGTGATTAGAGAAATCATTGGAAGAGATGACATATACATATAGAAGATTAATACAATAGACAATGTTAAAGACCCCTTCACTAATGCTCTGATCCAAGTTCAGTTGGATCACCACCGATAGGAAATGTGTATGAGATACGTGGTGGATTGGCTATAGTGCAAGTGGGAGATTGTTAGGATTATGCCCTAGAGCCAATCATAGAGATGATTATTTAGGGATTAGGAATAATCATTTGATTTCATTTATATATGTCACATTTATTATTGATTTAATAAAAGGGCTTAATCTATTATGTTTATATGCATCATTTATATTTACATAATATGTCTAGGGAGTTAGAGTTGAGAATATGGAATTACAAAGAGTTGTAATTTTGAGACTATAAATATATCTCTGTACTAAATTCCTAAATCATTCTTAGTTGAATGTTCACTATGATGGACAGTAATAAACCATAGGACTAGGACTTGCCAGGTTAATTTTATAGGAGGATAGCTAGTTGTGAACCCCAGAAATTGGGCCCACAAGGGTTGAAAAGAAAAATAGGGTTTTGAAAATAAAAAGGAAAGGAGTCGCTACCTTATTTTTTAAAGGAAACAAGGAAAACCCTAAAACCATTTTGTTTTAAAGAAAACAATTTGAATGACTCTATGTTTAAAAAGGAAAGGCAAAAAAAAGTCTTATGGAAACCAAAGAAATCGGGGATTCAGAGGCTAAGTTATGACATGGGAAGGTTCTAGGCAAAGCCTATAGGCACCCATGTCACCTTTTCGGTCTCTCGGTTTATTTGGGCTAAATTAAGATCTTTTCCATACAAAAATTAGCAAGTATATCACATCAAGAATTGCATGCATATCATATATTTCATTCATCCATCCATGCATAACAAGCAAATAAAAACAGAAAATAAAGAAAAGAAAAGAAAAAGGAAAGAAACCTAGGATACTTGGATCCTAGAATGGACTTGAGCCTCACGAAGAGTGCCTACGTACCATGCAACGAAATACATGGATCAAAGTTCACGTAGTTTGATTAGAACAGGGTTAAATCCTAATACAAACCTATGGTTAAAACCCTAGGTTTCCTTATTTGAAAGAGAATTAAATATGATAAATAAACCAAGTTTGAATTTAGAAAGAATTCCACAAGTTGGAAACTTTGATAGAAAAACAGAATTTATTATCGAAGGAAACCTTTGATTAAAACCATAGAATCATATTAAAAACCAACCCTAGGAGGGAGAAGAGAAAGGATAAGGAAGAGAGGTGAATTGGGCACCTTCACACCCACTTACCTGAGCGCAATAGCTCCAAGCATTAGCAATTTCAAACACTGGCAGCCCTATTTGCCATAGGACTAATACCATACCTATTTGCACCCTTACACGTGCTCAAAACCATGCAAACACAATGATATATAAATCTGGACATAATAGTATTATGGCCTAAAATCATCCACTAATCATGCTAACAGCAAAAAATAGCGAATAAATATAAGCTCTAACACAATCCTAGAACCATATCATGCATAAAAACCCTAGAAATCAACTAACATGCATGCAAAAATATAATAGTTATTCCATATGTAAAACATATACAGCAACCATGAAGAAAAGTCAATAAAAAGCTCTACTTTAACATGCTGTATGGAACTAACCTAAAACAAGGACACTAAAAACCCTAAACCCACAAATATGCTTGAAAACATACAAAACAAACTCTAAACATGCTAAAACCAAACTAAACAGGACCTAAATCATGCGTATTAACTAACTAAAGCAATAGAACATGATAAAAAACCCTAACTCTAACATGCAATGACACTATTTTAACACAAGGACAACAGAAGCACAAGAATCACAACTATGCTTAAAAACACATAGGACAGCCCTAAAGCATGCTAAAATCATGATAAACAGTTGGTATTTCATGTATATTAACTAGCTAAAGTGTTAATACATGATAAAAAGGCTACCTTTCACATGCAATAGGCCTATTCTATATGAAAACCCATATTCAGCATAAATAAAGAGTGAGGAATACCTTAGGAAGAAGCTTCCTTGCTGCTATAGAGACTCTCTCTTCCTCTTATGGATGACTTGAACCAATGTTCTCCAAGGCTACAGCAAGAACTCCAGCTCTCCTTCAAGTCTCTCTCTCTTATTCTCTCTCAAACACTTAGGTTTTTAGGCATAAAGTGGCTCCCCTTGTGCTGAAGCATAGGGGGTATTTATAGACTTCAATTAGGATTGACCAATGGCTGGGATTAAAACCCTAATAATTAATCCAAAGGCTATTAGAGACCCCCTTGGGGCTTAAGTAACTCAGAAGTTACCAAAAATTAGAAGGAAACTCGTCCAAAAGAGTCCAAATACGTCAAAATAGGAAGAAGTCCGCTTCAGCAAGGAGTTAGAGAGCAATTAGGAAAGTGCTCTCGGGTGACCACTAGGGCCTGGGTGGCTAGCCACCTAGGCCCAGGCGACTAGCCGCTCGGGGCTGGGTGGTCACCCGAGCCCACTTCGGATTTTTCTCCTATTTTGCCTCCTTTCCCTTCTAGAAGTGTTTCAAGGGGTAAATGAAGTCCGATTTTGATGAAACAAAAGCCAAAACGACCGTGTTTCGATGAGGAATATATTTTTGAACATTTTAAGGTGAAAACCACTAACCATGGGGGCATGGTTAGGTTTGACAAAGGCGGTTAACCGCTATGCTCTACCTTCGCTAAGCATAGGCATGCACATAGGATCAAACCAAATGCTTTCTATTTCGAAATTAAACTTTCTAAAACACTTTTAGGGATAAAATGATGACTAATTAAAGTCAATTTGAAAAGATTTGGTTGGTAATTGTGGGTCAATTAGAGTTATCCCAAAGGAGGGTCAATTGACCAACTTGAACTACATCGAGCCATTTTAATCCCGAGCCATTGATTCATCAAATTGAACCTAGAAGTACCTCATATGCATCCATATGAACTCCAATTGACAATTTGGAGATCATTCCAAGGTCAAACGAAAAGTTTGGGACTTAAAAGACGATTATGCCCCTCAAGTAAAAAAAGCTCTTATTATCCCTCAAGATCAACTCCGAATTGAACCAAAATTCATATCCATTGTCCTTGTGACTCTAGAAAACTAATGCAAGTGACTAGACTCAAAAACAAGACAAAAACATGCATGAAATGATGAGCCCTAGTAAGGTGGTGTAAAAATGAGGTGTGACAGAAGCCCCTCATTGGCGAACAAGTTACACTTGTGAACCAATGATAAAGAACAACCCATTTTTGCCAAAATGCCTGGAGAAATCACACACTGTCACCACCAATGATAGGAGGTTGAAAACCTGGGATTGAAATGAGGAAGTGTACTCAAGTCATGAGTATACTTAAACCACTAGGGGTTGAGAATTGGTAAGAGAAGCATATTCAAACCACTACGAATGAACATACTTTTGAAATGGAAAGATATATTCAAGTCACGAATATATTTATCCAAGTGATTGAGAATGAGATCTGAGAAGCATATTCAAGGAATACATATTTGAAATGGAGAAATATATTCAGATCACAAATACATTTAACCAAGTAATTGAAAAAAACTGAGAAGTACATTCAAGTGATGAACATACCTTTGAAATGGAGAAATATATTCTGGTCACAAATATATTTAACCAAGTGATTGAAAAAGACTGAGAAGTATACTCAAGTGATGAGTATACTTTTGAAATGGAGAAATATATCCAGGTCACGAATATATTTAACTATGTGATTGAAAAAGACTGAGAAGTACATTCAAGTGATGAATATACCTTTGAAATGGAGAAATATATCCAGGTCATGAATATATTTAACTAAGTGATTGAAAAAGACTGAGAAGTATACTCAAGTGATGAGTATACTTTTGAAATGGAGAAATATATCCAGGTCACGAATATATTTAACCAAGTGATTTGAAGAAGACTGAGAAGTACATTCAAATGATGAACATACCTTTGAAATGGAGAAATATATCCAGGTCATGAATATATTTAACCAAGTAAAATAGAGAATAATCTGAGAAGCATACTCAAGTGATGAGTATACCATTGAAATGGAGAAATATATTCAGGTCACGAATATATTTAACCAAGTAAGTGACAAATGATATGAGGAGTATACTCAAGTGATGAGTATACCATTGAAATGGAGAAATATATTCAAGTGATGAATATATTTAACCAAGTAAGTGACAAATGATCTGAAAAGTATACTCAAGTGATGAGTATACCATTAAAATGGAGAAATATATTCAAGTGATGAATATATTTAACCAAGTAAGTGACAATGATCTAAGAAGTGTACTCAAGTGATGAGTATACCATTGAAATGGAGAAATATATTCAAGTGATGAATATATTTAACCAAGTAAGTGACAATGATCTGAGAAGTATACTTAAGTGATGAGTTTACCATTGAAATGGAGAAATATATTCAGGTCACAAATATATTTAACCAAGTAACTGACAATGATCTGAGAAGTATACTCAAGTGATGAGTATACCATTGAAATGGAGAAATATATTCAAGTGATGAATATATTTAATCAAGTAAGTGACAATGATCTGAGAAGTATACTCAAGTGATGAATATACCATTGAAATGGAGAAATATATTCAGGTCACGAATATATTTAACCAAGTAAGTGATAAATGATCTGAGAAGTATACTCAAGTGATGAGTATACCATTGAAATGGAGAAATATATTCAAGTGATGAATATATTTAACTAAGTAAGTGACAATAATCTGAGAAGTATACTCAAGTGATGAGTATACCATTGAAATGGAGAAATATATTCAGGTGATGAATATATTTAACCAAGTAAGTGACAATGATCTGAGAAGCATACTCAAGTGATGAGTATACCATTGAAATGGAGAAATATATTCAGGTCATGAATATATTTAACCAAGTAGGTGACAAATGATCTGAGAAGTATACTCAAGTGATGAGTATACCATTGAAATTGAGAAATATATTCAAGTGATGAATATATTTAACCAAGTAAGATAGAGAATGAACTGAGAAGTATACTCAAGTGATGAGTATACCATTGAAATGGAGAAATATATTCAAGTGATGAATATATTTAACCAAGTAAGATAGTGAATGAGGATTTGAAACTAGGAAGCATATTCAAAGGGTGAATACACTTTTGAAATGGAAGAATATATTCAAGTGATGAATATATTCAACCAAGTGGGATGGAAAATCAAGATTTGAAATGAGAATATATGATCAATTTATCAAGATTAAACAAGCATGGTTCAAGGGGAAAGTGCCTTAACACATTGTTACTTGAGTTGGCATGGCACAGGGGAAATATATTCAACCCTTTTGAACATAAAATCAATTCAAAGAATTGATTTCAAGGTGAAATATGTTTGATTTTAAGCTCAAAAAGTGTTGAATATCTCATTTGGAAGAAGGTTTAATCATGCGCCAAGGCGAGATAAAGTGAGGGACAAAGCCAAAACAAGGTGGCTTGGGTGACCACCAGGCCTCGGGAGGCTAGCCTCCCAAGCCCTGGTGGCTAGCCGCCCAAGGCTTGGGTGGTTACCCGAGCCTAATGCTGAAAAATCTGGGTTTTTTAAATGCACAAGGGCACTATTCATACCCCCCATTCAAAGAACCGAAAAATTGGGACTTTCTCTCTATAAAAACACATCCAAGGGGTTCATAAACCTACTTGTATTCATTCATTAGAAATTAAGGAGGCTCTAGAGAAATTTTTAGGAGGGTTTTTGAGAGTTATGAGTGCTGAAGCAAAATCTGAGTTCAAGTGCTTTGACTTGGATCCATTGCTCTCTTTGAGGCATGTGAAGCTTGAAATGAACCTCCTAACTGCTGCTACATATTTTTGGGATCCCCAAATTCATGTGTTCCGTTTCAACTATGAAGAACTGTGCCCAACCATGGAGGAATTCTGCGCGTTGTATGGAGTTTCACCAGTAGGTCCTTTCATCCTCCCTACTCCTCGCCCAAGCTTTCTTACTTCTTTCTCCAATCTCCTTGGGATTCACCAACAATACGCCTCCATGTTTGTAAAAGACCATATGGCAGACTTGATGAAATTGGCAACCTCTTTTTTGGCCTATGATAGTAAAGGTATTTTGAAATTTACCTTTCCTATTAAGCACGCACTTGCCTTTTGCCTTATTGGTCGTTTCCTTATTTCAACTAGTGCTCCACATGTTCCCATACAAATTTGTGAGTTGATTCCTTTTCTTACCAAGGGCCATAACTTAATTCCCATGGTACTAGCTGAAACCCTGAATGGTTTGGATAAAACTCATGAGGACCTAAAGGTTCTCTTAGGAGTTAGCCCCATTCTGCTACAAATGTGGTTGCTTGAAAGACTGAAATTTTTATTACCCATTGCTATTACACCATACAAGCCCCAGCATCACTGTCTTCGCCGCATTGAACTAGCTGGAAAGTTCTCATTGAGGGATTGGCTAGGTTACTTCCAAACCCTTTCATGGAGGAATATCAATTGGTTTGTCTTCATATGGGGCTGCAGTAAACAAGTGCTTCTGCGGACTTCTGGATGTGCCATGGTGAGACTTATAGGACTAAGGTCTACTTCTTTTTATTGGCCTTCAAGGGTTCTTCGTCAGATGGGTGCCATGCAAACCATACCCACTTCCTTAAAAGGTGACTATCCCGTGGTGCCTACGGGTCTTTCTGTAGTGACTTGGGCAAAGGATCGATGGCCTAGCAAGCTGACACTAACCCAAGTTATGAATACTGATGGTCCATATATGATGAGCCCCGAGTACAAGGAATGGTTGAAGAACAACTTGGGTGAGAGAGAGACTACTCGAAGAGAAAGGATTTTTGGATTTATCAAGAATAATGAACTTGGACCTTGCGGAGAAGATATTATGGAAGCAGTGACAGCAGCTTATGAACATGACTTGAGGAAGAAAAGAAGACACGAAAGAGAGAAGAAGAAAGCTGAAAAGCGAGCTGCAAAGAAGCCCAAGAAAAACTGAAGACTCAATAGAATAGGATATTTATGGCATATTTATAGTTCTTTTACTTAATACCAATGAATTGCTATGTCAATCACTTTTAGTTTTGAATAAATTGCCAATAATAAATTAAATTTGGAATTTTGTTGTTTGATTTAGACCACACCCAAGGTAACTTTATGGGTTGCCTACGTATCTCCATAATTTTTTTTTTTTTTTTTGAATGGAGAATCAGGTCTTACGTAGTTCTCATGCCTTAACTTTTGCCTAGGCCGCCCTTACGAGTTTTCAACCTAGCAGGCCTCAAATATGATATTTCTTTAATTGATCCAAATTAGTTGGACGAGCGAACTCAATTCCATCTAAATCCATGAGGCGAACAGCCCTTGCTGGCAATATCTCTTTGATAATGTATGGTCCACCCCAACTTGGCTTGAATTTTCCCCGCAGATCGAATATTGGAGTCTGATTTCTTTCAACACTACATCCCCTTTCTTTAGACCTCGATTTTTGACATGCTTGTTGAATGCTCTAGCAACTCTCCGCTGATACCCCTGCACATGATACAGCGCCCTTAAATGCCTTTCATCCAGTAAAGCTAACTCATCATAACGGCTCTTAACACAATCCACTTCTGTTATCTGGCTCTCCACGGCAACCCTTAATGAAGGAACCTCTAATTCAATTGGCAACACGGCCTCCATTCTATAAACTAGAGAGTAAGGGGTAGCCCCTGTTAACGACCTTATTGATGTTCTATAACCCCATAGAGCCAACGGTAACTTCTCATGCCAGTCTGTGTGCGAGTTTGCAGTCTTCTGTAGTATCTTCTTGATGTTTTTGTTAGTCGCTTCCACTGCTCTATTAGTCTGAGGACGGTATGGTGACGACAGATGGTGAACTATGCCATACTTTTGCAAGAGCTCATGGGTTTCTTTCTGAAAGTGCTGGCCATTGTCTGAGATAACTTCATGTGGTACCCCATATCGATAGATAATGCTGTGCTGTATGAACTGTGCTACCTTCTTGGAATTCAAGGTCTTGAAGGATGCTACTTCCACCTACTTAGTGAAATAGTCGATAACAACCAGGATGTATTCATACCCATTTGACGCCTTTGGCTTGATTTGTCCGATGATATCTATCCCCCATACTGTGAATGGCCATGGTGACGACATACTTGTTAAAGGCATAGAAGGCAAATGTTGTCCACTGGCGAACAGTTGGCATTTATGACACTTCTTGACATGTGCGTAGCAATCTCTTTCCATAGTAGACCAATAATAGCCTAGTCTCATGATTTTCTTAGCTAACATATAGCCATTCATGTGCGGAGCCCCTGTCCCTTTATGGATTTCTTTAATCAGATGCTCGGCTTCCTCCTCGGTGACACACAACAGGTGGATCCCGTCGTATGATCTCCGATATAGCTTTCCTCCACAAAGTACATAGTGACTCGCCAACCGTCTTAAGGTTTTTCTGTCGATATGAGATGCTCCTTCTGGGTATTCTCTCTCTTTAATGAACTTCTTTATATCATGGAACCATGGGTGGCCATCATTTACTTCCCCTCCTTGGATTGCACAACAGTATACGGGCTTGTCTCGGCATTCTATCACCAACGGCTTCACGTTCCCCCCTTCAGGTATCTCCACCATGGATGCTAAGGTTGCCAAGGCATCGACAAACTGGTTCTTATTTCTTGACAGGTAATTGAACTCTATCTCTGAGAACTCCTTGGTTAGAGCTTCCAGATAGGCATGGTATGGCAACAGGTTCTCATCTTGAGTTTTCCATTCCCCTTTTATTTGACAAATGATTAGTGCCGAGTCCCCAAACACTTCCAATTCTTTGATCCCCAATTCAAGTGCCGCTTCCAATGCTAAGATACAAGCCTCATACTCAGTAATGTTATTGGTAGCTTCGAACCCCAACTTGACTGCTAATGGTGTAAATGCCTCTTCAGGTGAGACCAGCAGGACTCCTATCCCATAACCTTTCTTATTGGCTGCCCTATCAAAATAAACTCTCCATGTTTTCCTTCCAATTTCTAGCATATCCTCATTTGGGAACTGATCATTGAATGGAGTGGATGATGACACAGGACAACTGGCTAGGTAGTCTGCAATGATGCTCCCCTTGATAGACTTTTGATTTACATACTTGATGTCAAACTTGTTGAAGAGAATTAACCATCGAGTAGTTCTGTATCACAATACCGGCCTTTCTATCAGATACTTCAACGGATCCATGCGACTTATCAAGAACACTTTGAAGGACATCATGTAGTGTCGGAGTTTCTGCGTCGCCCATACTAGTGCCACACAAGCCTTTTCAATTGCATTGTACTTCACTTCATAGTCTGTTATTTTCTTGCTTAGGTAGTAAATGGAATTCTCTTTTGTAGACCCTTCGAGATATTGGGCTAGCATAGCTCCCGTCGCGGTTTCGGTGACCGTTAAGTATAACAAGAGCAGTGCACCTTGCCATGGGAGAACTAAGATTGGAAGGTTGCTCAAGTATCTCTTAATGGTCTCAAAGGCTTCTTGGCATTCTTCGTTCCACACTTTTGGCACACCTTTCTTAAGCAATTTGAAGATTGGTTCACAAACCATGGTCAAGTTGGTGATGAATCGACTTATGTACTGAACTCTTCCCAGAAAACCGCGGATCTGCTTCTCAGTGCTGGGCAGCTCCATCTCTACAATGGCTTTTATCTTCCCTGGGTCCACTTCGATGCCTCTCTGAGTGATCATGAACCCTAATAGCTTGCCTGCGGTGACACCAAAAGCACACTTCTGTGGGTTTAAACGGAGATTGTACTTCTTTGCTCGCTCTAGGAATTTCTCTAGTGCCTTGAAATGCCTTCCCTATCTACGGACTTCACGATCATATCATCGACATAAACCTCGACTTCCTTATGGATCATATCATGCAATAAGGTCGTAGCTGCTCTTTGGTAAGTAGCCCTAGCGTTTCTCAAGCCAAAAGGCATTACCTTGTAACAGTACGTTCCCCATTACGTGATAAAAGCTGTTTTCTCCATGTCTTGAGGCGCCATCTTTATCTGGTTATACCTGGAGAATCCGTCTATGAAGGAGAGGAGTGCATGTCCCACTATATTGTCCACCAATACGTCGATATGGGGTAAAGGAAAGTCATCCTTAGGGCTCGCGGCGTTGAAATCTCGGAAATCGACACATATCCTCACTTTCCCATCTTTTTTAGGCACAGACACTATGTTCGACAACCACTCGGGATACTCCACAACTTGGAGGAAGCCCACGTCAAACCTCTTCTTTTACTTTTAGAGCCCATTCTGGTTTTAATCTTCTGAGTTTCTGCTTTACCGGCTTCTTTAGGGAATTAGTGGGGATATGGTGTTGCACAATATCGAGGTCAATGCCAGGCATGTCTTCATAAGACCATGCAAAAGCCATGATGTTGGCTTTTAAGAAGGAGATCATTCTTTCTTTTTCAACGGGGGAGAAGGTTTTCCCAATTTTAACTGTTCTTGGCAATTCATTCGTCCCTAAGTTAATTGATTCCAATTCATCCATATTAGGTTCGGTGACGCCCCTTTTCCTTTGCTCAACGAGCTCCAGGGGGACATCGTTCCTAGGATCTATATCCATGCCATAAATATCCATAGAGGAGAGAAAAGAGACACTGCATATATAGAGAAAGAAAGCACACTTTATTGACTAGGAATGACACACAAAAGAAGAAAGAAAATAAACAAATCTGTATCAATACTATGACTCCACAAAGTGAGTTAAGTAGATACATCTTATTGAATTAGGGAAATATTACTAAACTAAGACACATACAATTTGCTATCAGGTAGGCCAAGGTCTTCTTCTTCATGGATCCCCACAATGACATCACTTTCAAGGTACCAATTAAGGAGTGGCACGGAAGCATGGCTAATAAACGAACCTTGCAGTTCTTCAATGGTCGAGTCTTCCATGGTAAGGATCATGTCTTGAAACATTTCAGTCATAGCCCCTCATCAAGGTTCTCGACCCAGTCCTCCTCTTTCTTTTCCCAGAACTCATCATTAATGGCTTCATCGTCCACCATTTTAGCTGTGATCGGATACCATTCGGTAAAGAAGATTTCAAATCCCAGAACTCGGATCTTGGTGGCTTGGTCAAAGGTGGGTTCTGGAAACCTGCAAAATAGAAAATTATCTCCTTCTTTGACGAAGTAACCATTCAAAGTAGGTCGATATGGCGAGATCCTCAGGTCTGGCACCCTTCCCTCAGCTTTGGCTCTTACTTTCTCCTTGTTCCTCTTCAACATTTCCACATGATCATTTCTGGAGGGTTCATATCCTAGCCCAAAGGTGTATGAGGTGACACGGCTCTGAACAGACTTAGAGATCCCTTGTTGGCGATGTCCTAGCCCCATACCTGGAAAGAAACTCATTCTTCTCATGATTTCACCAACGTGCAAATTGCCGTGGGGGCAAAAGTCCAAAGGTATTAACTCACCCTTCTCAAGTTCTTTCTCAATGCATTGGATATAGTCAAACCCAGATAGTGGTACTGCCGCTGATTCAGGTTGTATCTCACATATAGGCACGCCTGCGAGTTTCAATTCATAGTCCCCTTGAAGTGTTACTATGGCTGCTTTATAAGGAAACTTCACCTTTTGATAGAGTGAAGATGGCACAGCCCCAGCAGGATGGATCCAAGGTTGGCCCAACAGCAGGTTGAAACATGACGGCACATCCAACACTTGGAATTCCACCCTAAATTCAATGGGTCCCATGATTAGAGGCAAGGTAACCACCCCTATTACTTCTCGGTGGGTGTTATCATAAGCTCTTACGGTCTGCCCAGATAGCGTGAAATTGGTGGGTCCCAGACCCAAGACAGTGGTAGTTCGGAGAGGACATACATTCAGTGCGGACCCATTGTCGATAAGGACGGTAGGAACCCTCTTCCCCATAGTGTCAATGGTCACATAGAGAGCTTGGGAATGGCTTGGCCCGCTTTTGGGTAGGTCCACATCGGTGAACACGATGGCTGAGTTCTTGGGAGTTGGATTCACCAAATGTATCAGCCCCTTGGGGGATGTGTCAACGGGCACTTGTATCTGATTCAGCAGTTTCAACACGGTCAGTCTGTGCTTATGTGAAGCCATGAGCAAGCCCCAAATAGTGATGTTGGCATTAGTCTTTTTCAGCTGCCTAAGCACCTCATCCTCTACTTCTTGCAAGCTAGGACGCCTCTGCCCTTCCAAATCTTCCAACGGATTCTCGGATTCTAAGTGTGGAGGTTTGAAGTGACGGCCCCCTCTTGTTATATGGTCCAACTCGTCATCACTAGCCCATATGTCATGAACTTCCTCGAAGTCATTCATTAAGTCATCCCATTCTATCATGTTAATGCTCTCCATTTCTATCGGCAAGTCATCCTAACCTGTAGGGATTATCGGCTCATCTGTCATTGGATTTGGACTCGAGTATAGCACATAGTAATCAAATTTCCCCGACGATTCACCCAATAGGCCAACCTGAGGATCCCCTGTTTCATATCTTTCTTTCAGCTCTTGTTGGATAGATTTTCTAGACAACAACAAAGACTTTTGGTCAATGAGGTCTTGAATGATCTTCTTTAGTATAGAACAAACCTCGGTGTCATGGCCGGGCGCACGATGGTATTGGCAATATTAGTAAGGGGTTGATGACCTTGGCTTTGGTGGGAGTGGCATGATAAGGCTTTTGTTGCGGCAAATGGTGAAAAGGCGGGTTAAGGTTATGGGGAGTGGAATGTATTGTCTTATGGGCCAACGAGGGCGAGATAATTCAACCCCAATGGCATTTATGGTGTTAGGTAGGGGTATGTTGTTGTGAGACGGGCAAGGATTACGGGTGACATTTGGACGGGTTGGTGCTGAGATGACTTGCTTGTCAATGAGGTCTTGGACTTGGTGGCGAAGGCGAATACAACGGTTAGTGGCATGGCCTTTGGATTGGTGGTACTTGTAGTACTCATTCTCGTTGTAGTTCTTGGGTAAGGGATTTGGTGGGGGTCTTGGGTCGAGTGGCTTCAATAGGTCACGACTTGGCGAGGTGGCTTCAATAGGTCACGACTTGACGAGCTTTTCAAAGACTCTTTCGAGTAACATGAATAGATCAGTGAATTGGTGAGGTGGGTTGACATCATTGAGAGAGAAGGGTTGAATAGGTTGAGTTATGTTGTTGACCTCGGCATTGTTCTTCCCAGTAAAGTTTGTCTTACGACTCCTCACTTCCTCAGTCTTGATTGTCCCATCATTGATAGCATCTTCAACTTGTGTGCCAGCCCCAATGAGAGCTTTGAAATTTGGGAAATAGTGAGCAAATAGGTGCTTGTGGTACATGGACAGCAAGTTCTTAACCACCAACTAAATTTGGTCCTCCTCATTTGGCCTATCCATCATCCTCGACGCCTTTTGTCTCCGCCTTTTGTCTAATGGTTAGATTCAACACTCACTAGACGCCTTTACGGATTGCGGATCCAAGCCAGCACGTCTATGGATAGAAAAGTTTTAACCTTTAGCCTAAGGACTTGTCCTAAACGTCTATATTTTCCTTAATGAATTCGGTCTTTACACCATATTCAATTAATTCATTCCTTTTATCCAATTACCTTTTACAAAGGGCATGGACTAAGGGTATGTTTAAAAGAATAGGGTATAAAGTCCTTCAATTAGGTTTAATTAATTCCCATGAATTAGCACATCACAAACATAGCTTTACATCCTATTTCCTTAACTTATTCCTCCTAACCCTTGGCCTTAACAAAGGTTAGGGTTTAAAGGTATATGTTAAGGGCATAAGATATAAAGCCTCACACCACAAACACGGTATAGCATCATTACAAACAATTGTGGGTGCATAATGGTGAGACCGTAGTGTTCTACAAGGCCCACTACATGAACTAAGAGAAGGTAGGCTAGGGTCCTTCACTTGCTTGAGCAATCTTTATACCTAACCACATGTGGCATAAGGAACGCCGCGTGGGTCCAGGAATACGTGATTAACTCATTTAATATACCCAAGGGCAAGCCCAATGGTACTAGGCAAGAGAGGTTGATAGCTTTCGCCCCAACACTTGGAATCAGGAAAACCAAGATTGAAACTAGGCCCATCATTGGCAAGGATACATCGAGGGACAATCGAACCTATCATGCAACAATTTGCGCACACAATGCAATAAATGAAAGCACACAATCAAGCGGATGCATGTGATTGATTTTAGTTAAATATAAGAAATTAACTTAGCCCAATTAAACTTTATAGAGTCTAGCCCATAAATCCCCAGTGGAGTCGCCAAATTGTGAACCCCGGAAATTGGGCCCACAAGGGTTGGAAAGAAAAATAGGGTTTTGAAAATAAAAAGGAAAGGAGTCGCCACCTTATTTTTTAAAGAAAACAAGGAAAACCCTAAAACCATTTTGTTTTAAAGAAAACAATTTGAATGACTCCATGTTTAAAAAGGAAAGGCAAAAAAAATTCTTTTGGAAACCAAAGAAATCGGGGATTCGGAGGCTAAGTTATGACATGGGAAGGTTCTAGGCAAAGCCTATAGGCACCCATGTCACCCTTTCGGTCTCTCGGTTTATTTAGGCTAAATTAAGATCTTTTCCATACAAAAATCAGCAAGTATATCACATCAAGAATTGCATGCATATCATATATTTTATTCATCCATCCATGCATAACAAGCAAATAAAAATAGAAAATAAAGAAAAGAAAAGAAAAACGAAAGAAACCTAGGATACTTGGATCCTTGAACGGACTTGAGCCTCACGAAGAGCGCCTACGTACCATGCAACGAAATACATGGATCAAAGTCCACGTAGTTCGATTAGAATAGGGTTAAATCCTAATACAAACCTATGGTTAAAACCCTAGGTTTCCTTATTTGAAAGAGAATTAAATATGATAAATAAACCAATTTGAATTTAGAAAGAATTCCACAAGATGGAAACTTTGGTAAAAAAACAGAATTTATTATCGAAGGAAACCTTTGATTAAAACCATAGAATCATATTAAAAACCAACCCTTGGAGGGAGAAGAGAAAGGATAAGGAAGAGAGGTGAATTGGGGCACCTTCACACCCACTTACCTAAGCGCAATAGCTCCAAGCATTAGCAATTTCAAGCATTGGCAACCCTATTTACCATAGGACTAATACCACACCTATTTGCACCCTTACACGTGCTCAAAACCATGCAAACACAATGATATATAAATCTGGACAGAATAGTATTATGGCCTAAAATCATCCACTAATCATGCTAACAGCAAAAAATAGCGAATAAATATAAGCTCTAACACAATCCTAGAACCATATCATGCATAAAAACCCTAGAAATCAACTAACATGCATGCAAAAATATAATAGTTATTCCATATGTAAAACATATACAGCAACCATGAAGAAAAGTCAATAAAAAGCTCTACTTTAACATGCTGTATGGAACTAACCTAAAACAAGGACACTAAAAACCCTAAACTCACAAATATGCTTGAAAACATACAAAACAAACTCTAAACATGCTAAAACCAAACTAAACAGGACCTAAATCATGCATATTAACTAACTAAAGCAATAGAACATAATAAAAAACCCTAACTCTAACATGCAATGACACTATTCTAACACGAGGACAACAGAAGCACAAGAATCACAACTATGCTTAAAAACACATAGGACAGCCCTAAAGCATGCTAAACTCATGATAAACAGTTGGTATTTCATGTATATTAACTAACTAAAGTGTTAATACATGATAAAAAGGCTACCTTTCACATGCAATAGGCCTATTCTATATGAAAACCCATATTTAGCATAAATAAGGAGTGAGGAATACTTTAGGAAGAAGCTTCCTTGCTGCTGTAGAGACTCTCTCTTCCTCTTATGGATGACTTGAACCAATGTTCTCCAAGGCTACAGCAAGAACTCCAGCTCTCCTTCAAGTCTCTCTCTCTTATTCTCTCTCAAACACTTAGGTTTTTAGGCATAAAGTGGCTCCTCTTGTGCTGAAGCATAGGGGGTATTTATAGACTTCAATTAGGATTGACCAATGGCTGGGATTAAAACCCTAGGAATTAATCCAAGGGCTATTAGAGACCCCCTTGGGGCTTAAGTAACTCAGAAGTTACCAAAAATTAGAAGGAAACTCGTCCAAAAGAGTCTAAATACGTCAAAATTGGAAGAAGTCCACTTTAGCAAGGAGTTGGAGAGAGCAATTAGGAAAGTGCTCTCGGGTGACCACCAGGGCCTGGGAGGCTAGCCACCTGGGCCCAGGCGGCTAGCCGCCTGGGGCTGGGTGGTCACTCGAGCCCACTTCGGATTTTTCTCCTATTTTGCCTCCTTTCCCTTCTAGAAGTGTTTCAGGGGACAAATGAAGTTCGATTTTGATGAAACAAAAGCCAAAACGACCGTGTTTCGATGAGGAATACATTTTTGAACATTTTAGGGTGAAAACCACTAACCATAGGGGCATGGTTAGGTTTGACAAAGGCGGATAACCGCTATGCTCTACCTTCACTAAGCATAGGCATGCACATAGGATCAAACCAAATGCTTTCCATATTGAAATTAAACTTTCTAAAACACTTTTAGGGATAAAATGATAATTAATTAAAGTCAATTTGAAAAGATTTGGTTGGTAATTGTGAGTCAATTAGAGCTATCCCAAAGGAGGGTCAATTAACCAACTTGAACTACATCGAGCCATTTTAATCCCGAGCCATTGATTCATCAAATTGAACCCAGAAGTACCTCATATGCATCCATATGAACTCCAATTGACAATTTGGAGATCATTCCAAGGTCAAATGAAAAGTTTGGGACTTAAAAGACGATTATGCCCCTCAAGTCACAAAAGTTCTTATTATCCCTTAAGATCAACTCCGAATTGAACCAAAATTCATATCCGTTGTCCTTGTGACTCTAGAAAACTAATGCAAATGACTAGACTCAAAAACAAAACAAAAACATGCATGAAATGATGAGCCCTAGTAAGGTGGTGCAAAAATGGGGTGTGACACTAGTCTCAAGCTATTTGTGTATAGACACTACAACCAACAAGTAGGTGCCTATTATAAAAATAGGTACACTGAATGTGACCAAAGATATGAGATAAACTGAATGGAGTTGTAACCTGCCTGTCAATCAGTTTCTCATTGTTATAGTGGTACAAGTAATCCTTAGACCTGAGACACCACAGTTGTCTTATGCATGTAGCTTTAGAAGTTTGATAACACTAAGTGTAGATACTAATCATGGGTCTGCAAGGGTATTCATTGGCCCTACTGCTTTGTGTGTAAAGGCATGTGAATGATCACTAAGGAAATCTATCGCTCTCAAGAAAAAGAGAGAAAATGTTTCATATATCATTCAGTGATGTAACTCATTAAATCCATGGGCCCATGGTAGAATGAATATGGAAAAGAGTTTCCATAAGTTCATTATTGAGTTGATATTCATGAATGAGTATAAAGTAATTGAACTGGGGACTTGACAGTATTTTATGTCCCATTAGTTCAATTGGAGACATTATGTGGATAGAAGGATGTAATTGTAACCTATAAACTATAATAGAAAGGTTCTTTGATAACTATTCACCTCATTGAGGACCACACCATGAGCTATATGCTAGGTGTTACTCATGGTTAGTAGAAGCCCTAATTGATATAAGAGTTATAATCAATTAGGGAGTTGGAAAGAGTTCCAATTAGACCCTTAATAGAAAGAGTTCCATTGCGCACAACTTATGCTATACCTACTACTTGATGATGTTAACCTAATGGGTCACACACTGATCATGTTGAGAGAGCTTCAAAGTCTATCAAAGAAAGGGCATAAGTGAACAAAAAAATTGTTCTTACGGGGCAAATTTGTATGGGATATAAATTAGAGAGGTTATTGTGTAATTAAGAGTAATTACACAAAACCTATTAGAATTTGAAGTCCCCCCCTTAGCTGGCCCTAGTGGAGGCTATATAAAGCCTCACATGTGATGCGATGACATCACCACAAGCACACTCCCAAGTGCTGACCAAAAATTCCAAAGCCTCTCTCTCTCTCTTCTCTTCTCCACCTCTAGCATGAACAAGGAAGAAAGAAGAAAGGACTTGAAGCTATAGCTAGGTGTGGATACCATTGGAGGCAGTACACTTGGGCTGCTCGTTCTCTACTATCCAGATTCAAGCTTGGAGCAAAAAGGAGAAGACTTTTGAAACTATAAGTGTTCTTACCCTCTTCTAGTTAGGGTTTTTTGTTTGTGTTTAAGCATAATTGGATTCATGGGTTTAGGAATCGATTAGGAAAAGTTTTGTTTATCAATTCATTCCGCATTTGTTTTCCTTCTAGTTCGATTCCCAACAGTATCAACCAACTAGAAACAAAAGATATGAATAAGCCAACAATCTGTTTGCCGAGGTAAGGTGCGTACGCACCTGATAGGCATTTTTGCCAACTCAATCACATGCATACTTAGAAAAGGGGGAAAACGAGACAGAAGACAAAAATAATAGAAAATAAACTTTCTGCCTAGAAGGGAATGCGTACGCACTTCAGATAAGTGCGTACGCACCCTATGGGCATATCGTATAGAATCACAAAGACCTTACATTAATTTACATCATGAATTTTTAATAAAATAAAATATACAAAAAATAAATACAAATATAAACTAAACCTAAATCATGCTAGTCATGCTTTAGACAAAAATAAAACAATAAAAGAAGAACTAGAATAAAAAGCTAAAGAAAACCAAATTTACCGACTTTGTAATTGTTCGTGGCCCCTCAGGTCTTTGGATTGAGTCAAGCCAACATGAATCCTCCTCTTCATTAAAGTGTTATCACAGCAAAGAGATCAAAACTCACTCAACTTTGAAAAGAAAAAGAAAACAAAAGAGCATAAGAGAAAAGAAAAGTGATTTTCGTTACTTTGCAACAGCAGAAACTTAAATCAAGTTTTTGGGTATGAAAACATTGGAATTGGACAAATTTTGTGAACTACAAAGTTGTAGAGAATTGAATTATCTTTCTAAGAAGACCAATTTCATAAAATTCCAACTTTGGATGAAAAGGTTATGATTAAAATACACTCGTTGGTTTTAGAAAAACTACTGCTGAATTATGACGAATTTCACTCTCTAAAAACCTTATTTTCCTCCTCCCTTCTCTAAGGCATTAAAAGAGTATATATATCTAAAAACTAGGGTTTTCCTTTCCTTTCTAGACTAGGTTTCTTGGAGAATAATCAAAAGATATTTTATAATGATAAAAGACTTCTAATCTGAATAGGAAAGGGAAATTGTCTTTTGTAAAAATTGGGAGAGTGACCGCTAACACGCATGCACATGTATTGTTTGTGCATACACACACTTATCACATACATACACATGTTAGTGGCATGATAAAAATGACTAATTTAATAAAATAATTTTCTTTTCATTTTAACCAAAAATCTCATGCTGTGATTCGCACTAATTCTTAAAGGATAATCCGCAAATAACCACACTAAACTCATCATCGGGGCCACGGGACTTAAGATGACAATGGGTACAAAATGGGGTGTCTACAGTGATAATTGTTTTATTGCAAATAAGGCATTTATTGTTTGAGCTTGCTAATGCTTGGAGTAATTGTATAAGGTAAGTAGGGTTTGAAAGTGCCCTAATTCACTTTTTCTTCCTTTATTCTTTCTCTCTCCCTTTTTTAGGGTTATTTCCTAATATGAATATATAGTGAATTACTAGAGGTTTCCTTAATTAATAAAATACTTGTTTTTATCAAAGTTTCCATCTTGTGAAAGTTTCAAATTTGGACTATTCAATACATTTTTTACCTTTCAAATAAGGAAACCTAGGGTTTTTACCATAAGTTTGTATTAGGTTGTAACCCTAATTCTTTATCGAACTACGTGGACTTTGATCCATGTATTCTGTTGCACAGTACATAAGTGCTTTGAGATTCAAGTCTGCCCTAGGATCCAAGTATCCTAGGTTTCTCTTCTCTCTCTTTTTTGTGTTTTATTTTATTTTCTTTATTTGATTGTGTGGATGAGTGGAATATATGATATGCATGCTATCTTGATGTGATATACTTGCTGATTTTTGTATGGTAAGACGTTAATTTAGCCCAAATAAACTAAGAAACCGAAAGGGTGACATGGGTGCCTATAGGCTTTGCCTAGAACCTTCCCATGTCATAACTTAGCCTCTGAATCCCTAGTTTTCTTTGGTTTCCAAAAGACTGTTTTGCCTTTCCTTTTTTAAAACATGAAGTCTTTTCAATTGTTTTCTTAAAATAAAGTGTTTTTAGGGTTTTCCTTGTTTCCTTTAAAAAATAAGTTGGTGACTCCTTCCTTTTCTTTTTTAAACTTAATCTTTTTTATTTTGTTAATCATATGGGCCACTTTCATGGGTTCCCAGATACATAATTACATATACATCTCCAAGGACTAATTTTTTGCTACTTTAGTTAGTAAAATGACATTTTTTTAAATAACTAATTATCTATCCAAGTGAGTACTTCAAAGGTACAAGTTATTTTTGAGCTATTTCAAAATCGGCCAGGCTATTTCCACCACATAAAATACTCTAAGCACCCCCTATCTTCATAAAATACCCTTAATAATAAATCTGAAAACCTTTTTCAACCCCACTCCCAAATTGTCCCTCTCAAGTCCCTTTCCCTTTAGATTCACGCTCTTTAGAAACAAGAAGATAGAGTCAATCCCTTTTCCCTTTATTACAACCGACGGCAATGCTATCCTCATGTTTCACCGGAAACCGACGTTGACATGAACAATTACATAAATGAACAATTTTAAAGTGAGATTTAAATAGTTAAGTTGTTTGGTGTTTTAAAACGTAACAACACAAACTTTTTTGGATTTTTAGAGTTGAACAACATCTATTTGTTCGGAGTTACATAATAGAACAATTCTAAAATATGATTTTTTTTAAGACGTTCAGAGTTTTAAAATGGAACAAAAGAAATTTGTTTGAATTTATAAATTGGAACGCATTAAAAGCATTCAGAATTACAAAAATGAATATTTTAAACATGTTCGGAGTCGAGAATCCAAACAAGGCGAAATTCAAGGTATGAAAAACTAAAATTAAACTCGACAAAAAATTACATTTTGGTTGCTAATACCATCTCTAGTAATGATTTTCTCATCCATTATTCAATACAACATGAGAAACACTAATTTTTTATGTACATGTAGATTTGGTGTTAAGGCTGTTAGGGTTTATGACAGCATGAAGTCTATAGATGGTGTAATGTTTTTGAAGTTGGGGGTGGAGTGGGATGGGGATAGGATAATTTTATTTAGGTTTTTTAGTAGACATGTCCTTATTAGTAAATATACATTTGGATATATAGAATTTAACAAATTATTTTAATTATTGGGGGGCTTAGAGTATTTATGTGGTTGGCAATAGCCTAGCCTTTTCAAAATTTATATATATATATACATATATATATATATATACATATATATATATATATGTATATACATATATATATTTTGCATGGGTTAATTACTTTTTTGTATCATCAACTTTAGGGATAGTCTCAATTTAGTCAACGAACTTGACATTGACTCAATTTTGGGACAATTTTTTAACTTTGTGTTTCTATAGACACCCCATTTTCGTCCGTAGGAGTTTATAAATTCATTTGAGTTTTTAAAACATTTAAGAGTCTTTAAGCCTTTAAGGACATTTTTGCCCTTTTATGCTTATGAGAATAGTTCATTATTACATGCATATTTTTGTCTCATTTTTGCATCTCATCATTTGCATTTAGTTTTTAGGTGCATTTATGATATGTGTGTGTAATTTGATTCAATTTCAGATAAGTTTAGATAGTTAATTAGAACTTTTGCAACTTGAAGGGCAATTTTGTCTTTTAACTCGTATCTTTTCCAATTGACCTAGAAACTTGTCCCAGAGTGTTCCATTGAGTTTATTGATGAAAAGAGTCTATTTGTAGAGTCAATTTAAGGATTGAATGGCTTTGGGATTGATTTACAATAATCTTCACTTTTAGCTAATTGACCTTTTTCGGTTAACCGCCTTATTAAACCCAGCCACATAACCATGGTTGGAGATTTTTGGTTCAAGAGACTTGTTCTTCATTGAAATATGAAAATTTGGGGTTTTGAATCACTCGATTCGGAGTTAATTTGACCAAGATATGACCGTTTTAAAACAAAGACTTGAGATTGGCCAAAAAAGGAAGGAACCTGAGCTGAGCCTCGGGTGACCAGTTGGCCCAACCAGTCACCCAAGGTTCGTGCTCAGTTTTTCTTAGTTTCCTATTTTCGCTCCGTTTGAGCTTCCTACTCCGTTTTTCTTGTTCTAAAAAGACTCTAATCCTTGTTTTTAGGTAACTTTGAATTATTTAAGGCATAAGTGAATTAATAATAGCCATTCATTGATTATATGGTAATTAATCTTAGCCATTGGATCCTAGGGTTGGTTAGCTATAAATTAAAACCCTCCCATCAGCATAAATGATCTTTTCCCATATTCACTAAAGAGAGAGGGACAATGAATTTGCACACACTCATACACCTTGAGAGAGCTATTCTACTGCATATTTGAAAGAGAACTAGAAGTATATCAAGCAAAAGAAGAAGGAAGCATCCAACAAAGGCTCTCTTTTGTAAGTAAGCTCCCTTCTCCTCTTCTTTTCTTCTCTTCTTCTCTTCTTCTCTTAGGTTTTATTCTCTACATGTTTGGGATGATTATTTAGCTTAATTATCATGTCTATTGATTATTATTGAGATTATTTGATCATTATTATATGAATAGCATCATAGTTTACTAGGGTTGTATTGCATGCTAAAATAGTGATTTTCTCTCTCTAGAATAGGGTTGTTTTGCATAGTATATTAGTGGAAGAATTAGGGCTATTTTCTTTTCATGGTTCACTTATATACATGATTTTGAGCACTTGTCATGTAGAACTCATCTTGTGTAGGGTTTATCTCCATATGTTTATAGATGATTATTCTTTTTTAGGATAATTATCCTTTTTAGAGGGTGAGTCTTTGCATGGTTCACTTATATACATGATTTTGAGCACTTGTCATGTAGAACTCATCTTGTGTAGGGTTTATCTCCATATGTTTATAGATGATTATTCTTTTTTAGGATAATTATCCTTTTTAGAGGGTGAGTCTTTGCATAAACACTTTAGAGAGTGTGTGTTTACGTGCGCTGTCTTTTTCATTACATTCTTAGGTATAGATTTTACGTAGGATATGTGAAGAAATCATTTATATGGAATACTTTTTACGTGAAATTATTTTAAGATAGTTTTTCTTAAAAAAGCTCACCGTAAGAAAGGTTTTTTCATGTTTCTACATAAAATCCTTATCTATTGCATTATGTTTTATTTTCTTTTTATGCTTTGGGTTTTTATATGATAGTTCCATCATAATAATTCACCTTTTTGCATATTTTTGGTATTTTTATACATGATAGTGAGTCTAGTGCATGTAGGAGCATATTACGGTTTTGTTTTCCTTTTGATTCTTGCTTTTAGCATGATTATTAGGATGTTTTAGGGTTGTTTAGTATTCTGTCCAAATTTGATTTAAGTCTTCTAATGAGTATTTGAGCATGAATATGGTTGGTTTGAGCATTATAATTGTCTTATAGCATACATAGGACGATTATTTGGTATTTTCTCAATATTTTGAGATGATTGGCATATGGTAAGTTGAGGTATGGTTAAGTCTTGTTATGAATTGTTCCCTTCTCCTTCTTGGGTTATTTTTTAAATAATGAATTTTGATAAGTCTTGAGTTTCCATTCTTTTGAACTCTCTATTCTCTTTTGTGGACGCTGGAAATCAACTTGGGGGAATTGAGTTTCTGTTCCACTTTTAAAAGGGTTTTCAAAAAGTAAGGAGTTGCCACTTCATTTTTAGGGTACGAGAAAACCACTAAAAGATTTGTTTTGTAAAAACAAGTTTGACTCCATTTAATGGAAAATAGGCCAATCTTGAACCAAAAATAAGGATTCGGGGGCTAAGTTATGAAATGGGAAGGTTCCAAGCCGCGGCCCGTATGCACCCATTCGCCCGATAAATTGGTCTCATTTATTGGTTAGGCTTAATTAAATTCAACCATGCAATAACTAAAAATTACAAAAATTAAAAGATAAAAACTAAGCTAAGTTGGACTTGGGCACAAATGAGCGACCTACGTACTTCTGACAAAGATCAAAGTCCACGTAATTCGAACAATCATGTTGGGGGGAAGAGTTTCACTCCTCGTAGGATTTTATTAGAATCCAATCCATAATCAAACACTTGTTTTTAAAAAACAACTTTCTTTAAAAGAAACAACTTTAGTTTGAAAACTTGTTTGATTTAGGATCAAAACCCTAATACAACCCTATGAATAATAAAACTCATAGTAGCATGCATCATCACATAAACAACTACATCATGACAATGGAGTTTACAGATTATACCTGATAGAATTGAGGTAGAGTTTTGTTTGCAACCTCAGGGTTTTTTAGTTAAAAGTCAAGCAGAGCTTCGACACTTTCAAGCTTTTATGATGGCCTCAGGGGAGGGAGTTGCAAGTCGGGGCAGAGTTTCCGCGCCTTTAAGCTCTAGAATGGGTCGCAAGCTAGAGGGTACTAATAGGAATGTGCCCCCACTAACTATTGAGCCAAGCTCTTCTTTAGAATGAGTCTCAAGTGAAGGGATACTAATAGGAATGTTCAACCCACACTCAAGAACTCAAGCTCTTCATTTGCTTAGGAATACTCTACTAAGACTTGATGTCAATAAAGGAAGGGGGGACCGTTATTTATAGTGAAAGGTGAATGGAATGAATGGCCAAGATTGGATCTAGCTAGGGATGATCCAAGGGCTCTAAAACACTTATAAGAGCTGGTTCCTACTGTGAACCCCGGAAATCGGGCCCACGAGGGATTGGCGAAAAGATTGGCTAGGTTTGAAAAAGGAAAAGGAGTCGCCACCTTATTTTTTAAAGGAAACAAGGAAAACCCTAAAAAACAGTTTTGTTTTAGGAAAACAAAATAATGACTCCATGTTTAAAAATGGTAAGGCAAATGATCTTTTGGAAACCAGAGAAATCGGGGATTCGGAAGCTAAGTTACGATATGGGAAGGTTCTAGGCAAAGCCTATAGGCACCCATATCGCCCTAAACGGTCTCTTAATTTAATTGGGCTAAATCAAAGTCTTAATCACACGCAAATCAACAGTTATCATCACAAGACAGCATGCATATCATTCATTCATTCATCCATATAATTAAATAAATCAAATAAAAACAGAAAAAGAAGGAGGGGGGAGAAAACCTAGGATACTTAGTATCCTAGGGCGGACTTGAACCTCACGAAGAGCGCCTACGTACCATATATGGAAATACATGGATCAAAGTCCACGTAGTTCGAAAAGGAATAGGGTTATAACCTAATCAAGGCCTATGGTAAACCCTAAGTTTCCTTTCAAGTAAAACATGGTAAGTTTCCAAAATAAATGATTTTCAAAAGATTTTTGGTAAGATATGGAACTTTGATGAGAAATGGAAACCTTGATTCAAAAGGTATTTGTTATTGAAAGGAAACTATAAGGATTGCCATGTTCCCCTATTAGAAAATAACCCTAGGGGGGAGAAAGGGAAAGTTTCAAAGGAAGGAAAGAAGGGTGAATTGGGGCACCCTCATACCCTACTTACCTTAAACGAAAGCAACCTGTCAAAGTAACCACCCTATTGCATAGGGTAATTACCTTATTTGTAAGATTTCATCTTACAATAGCCAAAATAACCACCCCACATTGGTGGGGTAGTTGCACCTGTTGTACCTGTCAAAGCACCTGCAATTTCCATGCAAAACATACCAAAAATACCAACCAAACAAGCTAGATTCCAAATCAAGCCATTATCATGCCCAAACATGGGCTAACACATGCTCACAATATCATATCAAGGACAAATAACAGATCTGGACAGAATTGAAATAAGGCTTAAAATCAACCACAAGTCATGCAACAACATGAATCATAAGCTAACTAAAACCCTAATTCAACCCTACATGCAATGACATGCAAAAAACCCTAAAATCAACTATATGAATGCTAGAAATATCATAGTTACCTAATATGGAACACATATATATCAACTATGAAGAAAACACAAGGAAAAACCCTAAGCTATTATGCTATATGCAACTTTCCTAATACAAGGATGAGTGAAACCCTAGAATCACAATTGTGCTCAAAATCACATAAAATAACTCCAAATCATGCAAAACTCATCATGGACATCATTCTAATCATGCATATTAATCAATAGAAGCATCAACACATAATAAAAACACAAGCTTGCACATGAAATATAGCTATTCTAAGTAAAAACCTAATTTCAACACAAGAGAAACCCTAGAATTGCAAACATGCATTAAATCACATGGAACAGCATCCTAGCATACTAAACAGCCCATGAACATTATCCTAATCATGAATACTAACTAATAGAAGTAGTAAAACACAATAAAAACACAAGCTTCAATATGCAAAAGTGTTATTTCATGTAGAAAACCAATTTCAGCACTAAGGGAACCCTAGAGTCCCAAACATGCAGTAAATCACATGGAATAGCATCCTAGCATACTAAACAGCCCATGAACATTATCCTAATCATGCATACTAACTAATAGAAGTAGTAAAACACAATAAAAACACAAGCTTCAATATGCAAAAGTGTTATTTCATGTAGAAAACCAATTTCAGCACTAAGGGAACCCTAGAATCCCAAACATGCAGTAAGTCACATGGAATAGCATCCTAGCATACTAAACAACCCATAAATATTATCCTAATCATGCATACTAACTAATAGAAGTAGCAAAACACAATAAAAACACAAGATTTAACATGGAATAATGCTATCCTATGCAAAAACCCTAGTTTGAATGAAAGAGAGAAAGGGGAAGAGGTATACCTATGGTGAAGTTCCCTTTTGCTGCTGTAGAGAGTCCTCCTCCTCTTATTGTACTGCTGGAAATCCCTTCCTTCAAGCCTTCAAGCAAAGCTCCAGCCTTCCTTCAAGCTCTCTCTCTCACACTCTCACTCAAAATATAGGTTAAACTACCCTAAGGATGGCTGCCATAGCCTCCAAGTCTCACACATGCCTCACACTTCAGAAATTCCCTCCCCTATTGCTGAAGTATAAGGGGGTATTTATAGGGATTGAGGGAAAACCCTCAATGGTTGGGATTACAACCCTAGGGATTGATCCAAGGGCTCTTAGAGGTTCCCTTGGGGCTCAAGTAGGTCAAATAGGGCTGAAATTAGGGTTAAATGGCGGCTGGAGGCGAGCAAATCCGAGGAAATAGGGAGGGAGCCGCGTCAAAGCTCAAAAAAAGGAAAGTGGCTCGGGTGACCACCTGGGGCTGGGCGGCTAGCCGCCTGGGCCCAGGCGGCTAGCCGCCCAGGCCTGGGTGGTCACCCGAGGCCATGTCATCTTATGCCCAAATTTGACCCCCTTCGACTTCCATATGTGTTTCAGGGCCCGAATGAACTCCGATTTTGACGAAACGAAAGCCAAAACGACCGTGTTTCAAAGGGGAATGTAATTTGAGTCACTTGAGGGCAAGAAACCCTAGCCATGGCTGCATGGTTGGGCCCTACAAAGGTGGTTAACCGCTATGCCTCACCATCGCTTAGCTTAGGTATGCACATAGGGTCGCACCGAATGCTTTCCAATTCGAAATTCAACCTCCCTAAACACATTTGGGGATGAAATTAAGACTAATCAAGGTCAAATGAGTAGTCATAGAGTGAAAATCATGAACCAATTCGGGCAAACCCGAAGTAGGTCTCTTTAGCCAACCTGAGCCTTGTTGAGCCATTCTAATCCCGAACCTTCAATTCATCGAATTGAACCCACAAATACCTCAAATACAACCATATGAACTCCAATTGGCAACTTGGAGATCATTTCAAGGTCAAATGGAAAGTTTGTGATCAAAAAGACGATTATGCCCCTCAAGTCACAAAAGTTCTTATTAACCCTCAAGATCAACTCCAGATCAAACCAAAATTCATACACACCATCCTTAGGACCCTAGAAACTCAATGCAAAAGACTAGACTCAAAAAGGAAACAAAAAGACACATGCAATGACAAACCCTAGCTAAGGTGGCAAAAATGGGGTGTGACAGAAGCCCCTCATTGGTGAGCAAGTTTCACTTGCAAGCCAATGACCAAAAGAACAACCCATTTTTGCCCGGGGAATTGATTTCATCAAGACCCACTGGGGAAAAGAGGGTGAACATATCATTGAATTCTTCGAATTCATCATACACAAGCACAAAGGTACTCTTCATAAGTTCTACAGAACTCTTCTCATACTGTATTCCAGTTTCACTAGGGGACAAGATGAGGTATCTACAGCTTACATCGAACTTCGTTCGATGAGAGGTCTTCCCATACTATGCCAGTGACAACTGGTGAATAGTATGAGGTATCCATAGCTTACATCGAACTTCGTTCAATGAAAGGTCTTCCCATACTATGCCAGTGACAACTGGTGAATAGTACGAGGTATCCACATCTTACATCGAACTTCGTTCGATGAAAGGTCTTCCCATACTGTACCAGTGACAACTGGTGAATAGTACAAGGTATCCATAGCTTACATCGAACTTCGTTCGATGCAAGGTCTTCCCATACTACACCAGTGACAACTGGTGAGTAATATGAGGTAACCATAGCTTACATCAAACTTCGTTCGATGAAAGGTCTTCCCATACTACACCAGTGACAACTGGTGAGTAGTATGAGGTAACACTATGCCATCAAGGCTATCTCAAAACATGAGAAAGATACATCCTTCTCATATTCAAACCATCAAGGTTGTCATTCAAATATCAAGGTAATCACATAACACGAGAAAAGATCACGTCCTTCTCTTGCTCAAATCAATCAAGGTAAACACATACCACAGGAAGCCATCAAGGCTATCTCAAAACATGAGAAAGATACATCCTTCTCATGTTCAAATCATCAAGGTTATCATTCAAATATCAAGGTAATCACATAACACGAGAAAAGATCACGTCCTTCTCTTGCTCAAATCAATCAAGGTAAACACATACCACAGGAAGCCATCAAGGCTATCTCAAAACATGAGAAAGATACATCCTTCTCATGTTCAAATCATCAAGGTTATCATTCAAATATCAAGGTAATCACATAACACGAGAAAGATCATGTCCTTCTCTTGCTCAAGTCAATCAAGGTAAACATATACCACAGGAAGCCATCAAGGCTATCTCAAAACATGAGAAAGATACATCCTTCTCATATTCAAATCATCAAGGTAAGCATGTAATCATGAGAAAGATTGCATCTTTCTCTCACTAAGTCATCAAGACAAAGGTAAGCTTCTACTTACCAACACATAACAAGTTCACCAAGTCATCTCACATGGAGGCTATTCATGCTTTAACTCAAACACCAACTCATATAGGAGATACAATTATCTCATGAAAGCAATCATTCACATGCATATAGGGAAGGTATCTTTATCCTAAATGACAATAAATCATAGTGACATAGGAGGGAATTCATCCCTAACAATCAAAACCATATGCATAGAGAGGGTTGTTCAACCCTACTAGCATACCATGCCCGCACAAGGGCCACCAATGCAATCTCATTTCAAAACCATTTCATGTCAAACAAAGTCAAGATATTCACTCACTTAATTTTCAACTCAAAACATGCTTGAGATTGCATCTCAAAGAGGGTTCAAGAACGCGAATAGGCGAGCAAAGGCCAAACGGGCGCAACGGAGCGAGCAAGGGGGCGTGACCACCTGGCTGCTGGTGGCTTGCCGCCCAAGCCCAGGCGGCTTGCCGCCCCATGTTGGGCGGTTACCCGAGGCTGGTGCTGCCCAGTTTGAGGGTTTTTAAACCCTTGACTCCCCATTTGTGCACACACACACCCAATTCGAAAATAGAGAGTTTCTCTCTCTAGAAACTCATTCCATCTTCTCCAAACACTCACAAACACATTCTCAATCAAAGTTTCACTTGCAATTCAAGTTGTGTGCATGAAATAGCATCAAGAACAAGTCATTCAACAACAAAAACAAGCATCAATCATCAAGTTGCAAGATTAAATTCATCATTTTTCTTATCAAACCCATTTTTCTCATATACAAGCTCAACCATCATCAATGGCTTCTAGCAATGATTCCAACATCAAGTATCCATATTATGTGATCAAGAATACATACAAGGCACCAATCTATGATGCATCCCAAGACAAGGTGTTGCTTGAACCCAAGAAGCATCTCTCATACCTCCATTCCCAACATGAGGTTAGTTCTTCCCAACTTATCATGAAATCTTGATTTCTATTGGATAAAATGCATTCCCATGATCTTCTTTTGATTGTTTTTATCATTGTTGAGCCAAGTTCATTGATTTGGCAAGGATTGAATGTGCAAAAAGCTTGTTTCCCAATGCTTGAGAAAAGATGCCCACCAAGTGTTTGATGAAATGCCAAAGAGACAAAAACATGTTCAATTCTTGAAAAATCAATTGGTTTGCATTGTAGAACCAAGTCATATGGTTTTGGCAAGGATTTAATATACAAAAATCTTTCATTTCAATGCTTGAAAACAAGTCATACACCAAGTGTTCGATAAAATGCCCGAAAGGCAAAACCATGTTTAATCCTTACAAAATCAATGAATTTGAATACACAAAGTCATGGGCATTCATTTCTAATGAATCAAAACTCATATTTTAAAGCTTTTGGAAAACCATTTGAAATCAATTACCAATGTATGCCCAATATCTCTATGTTTTCAATGCTAACTCAATACACAATCTTTTGACATAGCCTGACTTCCAAAGTCTCCGTACAAGGACATCAATAAAGGGGCTCATCTCATGGTGGAGACATATGGAACATGCCCAACCACGTGCTCGCAAGATAGTAAAGAAGGCGGGTTTTGGGCCCTTCCTAGATGCTCTATGGAACGAGCAATGGGATAGGCAAGCATTGTTTGCCTTGACAGAGCTATGGTGGGACACCACCAACACTTTCCATTTTAGCTTCGGGGAGATGACCATGACTCCTAAGGACTTCACCATGATAACTGGGTTGAGCTTGAAAGGCAAGCGCTTGGAATACTACGAGCAAGCCAACATGGATCAGAACTACATAGTAGCTCTACTCGGGGTTGAAGCGGAATTAAGCCCAAAAGGTGTGCGTCGTACTTGGCTCTACAACACCTTTGCCACTGAAGAAGAGAGTGAGGGGACGGATCCCAAATACATTGTGAGAGCTTTCTTGCTCTACATGATTTCATGCACCTTCTTTGCGGGCACCAATGACATGGCTCGACTTGAGTTGCTAGCTAGCATGGAAGATGTGAACAAAATTGGGAGATACAATTGGGGTGGAGCTGCTTTCGCAAACATGTATCGCTCTATGACTGACATGTCCCGAGGAGTTGCAAAGAACTTTGGGGGACTTCCTTTCGTTTGGGAGGTAACAAAGAACATTCAATTCTCTATTATTTCCCGAAACTTGACCTGTACATGATTTCCTCTATTTGATTGATTTTCCACAGATATGGTACTACGAGTACCTGAACATGTGTCGCCCAACTCTTGCTAGTGATGCCATGTCATGGCCTATCCTTCAGAATTACGCCCCATCTTGCTTGGCTACAAGAGCCTCCAATCGACATGATTATGCCCATGCAAGGGCATATCTTGCTAGCTTGACTGCTGATATGGTAGAACCTTTCTTTCTCCTTATCTTTTTTATCTTTCTTTTTTCATTTCTCATTTCAAACTCAACAGGTGGAATGGGATCCATGGAGGCTATGGGAGCATAGGCTACCCGAGAAGTACTCCTCTTGTTTGGAGTTGACAAGCAAAAGGGTCCTTTTTGAAGGCCCCACAGGTAGAAGCTGGTATCTTGGGGAGCGAGTCCTGAGACAAGTCCATGGAAATATGAATGCAGCTGTGACACCTTCCATGCCACCAAAGAACATGAGGCATACTAGCCACTTGGTGGGGGATGAACTAGAGGAGGCTCTGAGGGGTTGGGATGCTGAGGGATTCACCTCCCCTCGCATAGAATACACTGCCTTCTGTCGACAATATCTGATGAATCCTAGGGTCACTGGTCTCCCACCTCAAGGGGTGAGCTCCCCACACTCTTAAACTCTTTTTTAAGATCATAAGAAAGACTTCACTTGACAAACGTTTGAATTTCAGGGCCGACGGGCAAGGGGACATAGCTCCACAGTTGGATCTGCCACTGGGATGACTTACAATGACGAGGATGAGGACCTTGAAGGAAATCAACCTCCACCCCTCCCACAACTAAATTGGTATGTGAACTTGTGCAGTGGGACAAAATTTGTGAAGACTGACATTACCCATCCACCATTCGATGAATATCCCAAGATCGATCCATATTATGAGAATGTGAGTTCTAAACTCTTATCTTCTTGAAATTGGATTCTTTCATTATTGTTAACCATGTTTATACTTTCCTAGGTTCCACGGGAGTATGCCCAGGAATGCATTGAACTCAATGAAGAGTTGAGGAGGGATCTTGTGCGAATGAGTTTAGAGAACTCAGTTCTAGAAGCACGCTTGAATCCCCAAGTGAGTGATCATCTTATTAACCTTCAACTAGGATTGGCACCATTACCCTCCTAACTCATTATCTTTCTTTGCAACAGGCATCATCATCTAATCCACCACAGGATATGCCCCCTTCTAGAGCACCTCGCTCAGGACATGATGGAGCCGGGCCAAGTCGAAAGAGAAGGCCCACGGGAAATCATTGAGTTTCACTCACCTCTTGTTAGGAATGTTTGGAATCTTTCTATCTATCTTGTTATGTATTAATTAGGAATTTCAATTCCCAACCTTGAACCTTTATTATGGATACTTGATGAATCTATGTTGAACTTTATTGCAATGATATGATCTTGTATTGTGTGAGAAATGGGCTTAAATCAAGCACAAAAGAGTCAAAACATCACAAAAGGGCCAAACAAAGGCATAACAAGGCAAAAATGGGCGAAACAGGGTGGCGGCCTCGGGTGACCACCTGGGGCTGGGCGGCTAGCCGCCTGGGCCCAGGCGGCTAGCCGCCCAGGCCTGGGTGGTCACCCAAGCCCGAAGCGGTGTTTCGCCTGATTTTAGGAAACTTCCTATTTTGACGGGATTCCACCTTCCAAAACACGGATTTCCGAATTTTTTTCCTATAAAAGCACATCCAAGGGGTCTCAAACCCTACTAACATTCATTGAGAGCAAGTTATGGAAGCCCTAGACAAACTCTTGAGTGATTTTCTGAAGGTTATGAGTGCGGAGGCAAGGAAGGAGTTCAAGCGCTACTACTTGGATCCATTATTTTCTTTGATGCATGTGAAGCTTGAAACCACTCTTCTTACTGCTGTTACATATTTTTGGGATCCCCAACTTCATGTATTCCGCTTCAACTATGAAGAACTATGCCCAACAATGGAAGAGTTCTGCGTTTTGTATGGAGTTTCACCTGTAGGACCTTTCATCCTCCCTACTCCACGCTCAAGTTACCTGATTTCCTTCTCCAACTTCCTTGGGATTTCTCAACAAGAGGTCTCCATATTTGTGAAGGATCACACGGTGAATCTCATGGAAATAGCAACTTCCTTCTTGGCTCATGATAGCAAAGGTACCTTGAATTTCAACCTTCCTACTCAACATGCTCTTGCTTTCTGCTTGGTTGGTCGCTTCCTTATCTCCACGGGGACTCTCTATGTCCCCATTCAAATATGTGAACTGATTCCTTTTCTTCTTGAACATCACAACCTGATTCCCATGCTGTTATCTGAAACCCTGAATAGCTTAGACAAAGCTCATGATAACCCACAAGCCCCATTAGGAGGGAGCCCCATTCTACTGCAGATGTGGCTTTTTGAAAGGCTTAACTTCTTGTCTCTTACCACCATTAACCCATACAAACCCCAGCATTATTATTGTCGTCGAGTTGAACTTCCTGGTCAATTTTCTTTGAGGGAATGGTTAGGCTACTTTCAAACACTCTCATGGCGAAACATCAAGTGGTTTGTCTCCATATGGGGGTGCAAGGAACAAATTCTTCTCCGAACTTCTGGGTGTGCTATGGTCAAGCTCATAGGGTTAAGGTCAACTTCATTCTACTGGACTTCAAGAATCCTTCGTCAGATGGGTGCCATGCAAACCATACCTACTCCTGTGGTATTTGATCATTCTGTTGAACCTGTGGGCCCCACGATGGTTAAGTGGGCCAAGACTAGATGGACTGACCAACTGAAACTGACTCGAGTTGAGAACACTGATGGGCCTTATGTCATGAGCCCTGAATACAAGACATGGTTGAAGACTAGCTTGGGTGAAAGAGAAACCCTACGCAGGGAGAGGATTTATGACCTCGTCAAGGACACAAGACTTGGATTTTGCAGGGAAGATATTCTGGAAGCAGTGGAAGCAACACATGCTCATGACTTGCGAAAGAAGCGAAGACTTGAAAGAAAGGAGCGGAAAGCAAACCAAGAGACTCTGAAGAAAAACAAAAAGACTTGAAGACTTTTAGAAATAGGTTATCTATGGCATGTCAATAGTTCTTTATCTAACATCAATAAATTGCTATGTCAATCAATTAGTTCTAAATGAATTGCCAATAATAATTCAATTTTGAGATTTGTTGTTGTGGTGTTGTTTGGACCGCACCCAAAGTAACTTTATGGGTTGCCTACGTATCCCCATCCTTTTTTCAATTTTTTTTCATTTTTTCTTTTCTTTTTCTTCTATTTTTTCCTTTTCTTTTTTTTTTCTTTCCTTTTTTTTTTCTCTTTTTTTTTTTTTTTTTTTTCAGGAATGGGGAATCAGGCCCTCGTAGTTCAAATGCCTTAACTTTTGCCTAGGTCGCCCTGATAGGTTTTCAACCTAGCAGGCTTTACACATAATACTTCTTCAATTGATCCAAATTGGTAGGACGAGCGAACTCAATTCCATCTAAATCCATGAGGCGAACAGCCCCTGCTGGCAATATCTCTTTAATAACATACGGACCACCCTAACTTGGCTTGAACTTCCCTCGTAGATCAAAAATTGGAGCTCTGATTTCTTTCAACACCAAATCCCCTGTCTTCAAACCTCGGTCTTTGACATGTTTGTTGAATGCTCTCGCAACCCTTCGCTGATATCCCTGCACATGATACAAGGCCCTCAATCGCCTTTCATCTAGCAATGCCAGCTCATCATAACGGTTCTTAACCCAATCTGCTTCTACTATCTGACTTTCCATGGCAACCCGTAATGACGGTACCTCCAACTCAATAGGCAAAACTGCCTCCATCCCATACACCAAAGAATAGGGGGTAGCCCCTGTTGACGATCTTACGGATGTTCTATAGCCCCACAAGGCTAAGGGCAACTTCTCATGCCAATCAGTATAGGTGTCAGCTGTTTTCTGTAATATTTTCTTAACATTCTTGTTGGCGGCCTCCACTGCTCCATTAGTCTGCGGGCGATAAGGAGAGGATAAATGGTGTACTATGTTGTATTTCTGCAAAAGCTCCTTGGTTTCTTTCTGAAAGTGCTGACCATTGTTTGAAATAATCTCATGGGGTACCCCATACCTGTAGATGATATTGAGTTGTATGAATTGTGCTACCTTCTTGGCGTTCAGGGTCTTGAAAGATGCTGCCTCTACCCACTTAGTGAAGTAATCGATAGCCACCAAGATGTACTCATGCCCATTGGAGGCTTACGGCTTAATCTGCCCAATTATATCTATTCCCCACACTGCAAACGGCCAAGGCGACGACATGCTTGTCAAAGGCATGGAAGGCAAGTGTTGTCCATTAGCAAAGACTTGACATTTGTGACACTTCTTAACATGTGCATGGCAATCTCTCTCCATTGTAGACCAATAGTAGCCCAACCTCATGATCTTTTTAGCTAGCATATAACCATTCATGTGCGGTGCTGCAACCCTTTCATGGATTTCACTAACAAGACGTTCGGCTTCTTCCTCAGTGACACATAACAGATGGACCCCATCGTATGACCTCCGGTATAGCTTTCCTCCACACAAAACATAGTGACTTGCTAACCTCCTCAGTGTTCTCCTATCAATGCGGGATGCTCCTTCAGGATACTCCCTTTCCTCGATGAACTTCATGATGTCATGGTACCAAGGATGGCCGTCTTTCAACTCTCCTTCTCGAATAGAACAGCAATACACGGGTTTTTCTCTACATTCTATCACCAACGGTTTTACATTCCCACCATCCGGGATCTCTAGAGTTGCCAAAGCATCAGCAAATTGGTTCTTATTTCTCGACAAGTAATTGAACTCTATTTCCACAAATTCTTTAGTCAAGGCTTCTAAGTATGCATGATACGGCAGCAGCTTTTCATCACGAGTCTTCCACTCTCCTTTTATCTGGCAGATAATTAGTGCTGAATCTCCGAAAACCTCCAACTCTTTGATCCCCAATTCTAGTGCAGCTTCCAACGCAAGGATGCAGGCCTCATACTCAGCAATGTTGTTGGTTGCTTCAAACCCTAGCTTAACTGCCAAGGGTGTAAATGCTTCTTCAGGTGAAACCAGTAGGACTCCTATCCCATACCCTCTCTTATTTGCAGCTCCATCGAAGTATACCTTCCAAACCTTCTTTCCAATCTCCAGGACATCCTCATCGGGGAATTGGTCATTAAATTGTTCTGATGACGCTACAGGGCAGCTAGCCAAGTAATCTGCAATGACACTTCCTTTCACTGACTTCTGTGTTACATACTTTATGTCGAATTCATTGAGAAGAATTGACCAACGAGCAGTTCTGTAGGATAAAACCGGCCTTTCTATCAGGTACTTCAGCGGGTCAATTCGACTTATCAGGAGAATCTCATACGACATCATGTAGTGACGAAGTTTCTGAGTTGCCCACACCAAAGCCACACAAGCCTTCTCTATAGCATTGTACTTCACCTCGTAGTCTGTCATCTTCTTGCTTAGGTAATAAATGGCATTCTCCTTTTTCGACCCCTCAAGGTACTGAGCTAGCATAGCTCCCGTCGCGGTTTCAGTGACCGTCAAGTATAACAATAACGGTTCACCTTGTCGCGGGGGAACTAGAATTGGTGGATTACTCAAATACCTTTTAATAGTCTCAAAGGCTTCTTGACATTCTTCATTCCATACCTTCGGCACACCCTTCTTAAGTAACTTGAAAATCGGCTCACACACCATGGTCAAATTAGCAATGAACCTGCTTATGTACTGAATTCTCCCCAAAAACCCTCGAATCTGCTTTTCTGTGCTAGGCGTCTCCATTTCTAAAATAGCCTTGATTTTTCCCGGATCAACCTCAATTCCTCTCTGAGTAATCATAAATCCTAATAGCTTGCCTGTAGTGACACCAAAAGCGCATTTCTGTGGGTTCAACCGCAAGTTGTACTTCTTTGCTCGCTCCAGGAACCTTTCTAGTGCCATGAAGTGTCCTTCTCGGTCCACGGACTTCACGATCATGTCATCCACATATACTTCCACCTCCTTATGGATCATGTCATGCAGCAATGTTGTAGCAGCTCTCTGATAGGTAGCCCCGGCATTTCTTAAACCGAACGGCATCACTTTGTAGCAATACGTTCCCCACTGTGTGATAAAAGCTGTTTTCTCCATATCTTACGGTGCCATCTTTATCTGATTGTATCCAGAAAACCCATCCATAAAAGAGAGAAGCGCATGTCCTACAGTACTATCTACCAGCACATCAATGTGGGGCAAAGGAAAATCATCCTTAGGGCTTGCTGCATTAAGATCTCGAAAATCCACACACATCCTCACTTTTCCATCCTTTTTAGGCACGGGCACTATATTGGATAACCACTCGGGATACTCCACAACCTGCAGGAACCCCGCATCGAGTTGCTTGGTTACTTCTTCCTTTACCTTCAATGCCCATTCAGGTTTCAATCTTCTCAATTTTTGCTTTACCGGCTTTTTAAGGGGATTGGTTGGGATGAAATGCTGCACAATGTCTGGATCTATGCCGGGCATGTCTTCATAAGACCATGCAAAGGCTGTTATGTTGGCTTTTAAGAGGGCTATCAGCTTTTCTTTTTCAAGTGGTGAGAGGGTTATCCCAATTTTAATTATCTTTGGCAATTCATTTGTCCCTAAATTGATTGATTCCAATTCATCCATGTTAGGTTTGGTGACACCCCTTTTCCTTCGCTCGACGAGCTCCGGGGGGACGTCATTCCTAGGATCTATATCCATGCCATAAATATCCATAGAAGAGAGAAAGGAAACACTGCAAGCAAACAATGTATAAAAGAAGCACACTTCATTAAAGGAACAAACAAAAAGACACAAACTTGAAAAGGAAACAAAACTTGGTGCCACAACTATGAAACGACTCCTAACTCCACAAAGTGGGATAGGCGGACACACTTTTTTGAAAGCAGGAAAGACTCTAACTAAGGAACCTACAAGCTACTATCAGGCAGGTCATGATCTTCCTCTTCAAGGATCTCTGCAATGGCTCCATCTTCTAGGTACCAATTACGAAGTGGTATGATTGCATGGTGAATTGACGAATCTTGGCAATCTTCTGTTGCTGACTCCCCCATAGTAAGAACCATATCTTGGAACATGGTGACCATAGCATTGGTATCCACATGCTCTACCCAGTCTTCTTTCTTCTTTCCCATAGAATTGTACCAACTTGTCAAGCTCTGAGGATTTGGCCCATCTGTAAAGTACTTGTCACAAAAATCCCTATCTGCCAATGCTGGATCGGAACTTGGGTAAAAAGTGCAATGGTGTGACGGCTCTTCCTCTTGTACACATTCAAACCCCATGGTAAGGACCATGTCTTGGAACAAAGTGACCATGGTTTCAGAATCCATGTGCTCCACCCAATCTTCTTCTTTCTTCTCCCAATAACTGTCATTGATGGCTTCATCATCCACCATTTCTGCGGTGATTGGATACCACTCGGTGAAGAAAATCTCAAATCCCGGGATTCTGATCTTGGTTGTTGGATTGAACATAGGCTCTGGGAACCCACAGTACAGGAAGTCATCCCCCTCCTTGATGAAATAGCCATTCAGAGTCGGCCTGTATGGTGAAATCTTAAAGTCTGGCACCCTTCCTTCTGCTTTAGCTTTTCCCTTCTCCTTATTCCTCCTTGTCATTTCTGCATAGTCATTCTTGGTGGGCTCATATCCTAACCCAAAAGTGTAGGAGACAACCCGACTTTGAATAGAATGAGGGAGTCCTTGTTGGCGACGCCCTAGCCCCATACCTGGGAAGAAATTCATTTTCCGCATTATCTCACCAACATGTAAATTACCATGGGGACAATAGTCAAGGGGTATCAATTCTTCCTTTTCCAACTCCTTTTCAATGCATTGCACATACTCAAACCCCGACAAGGGTATCTCAACTGATTCTGGTTTTATTTCGCATATGGGTACACCCGCCATTTTCAAATCATAGTCCCCTTGAAGTGTAACAACGGCTCCCTCATGTGGGAACTTTACCTTTTGATGTAATGATGATGGTACAGCCCCAGCAGGATGAATCCAAGGCCTTCCCAATAATAGATTAAAACATGACAGCACATCCAGGACTTGAAACTCTACTCTGAACTCCGTGGGTCCCATGATCAAAGGTAGAGTGATCACCCCAATTACTTCTCTACGGGTATTATCATACGCCCTCACTGTCTGCCCAGATGGAGTGAAATCAGTGGGCCCCAAGCCCAAAACAGTTGCAGTTCTCAAGGGACATACATTCAACGCGGAACCATTATCAATCAAGACCGTAGGAACTCTCTTCCCCATGGTATCAACAGTTATATGCAAGGCTTGGGAGTGGCTTGGCCCACTTTTAGGTAAGTCAGCCTCTGTGAATACTATAGTGGAATTCTTCGGGGCAGGGTTTACTAGATTCACCAATCCCTCAGGAGACAAATCAACCGGAACCTGTATCTGATTTAACAACTTCAGCACTGTCTATCTGTGTTTGTGGGAGGCCATAAGCAAGCCCCATATGGTGATATTGGCATTGGTCTTCTTCAACTGTCGGAGTACTTCATCCTCTTCTTCTTGCACATCAAGGCGTTTATCTAACTCACCCAGTGGATTATCAGATTCCAAGTGCGGAGGCTTGAAATGGCGGTCCCCTCTTGTCATGTGGTCTATTTCTTCATCACTAGCCCATATGTCATCAATTTCATTTGTATCACCCATTAGGCCATCCCATTCAATCATGTCAATGTCCTCCATCTGCACCTCTTCGGGTATATCATCCCAGCCTGTAGGAATTATGGGCTCACTTGGCAATCGATCAGGATAAAGCACATAGTAATCAAATTTCCCCGAAGGTTCCCCCAATAACCCCACTTGAGGGTCTCCTGCTTCATATCTTTCTTTCAACTGTTGTTGGATGGACTTCTTCGGCAATTGTAGGGTCTTTTGATCAATGAGGTCTTGAACGACCTTTCTCAACATAGCACAGTCCTCAGTGTCATGGCCAGGTATACCATGGTATTGGCAATATTGATGGGGTGTTTGGGGTCTTGGCTTTGGAGGGTGAGGTATGATAAGGCCTTGGTTACAGCATTGGTGAAAGGCTTAGGTCAAGGACATGGGTAACGGGGTATATTGTCTTATGGGTAGGCAAGGTCGAGATGGGTCGGCTTCAATGGCATTTATGGAGTTGGATGTAGTATGAGAGGGAAGTGGATTTTGGGTGACATTTGGGCGATTTGGTGGAGTTGGTGGTGAGATGATTTGCTTGTCAAGTAAGTCTTGGATCTCATGCCTAAGGCGATAGCAACAGTTGGTTGAGTGGCCTTTGGCTTGGTGGAATTTGCAGTATTCATTCTCATTGTAGCTCTTGGGCAATGGGTTTGGTGGTGGTCTTGGGTCGAGAGGTTTCAACAGGCCTCGGCTTTTTAGCTTTTCAAGTACTTTCTCAAGTGGCATATGCAACTCAGTGAATTGGCGAGGTGGGTTGGTGTCATTTAGGGAGATAGGTTGAATGGGTTGGGCTATGGCATTGACCTCGACATTGTTTTTCCCAGCAAAGTTCGGCCTGCGGCTCTTTTGGACTTCTTCTATCTTGATTGACCCATCGACAATGGCATCCTCAACTTGTGTACCTGCTCCGATAAGAGCCTTGAAATTAGGGAAGTAGTGAGCAAAGAGGTGCTTGTGATACACTGGCAACAAGTTCTTAACCACCAACTGAATCTGATCTTCCTCATTCGGTCTATCCGCCATTTTCGAGGCCTTTTGCCTCCACCTTGTAATGAAAGCAGAGAAAGTCTCATTAGTCCCTTGTTTCATGGTCTCTAGGTCCCTTCTTGTGACATCCACTTTAGTGTTATACTTATAGTGCTCTGAAAACTCGTTACATATGTCCTCCCAAGTCCGGGTTCTATTCTCATCCAAGGCTAGGAACCATTTTAAAGCGGAAGTGGCTAAGGTTTCATGGAACATTTGGGCCAAGAGTTCATCTGTTGCTCCTCGAGGGTGCATAGCTCGTACATACATCTTCAAATGGGTCTTAGGGCAACCCGTTCCATCAAACTTTTCTAATTCGGGCATCTTGAATAGTAGTGGAATACGAGCTTGAGGAAACAAAGATAGGGTACATACATCCACCATGTCATCTGTCCTACGGATTCCCTTTATAGTTCTCTCCAAGGCTTCTACCTTGCTAGCCAACACAGAGTTTGTATCAGAGGTCTTCCCCTTACTTCCCCCTTCTAGGTTAAAAACTTCAGGTGATTCATTCCCCTTGGGCTGAGTGCTTCCCCCATCATTGGTCTTAGTGCCTTCTCCAGACTGGGTCCCATTTTCGGTGTTATCCCCCGGGGTACGGCCATTATTCTGTTCGGGTTCTGACATCTTATGTTGGATATCTTGGGCCATTTTCAATGCTCTCTCGGATACATCAGTGGTGTAATCAAGTTTGGTCATGATAGCCTTCAAACAAGTCTCAACATCAAAACCCCCTTCACTAGTTGCTTCATCGGCCATGTCTGACTGGTTGGTAGAATCAATCTTCACTAAGCGCCCTTGCTGGTCGCGGATCCAAGCCAGTACGTCCTCTCACTCCTCTATGAAAGGGAACAATCAGTCTCTCATCCTAAGGGTATGTCCTAGGCTTCCATATTTGTCTCAATGACTTCACGCCATATATACTCAATTAGTCCCTTTTAATCCAATCGCCTTTACAAGGGTCATGGGCGAAAGGTACGTATTAAGGATATAGGGTGCAAAGGTCCTCTATTGATTATCCATTAAGCACATCACAAACACGGTCATGATATCATTACAAACAATGTCGGTGCATAAGGGTGAAACCATAGTGTTCTACAAGTCTGTCTATATGGACTAATGATAAGGGTAGGCTGGGGTCCTTCACTTGCTTGAGCAATCTTTATACCTAACCACATGTGGCATCAGGAACGCCGCGTGGGTCCAGCAGTACGTGATTAACTCATTTAATATACCCAAGGGCAAGCCCAAGGGTACTTGGCAAGAGAGGTTGAAAGCATTCGCCCCAACTCATGGAATCAGGAAAACCAAGGTTGAGGCTAGGCCCGTCAATGGCAAGGGACATCGATCCTAACATGCAAGAGTTTGCACACACAATGCAATAAATGAAAGCACACAATCAAGCGGATGCAATGTGATTGATTTTAATTAAACAAAAGAAATTAACTTAGCCCAATCAAATTGTATAGAGTCTAGCCCACAAATCCCCAGTGGAGTCACCAATTCTGTGAACCCCGGAAATCGGGCCCACGAGGGATTGGCGAAAAGATTGGCTAGGTTTGAAAAAGGAAAAGGAGTCGCCACCTTATTTTTTAAAGGAAACAAGGAAAACCCTAAAAAACAGTTTTGTTTTAGGAAAACAAAATAATGACTCCATGTTTAAAAATGGTAAGGCAAATGATCTTTTGGAAACCAGAGAAATCGGGGATTCGGAGGCTAAGTTACGATATGGGAAGATTCTAGGCAAAGCCTATAGGCACCCATATCACCCTAAACGGTCTCTTAATTTAATTGGGCTAAATCAAAGTCTTAATCACACGCAAATCAACAGTTATCATCACAAGACAGCATGCATATCATTCATTCATTCATCCATATAATCAAATAAATCAAAGAAAAACAGAAAAAGAAGGAGGGAGGAGAAAACCTAGGATACTTAGTATCCTAGGGCGGACTTGAACCTCACGAAGAGCGCCTACGTACCATGTATGGAAATACATGGATCAAAGTCCACGTAGTTCGAAAAGGAATAGGGTTATAACCTAATCAAGGCCTATGGTAAACCCTAAGTTTCCTTTCAAGTAAAACATGGTAAGTTTCCAAAATAAATGATTTTCAAAAGATTTTTGGTAAGATATGGAACTTTGATGAGAAATGGAAACCTTGATTCAAAAGGTATTTGTTATTGAAAGGAAACTATAAGGATTGCCATGTTCCCCTATTAGAAAATAACCCTAGGGGGGAGAAAGGGAAAGTTTCAAAGGAAGGAAAGAAGGGTGAATTGGGGCACCCTCATACCCTACTTACCTTAAGCGAAAGCAACCTGTCAAAGTAACCACCCTATTGCATAGGGTAATTACCTTATTTGTAAGATTTCATCTTACAATAGCCAAAATAACCACCCCACATTGGTGGGGTAGTTGCACCTGTTGTACCTGTCAAAACACCTGCAATTTCCATGCAAAACATACCAAAAATACCAACCAAACAAGCTAGATTCCAAATCAAGCCATTATCATGCCCAAACATGGTCTAACACATGCTCACAATATCATATCAAGGACAAATAACAGATCTGGACAGAATTGAAATAAGGCTTAAAATCAACCACAAGTCATGCAACAACATGAATCATAAGCTAACTAAAACCCTAATTCAACCCTACATGCAATGACATGCAAAAAACCCTAAAATCAACTATATGAATGCTAGAAATATCATAGTTACCTAATATGGAACACATATATATCAACTATGAAGAAAACACAAGGAAAAACCCTAAGCTATTATGCTATATGCAACTTTCCTAATACAAGGATGAGTGAAACCCTAGAATCACAATTGTGCTCAAAATCACATAAAATAACTCCAAATCATGCAAAACTCATCATGGACATCATTCTAATCATGCATATTAATCAATAGAAGCATCAACACATGATAAAAACACAAGCTTGCACATGAAATATAGCTATTCTAAGTAAAAACCTAATTTCAGCACAAGAGAAACCCTAGAATTGCAAACATGCATTAAATCACATGGAACAGCATCCTAGCATACTAAACAGCCCATGAACATTATCCTAATCATGCATACTAACTAATAGAGGTAGCAAAACACAATAAAAACACAAGCTTCAATATGCAAAATTGTTATTTCATGTAGAAAACTAATTTCAGCACTAAGGGAACCCTAGAGTCCCAAACATGCAGTAAATCACATGGAATAGCATCCTAGCATACTAAACAGCCCATGAATATTATCCTAATCATGCATACTAACTAATAGAAGTAGCAAAACACAATAAAAACACAAGCTTCAATATGCAAAAGTGTTATTTCATGTAGAAAACTAATTTCAGCACTAAGGGAACCCTAGAATCCCAAACATGCAGTAAGTCACATGGAATAGCATCCTAGCATACTAAACAGCCCATAAATATTATCCTAATCATGCATACTAACTAATAGAAGTAGCAAAACACAATAAAAACACAAGCTTTAACATGGAATAATGCTATCCTATGCAAAAACCCTAGTTTGAATGAAAGAGAGAAAGGGGAAGAGGTATACCTATGGTGAAGTTCCCTTTTGCTGCTGTAGAGAGTCCTCCTCCTCTTATTGTACTGCTGGAAATCCCTTCCTTCAAGCCTTCAAGCAAAGCTCCAGCCTTCCTTTAAGCTCTCTCTCTCACACTCTCACTCAAAATATAGGTTAAACTACCCTAAGGATGGCTGCCATAGCCTCCAAGTCTCACACATGCCTCACACTTCAGAAATTCCCTCCCCTATTGCTGAAGTATAAGGGGGTATTTATAGGGATTGAGGGAAAACCCTCAATGGTTGGGATTAAAACCCTAGGGATTGATCCAAGGGCTCTTAGAGGTTCCCTTGGGGCTCAAGTAGGTCAAATAGGGCTGAAATTAGGGTTAAATGGCGGCTGGAGGCGAGCAAATCCGAGGAAATAGGGAGGGAGCCGTGTCAAAGCTCAAAAAAAGGAAAGTGGCTCGGGTGACCACCTGGGGCTGGGCGGCTAGCCACCTGGGCCCAGGCGGCTAGCCGCCCAGGCCTGGGTGGTCACCCGAGGCCATGTCATCTTATGCCCAAATTTGACCCCCTTCGACTTCCATATGTGTTTCAGGGCCCGAATGAACTCCGATTTTGACGAAACGAAAGCCAAAACGACCGTGTTTTGAAGGGGAATGTAATTTGAGTCACTTGAGGGCAAGAAACCCTAGCCATGGCTGCATGGTTGGGCCCTACAAAGGTGGTTAACCGCTATGCCTCACCATCGCTTAGCTTAGGTATGCACATAGGGTTGCACCGAATGCTTTCCAATTCGAAATTCAACCTCCCTAAACACATTTGGGGATGAAATTAAGACTAATCAAGGTCAAATGAGTAGTCATAGAGTGAAAATCATGAACCAATTCGGGCAAACCCGAAGTAGGTCTCTTTAGCCAACCTGAGCCTTGTTGAGCCATTCTAATCTCGAACCTTCAATTCATCGAATTGAACCCACAAATACCTCAAATACAACCATATGAACTCCAATTGGCAACTTGGAGATCATTTCAAGGTCAAATGGAAAGTTTGTGATCAAAAAGACGATTATGCCCCTCAAGTCACAAAAGTTCTTATTAACCCTTAAGATCAACTCCAGATCAAACCGAAATTCATACACACCATCCTTAGGACCCTAGAAACTCAATGCAAAAGACTAGACTCAAAAAGGAAACAAAAAGACACATGCAATGACAAACCCTAGCTAAGGTGGCAAAAATGGGGTGTGACACCTATCTCAAACACTTCAAAAATTTGGAGGAAATTCGAATTTTAGCAAAAAAAAGGAGTCTAGAGAGGTCAAACTAGTGTAAAACTCTGTCAAAGGCCAATTGGGCACCCTTGGTGGCCGTTTGGGCACCTTGGGTGGCTGGTTGGTCACTGAGCCTGACCAAATGGCTACCAGTATCCTTTTATGCCTTCTTTTATGCATTTTTATCCTTTTATGCTATGTATTTGGTCTATTTTAAGTCCAAATTCATTGATTTTGGATTTAAAACAACCATGGCTCAATTCTATACTTAAAATCTGATTAAAACACTCCTAATTGAGCTAAACTTGGTCAATTAATCAAGGGTTAAGCCCATATGGCTCATAGGGATCAATTAAGGTTTACTAGGGCAACATTAGGGTTTGAACCCTAGTGGAGTCCTTATTGCAATCAAACCCTTCCAAAAATAATTTCAAGCATTAATACACCTTGATTAAAACCCAATTGACATTAATAAAGCATTAATTGGACTCAATTGGATCAAATTAGGAAGCAATTATAAGAAGGATCGATGAACAGAGTCAAACTGACCCTACTTTGGACCATCCTTAAGTAAATCATCTCCAAACTTAACCAAATTTTAAACCAAGCCTACAAATGACATCTTAAGGTCATTAGGATCATCCCGGGATGAATTTGGTGAGAATTGGATATCAAATAAGAATTATGTGAGTGAAATGACATAAATGCCTTCGAAGTTGCAAAAGTTCTTATTAGCTATCAAGACTTAACCAAATTGAACCCTGTAAGATACCACCGATTCTTTGGGATGTATATAGCATAACTAAAAAGATTTGGTGCCAAAATGATATAATTCTCTACATGTGATAATGCTCCTAAGGTGGAAAGGTGTGGAATTAGAGGATGAAAATGGGGTGTCTATAGAAACTGTGGACGCCGGAAATCGACTCGTGGGAATCGAGTTTCGTTCCACTTTTAAAAGGGTTTTCAAAAAGCAATTAATTGCCACCTCATTTTTAGGGTACGAGGAAACCACTAAAAGATTTGTTTTATAAAAACAAATTTGACTCCATTAATGAAAAATAGGCAAGTCTCGAACCAAAAACAATGATTCAGGGGCTAGGTTACGAAATGGGAAAGTTTCGAGCCACGGCCCGTAGGCACCCATTTCGCTTGATAAATCGGTCTCATTTATTGATTGGGCTTAATTAATTTCAACCATGCAATATAACTAAAAATTAAGAAAACTAAAATATAAAAACTAAGCTAAGTTGGACTTAGGCTCAAGTGAGAGGTCTATGTACTTCTAACGAAGATCAAATTTCACGTAGTTCGAACAACTATGTTGGGGGGAAGAGTTTCACTCCTTGTAGGACTCTATTAGAATCCAATCCATAATCAAACTCTTTATTTTGAAAATCAACTCACTTCGAAAGAAACAACTTTCATTTAAAGACTTGTTTGATTTAGGATCAAAACCCTAATAAAATCTTATGAATAATAAAACACATGGGAGCATGAATCATCACATAAACAACTATATTATGGCAATGGAGTTTAGGGATTACACCTGACAGAACTGAGGCAGAGTTCTGTTTGCAACTTTGGGGTTTTTGAGTCGAAAGTTGGGCAAAGCTTCGATGCTTTCAAGTTTTAAGATGGCCTTAAGGGAAGGAGTTGGGAGTCGGGCAGAGCTTCCGCGCCTTTAAGCTCTAGAATGGGTCGCAAGTCAAAGGGTACTAATAGGAGTGTTCCCCTACTAACTATTGAGCCCAAGCTCTTCTTAGAATGAGTCTCAAGTGAAGGGATACTAATAGGAATGTTCACCCCACACTCAAGAACTCAAACTCTTCATTTGCTTAGGAATACTTTACTAAGACTTTGTGGAGAATGAATGAAGGGACGACCCTTATTTATAGTGAAAGGTGGGTGGAATGAATGGCTAAGATTGGATCAAGCTAGGGATGATTCAAAGGCTCTAAATCACTCACAAGAACTGGTTCCTATCTCAAACACTTCAAAAATTCGAAGGAAATTCGAATTCTAGCAAGAGAAGGAGTATAGAGAGGCTGAAATAGGGTAAAAACTCCATCAAAGGCCAATTGGGTACCCTTGGTGGCCGTTTGGGCTTCCTTGGTGGCCGGTTAGTCATTAAGGGTGGCCAGTTGGTCACTGAGGGTGACCAAAAGGCTACCAGTAGCCTTTTATGCCTTCTTTTGTGCATTATTATCCTTTTATGCTATGTATTTGGTCCATTTTAAGTCTAAATTCATTGATTTTGGATTTAAAACAACCATGGCTCAATTCTTTACTTAAAATTTGATTAAAAAACTCCTAATTGAGCCACACTTGGTCAATTAATCAAGATTAAAGCCCATAACTCTCATAGAGATCAATTAAGGCTCATCGGGGCAATATTAGGGTTTGAACCCTAATGGAGTCCTAGTTGCAATCAAAATCTTCCAAAAATAATTCCAAGTATTAATACACCTTAATTAAGACTCAATTGATATTAATGAAACATTAATTTAAACGAATTGGATCAAATTAAGAAGCAATTATACGAAGGACCGACGAACGAAGTCAAACTGAGCCTACTTTGGACTATCCTTAAGAAATCATCTCCAAACTTAACCAAACTTTAAACCAAGCCTACAAATGACATCCTAAGGATATTAGGATCATCTTGGGCTGAATTTGGTGAGAATTGGATATCAAATAAGAATTATGCAAGTGAAATGACATAAATGCCCTCAAAGTCACAAAAGTTCTTATTAGCTATCAAGACTTAACCAAATTAAACCCCTGAAGATACCATGGATTCTTAAGGGTGTCTAGAGTCTGACTAAAAAGATTTGGTGCCAAAATGACATAATTCTCTACATATGATAATGCTTCTAAGGTGGAAAGGTGTGGAATTAGAGGATGAAAATGGGGTGTCTATAGATACCCCTCATTGGTAGAGCTTGTGCTAACAAGTGAATGCCAATGTCAAGAAAGATAGCACATTTTCATAGCTATGTGTTGACTTTGTCAACAGGATATCTTATGAGTAAGGGTAAGTACTCACAGGATAATGAATAACCAAAACTGTTTGTCTTATGAGTAGGTATCAATACTCATAAAAAGTTTAATGGGACATCATATGAATAAGAGTCAATATCCATACGATAAAACCAATGAGACATCATATGAGTAGCAGTCAATACTCATATGTTTATGGACAAAGATGTCATAAGAGTAGGAATCAATACTTATATGACAAAGGTAGGTTCATACACAAAAAGGAATCAAGAGTAGGGATCACTAATTAAAACAAACATAGTTCAATGCTAAAGACGAGTATGGGTTAATACTCGGGATGAGTATTGGTGGTCAATACTCTTAAGACAAATATGGGTCAAATCTTTGAATGAGTATTGTTCAATACTCAAAACACGTGGGATGAGTATAGGTCAATACTCGAAATAAGAGATTGAGTATGGGACAATACTAAAAGTGAGTATGGGTCAATACTTAAGATGAGTATGGGTCAATACTCAGGACAAATATGCTCTAATACTTAGACTGAGTATGGGTCAATACTCAAGATGAATATGTGTCAATACTCAGGGTGAGTATGTGTCAATACTCGAGGTAAGTATGGGTTAATACTTGGGATGAGTATGGGTCAATACTCGGAATAAGTATGGGTCAATACTTAGAATGAGTATAGGTCAATACTCAGGAATAAGTATAGGTCAATACTTAAGATGAGTATGTGTTAATACCCGGGGTAAATATGGGTCAATACTTGGAATGAGTATAGGTCAATACTTAGGAGAGCCAGGTGAGTATGTGTTAATACTCGGTGTAAGTATGGGTCAATAATTGGGATGAGTATGGATTAATACTCGGAATAAGTATAGGTCAATACTTGGAATGAGTATAGGTCAATACTTAGGAATAAGTATGGATAAAAACTTAGGATGAGTATGTGTCAATACCCTGGGTAAGTATGGGTCAATACTTAGAATGAGCATAGGTCAATACTCAGGAGAGCCAATAAGACATCGTATGAGTAAGGGTCGTTATTCATACGAGACCTAATGATATAATATATGGATAGAAGTCAATACCCATACGGAAAGTCTAATAAGAAATCTCATGAGTAGAAATCAATACTCATAGAGAAAAACACATAAGCAAGGGTCAATGCTTAAGATGAGTAAGGGTTAATACTCACAATTAAAAGCATATGAGCAACAGTCAATGCTCGAAATGAGTAGGAGTCAATACTCACAAAGAAAAGCATATGAGCAAAGGTAATACTCGAAATGAGTAGGAGTCATTACTCATTTGACAAAAAAAATATATAAGCAAAAGTCAATACTTAAGATGAGTAGAAGTCAATACTTAAGAAAAACATCACATCATATGAGTAGAATTCAATATTCATATGAAGAGAAACAATGCGTTATATGAGTAAGAGTCAATACTCGTACAACAAGAGAACAATTGAAATGAGTGATCATTTGAGTAATACTCAATACTCATATGAGAAATCTAAAGCTTCATATGAGTAAAAGTCAATACTCATATTAAGAAACTAATGAGAAGTGGTTAGTACTTATGTAGTGTGGATGAGATTCATCAACATTCATAAGGGAAGAACGAAGGCTACACATGCCTTGAAACAATTTCAAGAGGCATTCAAGCCTCAAACTTGGATTGAAAAAGAACCTAAGCTTTAAGGTGTTGAACCTGGAAGCTAAAATGATTGAGGTATCTGGGCCTCAAGATGAACAAAGGAGGCGTACGGGCCTCAAAACAATCATGCAAAAATTCATAGGCCTGGAGATGAGGTCAATTCATAGGCTTATATAAATACATTAAAAGGCTTTCAAACCTTAAAGCTGAATAGAGGAAGTCCATAATCTTGGAGACAAACATGCAAAAAGGCCTTAAAACCAAACCAAGTAGGCTTGCCAGCCTAAAAATAGACATGCAAAAGACCTTCAAGCCTTATGATAAAATGGTGCAAACGTTATAAGGGAAGATAGACCTAACAAAAGGTATAACTCTAAAGACATGATAAACACTCATACCAAGACGGATTTAGAGACTAAAGCCAACAATGGCCTTATTATTTTTCATTTTTAATCATTTATTGAAAAACATTCTTAACGTTAACTACACAGACTTAGTACAGTCATGAAGCTTTTGTAAAACAATTTTCTTTAATCATAGTCATGCCTTAATTGAAAAAGTTGTGCTTTTAAGAGGCCTGGATATGACCCATTGGTCATTCAGAGTATAGAGACAGAATAGACACTTTCTTTTCCTTATTTTCTTTTTCAAACACCCTAACTTTTGCCTAGATTGCCTTTTTGGGTTTTCAACCTAGCGGGTTTTCTATTCTCTTCATTTCTTTTTTACTACCACAAGCCTTTCAAATATTAAGAATGTTTCAACCATGAGAATTCAATTCATGAAGTCTCATACCCCTTCTCTTCATTGAGCCATTCGGGCTTGTCTGACCTTGATAATGCTTCAACCATAGAGGAATTCAATTTATGAAGTCTCATACCCCTACTCTTTATTGAGCCATTCAGATATTTCAATTAAATAAGCCCAATCATTCCCTTAGAGACCATTGCTACACCTTTTCTGTCATTAAATCCATGACAAAAGTTTGAGTTAAAGGACATAGTAAGGTCCTAAGAATTAGGGATTTTTTTTTTTTTTTTTTTTTTTTTTGCTTTGGGATTGAATGGGATCACAACAATCAAGGACTCTTTAGAGCCAAGGTCAATAACCAATAAAGACACTAGGCAAAACAAAATATGAAGACAATCATGGGAGAATCAATGGTGAGGGATATAAACAGGACACAAAGTACTAAGAAAGAAGGGAAAAATCATATCAACTTTCTTAGTGGCATGTTATATCTCCTAAGAGGCTTATGGATGAAATTATTCGCTTTCAACCCAGTCACAAAGAATCACCTTCGATGATAGTCATATGCAAAGCCCTTCTTTATTCTTTTCTCTCTTTTTGTTTTTTTTTTTTTTCTAGACCGTACCCAAAGTGACTTTATGGGCTGCTTACGTATCCCCACTTAATCCTTGAAAGAAACACACACATTTGAAAAGCTTATCCTTTGTAGGGAATCAGGTCTTCGTAGTTTAAACAATTTTTCATCTTTTCTTCTTTTGTTTTTTTTTTTTTTTGTTTTTTTTTTTTTTATAAAAAAAAAAGCCCTAACTTTTGCCTAGGCCCCCTTTTCAGGTTTTCAACCTAGCGGGCTAGGACTCTGCACATGCCAAAGATTTTTATTGATGTAGGGACCACCCTAATTTGATCTTCAACTCTCCTTCCGAGTCATGTACTAATGCTCTAACCTTCTTGATCACAAAGTATTTTTTTCAACAATTCTCTGTCAATCTTCTTTGACATTCTTGATGATTCTATCATCACTTTTCCACTTAATGCTTTTTCTTTTTTTTCTTTTTATTTTTTTTGCTACATGAGTTAATCTTCTCGAAAGTCTAATTTTGAATTGTTCAATGCTCAACTTCTTGGTCTTCAAAGGCTTCAAAGTCTTTCTTCAATGGCATGATGAGTTCTCTATCTTCATTTAGAAGGGTGGTCCCTAAGCTAATCATTTTAGGCTTATCATTGTTTCCAAATTAATTGGTCATAGTTCATCCATTATGCCTCTAAAGTTTATGTTCATGCCACCTTGATCATTAATTGATGAAAATATGAATAGAAAGACAAATGAATAACTGGAATCAAGTCATTTTATTGAAAGATTGAGGAATTACAATGAAAGACCAGACTAATAGTAACAGGGACTCACAAATTAACTAGGAAGCAAATGGACTATGAACTAGAAAGAAAATGAACCAATCCTAAGTCTACTTTGAACTGAACATGCTTAAACTCCTCATCACAAATGTTCACAACGAAATCAGTGTAGTAGTAAGCACTAAGAAAGATGTCCTCAAGAATTAATCAGATTATAGCACCTGAACAGTTGGATGACTTTGGTGGACTGATGACTCTTTTATTAAAGAGGTCTTGGATCTCATGCTTCAATCTTGGGCAACGATTAGTACTATGCCCTTTGCTTTGGTAGAAGTCACAATACTCATTTTCCTTAAATTGACGAGGTAGAGGATTAAGTAATGGTACCAGATCAAGCGGTTCAAGTAGACCCTTTACCTTCAACTTCTCAAAAACATGGCTTAGTGGTATATAAAGCTTAGTGAATTGACGAGGGTTGTTATCCAGTTGGAATGGCTGGGAAGAGATGTTGCTGATTTCAGTGAACTTTCCATTGGTTGTAGAGCGACAGCGACGAGGACGAGGTTGTTCTTTATCCTCAATAGTCCCATTAGTTATGGTATCTTCTACTTTAGGTTACAGCTCCAATCAAAGCTTTGAAATTCATGAAATAATTGGCAAATAGATGCTTATGGTAGACTAGTAAAAGGTTCTTTACCACCATTTGGATCTGCTCCTCTTCATTGGGTCTTACAGTCATTTGGGATGCCTTAAGTCTCCATCTAGTGATGAAAGTAGAGAAGGTCTCATTTTGCTCCTATTTAGTGGTCTCCAAATCTCTACGGGTAACATCAACTTCAGTGTTGTATTTGTAATGATTGGAGAATTCTGTACAAACATCTTCCCAAGTCCGAGTTTGAGATTCATTCAACGATAAATACCAACAGATAGTAGATCCAAATAAAGACTCATGAAACATTTGGGCCAAAAGCTCATCTATGGCTCCTCTTAGGTGCATAGCCCTAGTATACATTTTCAAATGGGTCTTAGGGCAGCCTGTACCATCAAAATTTTCAAGCTCTAGCATTTTGAATTGGGTTGGTATACGGGCTTGAGGAAATAATGACAATGGATGGACATCAATCAAATCACCTGACTTGCAAATATTCTTGAGGGCTTTCTCCGTGGCTTCAATTCTGGAAGCTAGCACTTTCTGATCCTCGGGTATGGGCAAATTAGGTTAAGGAGTGGCAATATTTGGTTCTAAGGTGAAATTGAGCCAATCATCCAGGTTAATGAGGTGATTCTAGGTATTCTGTAGCATGACTTAGGTGTTTTATTGTGGAGCTTGGGTAGCCTGTGGAATGGTTTGGGTGTTTTGAGGTCTAGCTTGGGCATTTTATGGAATAGTTTGGGTAGTCTGTGGAATTGGTTGGGCATTTTGTGGAATAGGTTGGGCATTTTATGGAATAGGCATTTTGTGGAATGGGTTGGGCATTTTGTGGAATCGGTTGGGTATGGATTACTCGGGCCTGAACCACTTCTTGGGCCATCCTCATTGCCTCATCAAATTTCAAAGATACTTATTGCAACGTAGTCATCATCTCATGTAAGAGCTTGTTAACATTCTCAAGTGGGACCACTTCCTCAAAAGAAGTCGATGCAGGTACTGATGGGTTTATTTCTTACATATCTTCAACTAAATGGTTCACTCTAACTAGTCTTCCTATATGATCTCGAATCCAAGCTAGTCCCCTGATATAACATATTTTCTTTTAGGCCCAATCCAAATTTTTATTTTAAATTAAGGTTTGTAACTATTCTAAATCTGATGGAGTTGACCCTAAATACCATACCCCTAGTTGGACACTCTTTAACTGAATTCCATAGCATGGAAGATGGGACGACACACATGGGACCAATTGACCCTAAGTACCTAGATGGACAGCACAATGGTATCTGACAGGTACCATTAATACATTGTAACTAGGTCTGACACAGCATATGTGATAACCCAAACACTTGCCTCCCTAATAATCAATTGATTGGTGTGATTATTATTATTATTGTTGTTGTCATAATTATAATTATTATTAATCACCAAAGCTTTAGGATATATGTATAACAAAAATTACTAACTTATTATATTAATAGGATTAATGATGTAATTAATCCTTAAGATGAGGTCATTGCTTACATGGGGAGGGAATAGGTGGCCAAATTCTATTAATGGCTGAAAAACAAAACAAAACAAAACAAAACCAAAACAAACAAAAATCAGCCACGTTTGTTTGCTCAGAGAGAAAGGAAGGGGTTGCTTGGGGAAAAAGGGATCAAGAGGAATCTTAACCAATTAATGAGGGGATACTTCCTTTGACTTGAGGGGGTATAAAAGGGCTGATATTCAGCCTATTTTCGTGCTAAATGTGCTGCTAAGAGAGTGTAGCAAAAGAAAGAAATAGAGATAAAGAAAGAAGGAGAAAGAAAGGAGCTCAAACCAAGAAAGTTTCAAAGCATTTTTCTACAAACCTGAGGTGAGATTTTCATCCTTGAATGATATAGGAAAGGTTCGAAAAGTTTCATGAGGATTGATTGATGTTTGGATAATTTTTGGAGCTTCAAAGAAGCATCAATGGCTTCCCTCATACTTTGTTTGATTGGTTCTCTATGCACAAGTAAATGAAACTCTATGAAATTTTTACCATAATTTTATGATACTATAGAGAAGCTTCTGTATAAATCTTAGGCTTTAATACTTTGTAGGTTGTGAAAAATAAATTGGACAACCTGAAACACAGATATGAAAATTTGTATGAATTCGTAACTTGTTTTATTTTTCTGATATTTTTATAAGATTCTACATGAAAAACTAAGCAAAATGGGCTTTTGAATTATTAAAAAAGGTTGATAAATGAATTAGTTATGAATTTTCAAAGTTTTGATTAAATGTGGGAAAAATTCCAGACAGCAGCTGGGTTTGTACATGCACGAGGAAGAAGAAGGGATAATGATCAAGTATGGCAGGGTGCACTATAGGCCACGTGTACCCTAGCATAATTGGCCATGTGGAGCCCTCATTAGGTGTTGAAAATATTTTTAAAAATCTTATAAAAATACTAGAAACTTATGTTTATAATTTTGTAACCATAGGAGTGTGATAACATGGGTTTCAAAAATTAGGAGACTTTAACCCTTTTGTGTAGCTTGTTTTCAAACTTTGACTAGCTCAAACAAAGTGTGTAGAATTCCAATTGAGTTACGAATTGAACCACTGGATTCATATCAACAAAATTTACATAAGAGTATGTTTGAGGTAAAATGAATGTTTTAATTTTGGGTATTATTTTATTCACGTGTAAAATGACCATTTTACCCCTACTTACTAAAATTAGCTCGAATAGATTTCCAAATTGAGTTTTGTTTGAAGCTATGCAAATTCTATGAGAAGTAGAACACTTCAAGGACTTTTTATTAATATTTTTATGATGTCATCATAGTCCTCATATTTTTATGTTTGCAATATAGCCCCTGAACTTATGAAAAATTCCAAAATTTCCCCAAACTGAATATTTGGCTTTAAGGTTTATGTTGAGTAGTTTAATTAAGATTGTTAATGGTGGTAGAGCATAATATGAATGATAATTCATATTCATAATTGGATATTGAGATTAATTAGTGTATGTACATGATATTAGCACCCATATGTTGAGCGATATGATTATTAATGCATGTACAAACATATATCAAGTTATTTAGTGATCTATTTATGTGAAGTTGAATACTTATACTTGTGATTGAGATTAAGATGTTGAGATGAGAAACAAGCATGTATAAATCTATTTTGTGACATGTTTATGTGAAGTTGCTTATACTTGTAACTGTAATTGAAATGTTGAGATGTTGAGATGAGACGACCGGGTTGAGAAAGCCCTGCAGTTAGTGCACTAATATGTTACTCCATTTTTTAGGGCAAGAGGCCAATGGAGTAGCATACACACATGATGAGCGGTGTGTGCTGTGGTCGTAGATAGTATATCCTGTATGAGCAGACAAGTATGCTATGATTGTTTTTGCAGGTTGCAGCAGACTACAGAGGCACAGGTACGTGCAAATTTTATATGCTTGAGTGGCATAACTTTTGAGAAGTGCTATTAATATCATTGTAGTATGAGATGTTACAAAGATGCTGTTACATGTAAGATGAGTTGTTGTATACTAATGTTAAGCATAGATGTTGTTACATGTAAGATGAGTTGTTGTATACAAATTTTATATGCTTGAGTGGCATAAATTTTGAGAAGTGCTATTAACATCATTGCAGTATGAGATGTTACAAAGATGTTGTTAAATGTAAGATGAGTTGTTGTATACTAATGTTAAACATTCATAGATGAATTATCTCACTGAGCCGTGGTTTGCTCACCCTTTTATTAAAAATTAATTTTCAGGATCTGGAAATTTGTGAGCTATTGAGAAGACAGGAATAGAGGAGCATATTTTTTTGACTCGATAGTTGTTTTGTTTTGATAAGTTGACATATGTGGTTTAATATCAAACAATGATGTATTGTAATAATTATAATTTAGTATATGAGGTAATAATGAAATTAATATTTATGTGACGTAATATTTGTCAACATTGTGTCTCTTGGAGAATGAATGGATAAGGTTTTGAGCTGTCACTATCTCACTAGGCTTTAGCAAGGCTATTTTTGGGGCGTGACTGCATACCCCTAGTTACACATGACATCCTAAAAACAAAGGTGGGTTGACATACCAAGGTTGTAGGATTGGTTAACCCTACTTTCCTAAGTGGACAGCACAACAGAATACCATAAACACACAAACAAGAGGTTAGACCTAAACTTGACATACCCCTAGTTAGATGGTCATCCTTTAAGGGTATAAAGACATACAAAGGACATGGAAACAAACGACCCTAAGTTATAATACGAGAATCAATCACAGAGAATTAGGCAGCATAATGACCCAACAGATTCTTAATCAAAGGTCCATGACTATTTTGATATGTATAAGGTCTGACACGACATGGCCTTAGTTAGACAACCCATCTATTAGTATGCCTTGTGGGGCATTGGGTGGGTGGACATACTAAGGTCATTGGGTCTGGTTATACCTTGTTCATTCAATCACATAACATGTATAGCAATGAACAGCATAACAGTATGGCTTTGACATTACCACAAAGTGAGCCAAAGGTGTCCCTATTCTACATGAATTTGGGTGGTTTAAAGGTTCCCCAGTTGCTAGAGAGGTTTTATACCTAAGCCCATGTGAATTATGAAATTCATGTGGGTCCAACGGTACAACCTACTCATATGATATACCTGAACGGCGAACCGCGTGGTACGAGGCAATTGGAGTTGATAGTTACACCATCAAAGGTCCAGTATAATCGATTATTGGCAAGGATACATCGATGCAAATATGGAATGCAAAAGAGTGATAGTGATCAATTTGATTAGCAATGAAATTGATTAAGCCCAATAAATAAGTTTAAGTTTAGCTCTTAATATCCCTAAGTGGAGTTGCCAAACTGTGGATGCTGGAAATCGACTCGAGGGAATCAAGTTTTTGTTCCACTTTTAAAAGGGTTTTCAAAAAGCAAGGAGTCACCACCTCACTTTTAGGGTACGAGGAAACCACTAAAAGATTTGTTTTGTAAAAACAAGTTTGACTCCATTTAATGGAAAATAGGCCAATCTTGAACCAAAAATAAGGAGGGGGCTAAGTTACGAAACAGGAAGGTTTTGAGCCACGGCCCGTAAGTACCCATTTCACGCGATAAATCAGTCTCATTTATTGCTTGGGCTTAATTAATTTCAATCATGCAATAACTAAAAATTGCAAAAATTAAAAGATTAATACTAAGCTGAGTTGGACCTGTGCTCAAGTGAGCAGCCTATGTACTTCTAACGAAGATCAAAGTCTACGTAGTTCAAACAATCATCTTGGGGGGAAGAGTTTCATTCCTCGTAGGATTTTATTAGAATCCTATCCATAATCAAACACTTGTTTTTGAAAAACAACTTGATTTGAAAGAAACAACTTTAGCTTGAAAACTTGTTTGATTTAGGATCAAAACCCTAATACAATCCTATAAATAATAAAACTTATTGGAGCATGCATCATTACATAAACAACTACATCATGGCAATGGAGTTTAGAAATTATACCTGATAGAATTGAGGTAGAGTTCTGTTTGCAACCTCGGGGTTTTTTAGTTGAAAGTTGGGCAAAGCTTCGATGCTTTGAAGCTTTTATGATGGCCTCAGGGGAAGGAGTCGCAAGTCAGGTAGAGATTCCACGCCTTTAAACTCTAGAATGGGTCGCAAGCTAGAGGGTACTAATAGGAATGTTCCCTTACTAACTATTGAGCCAAGTGTGAACCCCGGAAATTGGGCCCACGAGGGATTGAAAAGAAAGTGGGTTTGAAAAAGAAAAAGGAAAGGAGTCGCCACCTTATTTTTTAAAGGAAACAAGGAAAACCCTAAAAATAGTTTGTTTTAGGAAAACAATTTGAATGACTCCATAAAAAAGGAAAGGCAAAAACCAATCTTTTGAAAACCAAAGAAATCGGGGATTCGGAGGCTAAGTTATGACATGGGAAGGTTCTAGGCAAAGCCTATAGGCACCCATGTCACCCTTTCGGTCTCTCAGTTCATTTGGGCTAAATTAAAGTCTTTCCATACAAAAATCAGCAAGTATATCATCACAAGAATTGCATGCATATCATATATTTCATTCATCCATCCATGCATAATAAGCAAATAAAAACAGAAAATAAAAAGAAGAAAAGAAAACATAAATAAACCTAGGATGCTTGGATCCTAGAACGGACTTGAGCCTCACGAAGAGCGCCTACGTACCATGCAACGAAATACATGGATCAAAGTCCACGTAGTTCGATTAGAATTAGGGTTAAGACCTAATATAAACCTATGGTTAAAACCCTAGGTTTCCTTATTTGATCAAAAGAGTTGAATTTGATAGAAAGTTTGATTTTAGGAAAGAAATCCACAAAATGGAAACTTTAATAAAAACCAGAATTTTGTTGGTTAAGGAAACCTCTAATTAAACCATAGGACTTGTATTAAAAATTAACCCTAGATAGGGAGAAGAGAATGAGTTAAGAAGAAAGGTGAATTGGGGCACCTTCACACCCACTTACCTGAGCGCAATTAGCTCCAAGCATTTAGCCATTTCAGACATAAGCAGCCCTATTTGCCATAGGACAAATACCACACCTATTTGCACCCTTACAAGTGCTCAAAACCATGCAAAAACACTAACATGCAAATCTGGACAGAATAGTATTATGGCCTAAAAATCATCCACTAAGCATGCTAACAGCAACACAGCGAACAATAATAAGTCCTAACATATTCCTAGAACCATATCATGCATAAAAACCCTAAAACATACTAACATGCATGCAAAACTATCATGTTTACTCCATATGAAAAACATATACAGCAAACACGAAGAAAAACCAAATAAAAAAGTCTACTTTATCATGCTATATGAAAACAAACACGAAACAATGACTCTAAAACCCTAAATTCACAAATATGCTTAAAAACATACAAAACATACTTTAATCATGCTAAAACCAAACTAAACAGAAATTAAATCATGCATATTAACTAACTAAAGTAATATAACATGATGAAAATCCTAACTCTAACATGCAATGACACTAATCCTAGCACAAGGACAAACAGGAGCATAAGAATCATAACTATGCATTAAAAACCTAAAGGATAGCCCTAAAGCATGCTAAACAGTAGATAAAAAATAGATATTCCATGTATATTAACTAGCTAGAGTGTTAATACATGATAAAAAATTCACCTTTAACATGCAATAAGCCTAACCCATATGAGAACCTAGTTTAAGCTTGAATAGAGAAGGAGAATACCTTAGGAAGTGGCTCCCCTTGTGTTTGTAATTGTTCGTGGCTCCTCAGGTCTTTAGAGTGAATCAAACCAACACGAATCCTCCTCTTTGTCAAAGTGGTATCACAGCAAAGAGATCAAAACTCACTCAACTTTGAAAAGAAATAGAAAACAAAAAGAGAACAAGAGAAAAGAAAAAGTGATTCTCGTCACTTTGCAGCAGCAGCAACTTCAATCGCGTTTTTGGGTATGAAAACGTTGGATTTGGACAAAGCTTGTGAAATACAAAGTTGTAGAGAATTGAATTATCTTTCTAACAAGACCTAATTTCATCAAATTCTGACTTCTGATGAAAAAGTTATGATTAAAATACGACTGCTGGTTTTCAGAAAATCTACTGCTGAATTATGACGAATTTCACTCCCTCCAAACCCTCTTCTCTTCTCCCTTGTTTAAAGACATTAAGAGAGTATTTATAGCTGAAATCTGGAGTTTCCCTTTCCTTCCTGGACTAGGTTTCTTTGGAGAATAATCAAAAGGTATTTTATAATGATAAAAGACTTCTAATCTGAATAGGAAAAGGAAATTGTCTTTTATAAAAATTGGGAGACTGACCGCTAACACGCATGCACATGTATCGTATGTGCGTACACACACTCATCACATACGTACACGTGTTAGTGTCATGATAAAAATGGCTAATTTAATAAAATAATTTTCTTTTCATTTTAACCAAAAATCTCATGCTGTGATTCGCACTAATTCTTCAAGGATAATCCGTAAATAACCACACTAAACTCATCATCAGGCCATATCAAAATTGAACTTCATGAAACACTTTTGAGGGTAAAATGATGACTAATGAAAGTCAATTTGAAAAGATTTGGTTGGTAATTGTGAGTCAATTAGAGCTAACCCAAGGAAGGGTCAATTAACCAACTTGAACTACATCGAGCCATTTTAATCCCGAGCCATTGACTTACCAAATTGATACTAAAAATACCTCTTATGCATCCATATGAACTCCAATTGACAATTTGGAGATCATTCCAAGGTCAAATGAAAAGTTTGGGACTTAAAAGACGATTATGCCCCTCAAGTCACAAAAGCTCTTATTATCCCTCAAGATCAACTCCAATTTGAACCAAAATTCATATCCATTGTCCTTGTGACTCTAGAAAACTAATGCAAGTGACTAGACTCAAAAACAAAACAAAAACATGCATGAAATGATGAGCCCTAGTAAGGTGGTGCAAAAATGGGGTGTAACACCAAGCTCTTCTTAAGAATGAGTCTCAAGTGAAGGGATACTAATAGGAATGTTCACCCCACACTCAAGAACTCAAGCTCTTCTTAGGAATACTCTACTAAGACTTGATGTTAATGAAGGAAGGGAGGACCTCTATTTATAGTGAAAGGTGAATGGAATGAATGGCCAAGATTGGATCTAGCTAGGGATGATCCAAGGGCTCTAAAACACTCACAAGAGCTAGTTCCTATCTCAAACACTTCAAAAATTCAGAAGAAATTCGAATTCTAGCAAGAGAAGGAGTCAAGAGAGGTCAAACTAGGGTAAAACTCCATCAAAGGCCAATTGGGCGCCCTTGGTGGCCGTTTGGGCACCTTAGGTGGTCGGTTGGTCACTGAGGGTGACCAAACGGCTACCAGTAGCCTTTTGTGCCTTCTTTTGTGCATTCTTATCCTTTTATGCTATGTATTTCGTCTATTTTAAGTCCAAATTCATTGATTTTGGATTTAAAACGACCATAGCTTAATTCTATACTTAAAATATGATTAAAACACTCCTAATTGAGCCACACTTGGTCAATTAATCAAGGGTTAAGCCCATATGGCTCATAGGGATCAATTAAGGCTTACCGGGGCAACATTAGGGTTTGAACCCTAATGGAGTCCTAGTTGCAATCAAACCCTTCCAAAAATAATTCCAAGCATTAATACACCTTAATTAAAACCCAACTGACATTAATGAAGTATTAATTGGACTCAATTAGATCAAATTAGGAAGCAATTATAAAAAGGACCGACGAACGAAGTCAAACCGAGCCTACTTTGGACCATCTTTAAGCAAATCATCTCCAAACTTAACCAAATTTTTAACCAAGTCTAAAAATGACATGTTAGGATTATGCCCTAGAGCCAATCATAGAGATGATTGTTTAGGGATTAGGAACAATCATTTGATTTCATTTATGTATGTCACATTTATTATTGATTTAATAAAAGGACTTATTCTATTATGTTTATATGCATCATTTATATTTACATAATATGTCCATGGAGTTAGAGTTGAGAATATGGAATTACAAAGAGTTGTAATTTTGAGACTGTAGATATATCTCTGTACTAAACTCCTAAAGCATTCCTAGTTGAAGGTTCACTATGATGGACAATAATGAACCATAGGACTAGCACTTGTTAGGTTGACTCTATAGGAGGATAGCTAGTCTCAAGCTATTTGTGTGGAGACACTACAACCAACAAGTGGGTGCCTATTACAAGAATAGGTACACTGAATGTGACCAAAGATATGAGATAAACTGAATGGAGTTTTATCCTGCCTGTCAATCAGTTTCTCATTGTTATAGTGGTATAAGTAATCCTTAGACCTGAGACACCATAGTTGCCTTATGCATGTAGCTTTAGAAGTTTGATAACACTAAGTGCAGATCCTATTCAGGGGTCTGCAAAGGTGTTCATTGGCCCTACTGTTATGTGTATGAAGGCATATGAGTGATTAATAAGGGATCCATCACTCTCAGGAAAAAGAGAGAGAATGTCTCATATAGCATTCATAATATAACTCATTAAATCCATGGCCATGGTAGAATGAATATGAAAAGAGTTTCATGAGTTCATCAATGAGTTGATATTCATGATTGAGTATAAAGTAATTAAACTAGGGACTTGACAGACTTCCATGTCCTATTAGTTTAATTGGAGACATTGTGTTGAAAGAAGGATGCAATTGTAACCTATAAACTATAACAGAAGGGTTCTTTGTTAGATACTTATTCACCTCATTAAGGACAACACCATGAACCATATGCTAGGTGTTATTCATGGTTAGTAGAAGCCCTAATTGATATAAGTGAGTTATAATCAATTAGGAAATTGAAAGGAGTTCCAATTAGACCCTGAATGGAAAGAGTTCCATTGTGCACACCTTGTGCTATTCCTACTACTTGATGATGTGAACCCAATGGGTCACACACTGATCATGCAAGATGAGCTTTTAAGTCTATGAGAGAAAGGGTATGAGTACATAAAGAATAGTTCTTTGAGGCCTTGTTTGTATTTGATGTAAACAATAGGGGTTATTGTGCAATTTAGGGAAATTGCACAAAACCCTAAAAGGGTTCTCCCCTAGGGCCGACCCCTTTAGTGTGGCATATATAAGTCATACTTATGTGTGACATGGCATAGGCTTGCTTGCACACTCCCAACCCTAGCCGTCCAAAGTGTTGGAGGCTTTCTTCTCTCTCTCTTTCTTCTTCACCTCTAGCAACAACAAGGAAGAAGAAGGAAAAGACTTGAAGCTCTAGCTAAGTGTGGATACCGTTGGAGGCAGCACACTTGGGCTGCTCATTCACCGCTGTCCGGAATCAAAGCTTGGAGCAAAAAGGAGAAGACATAATCAACTGTAAGTTCTAAACCCTCTTTTTGTAATTAGGGTTTTATTGTTTTGTATGAACCACAATCAGATTCATGGGTTGCATGGAATTGATAGGAAATTTTTGTTATTCAAGTTATTCCGCATTCTATTTCCTTCTAGTTCAATTCCTTACATGACATCCTAAGGTCATTAGGATCATCCTGGGATGAATTTGGCAAGAATTGGATATCAAATAAGAATTATGCGAGTGAAATGACATAAATGTCCTCCAAATCGCAGAAGTTCTTATTAGCTATCAAGACTTAACCAAATTGAACCCTGGAAGATACCATGGATTCTTTGGGATGTATAGAGCTTAAATAAAAAGATTTGGTGCCAAAATGATGTAATTTTCTACATGTGATAATGCTCCTAAGGTGGAATGGTGTGGAATTAAGGGATGAAAATGGGGTGTCTACATTTTCAAAGTTCCTTTTTTTATAACGCTTTTTATTTTCTTTTACTCCTTTTGGAAATTATTTTCTTGTGGAAACTTTTCTTTTTCTTTAAATGGAAACTTAGGATTTATGGTAGTTCATTGTGAAGGAAATAACCCCTTCTCAATCGAACTACGTGGACTTTGATCCTTACATCTTTGCATGTAGGGTATGTAGATGCTCATTTGATGTTCAAGTCTGCCCTAGGATACAAAGTATCCTACGTTTTCTTTTCTTTTCTTTCTTTTATTTCTTATCTCTCTCTATTGCTTTTTATATCTCTTCTTACTTGTTCATGGATGTTTATGGATGTTTTATGGATGTTGATGGATGAATGGATGGTTATGGATAATTATTTACATATGCATGGTGACTAATTATGAAATGATTGAAATAGCCCATCTAAATTAAGAGACCCATTTTGGGGCAATGTGGGTGCCTATAGAATGTCTCTTATAACCTTCCTACATCGTAACTTAGTCTTTGAATTCTCTCTTTGGTTTGTTAAGACTTGCTTTTCTTTAATTGGAGTTATGTGTTTGGTTTTTAAAAGGTTTTCTTTAAAATATTTTATGATTTTCCTCTTTTCCTTAAAAAATAAGGTGGCGACTCTTTGTTTGTTATTGTTTTTGTGAACTTTAAAAAACAGATTTTTATAAAATCTCTACACTTTTTAAAAGGGCGATCAAAACTCGTGGTTCACAATTTCAATGTGGGACAAGGGATGATGGATGTAGGATTTTTAATGGAGCAGTCATGTGTCTCGCATGTGCTGCTAATGTAGATCCCACGTGGCATTAAATAAAAGGGTTAATTACTTTTTTGTACCATCAACTTTGGAGATAGTCTCAATTTAGTCTATGGACTTGACTTTGACTTAATTTTGGACAATTTTTAACTTTGTGTTTCAATATAGGACAAAGGTGACGGATGTTAGGATTTTTAACAGAGCAAGAATTGGAGAAGATATAAGGGTTCAAAGTTGAAGATTTGATAACAAAAAAGACCCATGTAAAATTGGGCATATTTGCAGCCCATTCCAAGGAAGGAGATGATGCTCTCTTACCACGTGACACACACACATAATTTTGAGTTTTAATTTTTAAAAATTCCAAATAAATGTTAAATAATATTAAAAAATCCAAAAAAAAAAAAGTAAATTACTAAAAATTAGGGAAATAATTGTTCGAATAATCATTTTCCATTTTTTTATTTTTTATATTTTTTTATTTTTAAAAATGCAAAAAATTCTCAAAATTTGGAAATAATTTTTCAAATAATCATTTTCCTAATTTTTAATTTTAAAAAATTCCAGAAAATTATTAGAATTTAGAAATTGATTTTAAAAATTGATTTTTGGGAAATAATTGTTCAAATAATCATTTTCATAATTTTTAATTTAAACAAAATGCATAAAATTTTTAAAATTTTGAAATAATTGTTCAAATAATCACTTGACTGCACCGTTTAAAATCTTAAGGTTCGTCACTCCTGTCCCATATTGAAATAGAATATAAAAAATTGTCCCAAAATTAAGTCAATGTCAAGTTCGTGGACTAAATTGAGACTGCCCCAAAGTTGATGATACAAAAAAGTAATTAACCATTTTCTTTAAAAACATTTAGTGGAGAGAGAAAGAATGAATGATGTATAGAGAGAGGAAAAGTGTCACTTTTTTTAAATTAAAAATATTTATGCTTGCTGGTCAAAATGACAATAATTAAAATAACTAATGGGCTAAGCTATTGCTGCCACTCAAAATACTCTAAAATCCCCCAATATTTAAAATAATTTGTTAAATTTTTTATATCTAAATGTAAATTTACCGATAAGGATATGTCTACTTAAAGACTTAAAAAATTTCCTATCCCCACCCCACCTCCAACTCCAAAAACGTTACACCATCTATAAACTTTATACTCTTACAAACCCTAACAATTTTGACACTAAATCTACATTTACATTAAAAAAAATTAATGTTTCTCATATTATATTGAATAATGGACAAGAAAAGCATTGATAGAGATGATATTAGCAACCAAAAGGTAAGTATTTATATACTTTTTTATCAAGTTTAACTTAAGTTTTTGTATGTTGAATTTTGTCTTGTTCAGTTTCTCGACTCCGAACATATTTATAATGTTCATTTCTGTAACACCGAACTTTTTTAATGCATTTTGACTTCTAAGTCCAAACAAAGTTATTTGATTCCGCTTCCCAATTCCGAACAAATAGATATTGTTCACCTGTAGGAGTCTGAATAAGTTTGTGTTATTCCGTTTTAAAACACCAAACAATTTAACTATAAAATAATTGAGAATTGTTCGTTTATGTAATTATGAATGGATTTTGAGTATTTGTGTTTATAAGTCCAAACAAATAAGAAATGTTCAGTTTTAAAGGTCTGAACATTTTTATATTGTTCTTTTTTATAAAACTGAACATATATACTTTGTTTTTACTAATAGGTCTGAACATATATTCTTTGTTTTTACTAATAGGTCCGAATAAACAAGAGATGTTTGGTTTTGAGTAACCGAACAGTTTGGGGGTAGGGTGAAAAAATGTTTAGAGAATTTTTTATTAAAGATATTTTAGGAAGATAAGGAGGTGCTTTTAGTAAAATTTGAGAGGATTTAATTAGTGGGGTTTAAAGTATTTTGAGTGGTAACAATGTCCTGCCTAACTAGCCCTCAAGAAGAAAAAATATGTTTTGACTAGTTAAAATAGCCAAAAGATTGGATAGCCCTTTGAGATGCTCTTAAAACCCCTCCTGTTAATCTCTTTCACAAAACCCCTCCCTTACTGCTATAGATTGGATTAGAAATTTAGAATAGATCAGATTACATCATATTAGATTAGATTTTCCTTTTACAGAAATACAAGGTTTATGCGTTCGATTCAGATTTAAACTTAGATTCGATTGATGGAAGAGTCTGTTGAACATGAACAGGATCGAATCGAATCGGCTGGTATTTATTCCTTTCATCTTACTCTACTTCTGATTCTCTCTCTCTCTCTCTCTCTCTCTCTCTCTATATCTATATATATATATATAGAGATATCTGTAGAATATCTGTGTGCGCGTTTGAGTTGATGGGAAGTCTTAGTTGATCATCTTAATCAAAGAACGCATTGTACGGTGTTTCTAGGTTTAAATTTAAATTTATTTAATTGTATATTTTTGGGAATTCTACTCATAATTTCGCATGTCTTGTCGTGACTGTTTTTCGGGTTTGTAGAATTGGCAATCTGGGTGAATCGTTTTATCATTACCATCCCTGCCCTCTCTTTCTATACATAACTTTAGAATTTAGCAAATTTGTATAAAATGCAATGGTTACTTCAAGGGAACTATCCTCCATGGAACAAGGAAAGACTTAAATAAATAGAGAAGAATTTAGCAGCATTCTCCTACTTTACAACTACCACCCCTCAAACCATATAACTTCCAATAACCAAAAGTAAACAATTAAAGTAAAACATGTGGTGTGCTTCTTTGTGCCCTTTTATGGGATTTTTGTTAATCCCTATGTTTTGACCACTGTCTTTTATTTATTTATTTTTAAATTCATACATTTTAATTACACATTTCGATTTTATACACACATGTATATTTCTTCACAATCAATTGAAGAGATTGGCATTCCATCAATTATTGCATTAGGCCCTGCTAGCAGCACAATCAAAACATCTCTATACAATATGTGAACCCAGGTAATAGGGAAAATAAAAAAGACAGAAAAAACATTAAAGTAACAGTTAATGAAATCTGCCAACAAAATAAATAAATAATGGATGCTCTTGCACTAAGCCCCGCTAGTGTAACTCTACATCATACATGAAACCAGATGGAAGAAAAAAAAAAGGAAGAAGAAAAGTAACGGTACATGAAATATGAAATCTAAGGGGGGAAAAAAAAAAGACGACGTCCTTGCACTATGCCTTATGGCATCTCAACCCTATGCATATCAAACTCAATCCTCACCTCTAGTACCTATGGGCTCCGGCTCTCAAAATCCTGACCTTACCATTTCCTCCTGGTTCTTGGATTTTCTTCAGGGCCCACCCAGCAGGCAACTTCTCGTGAGACATTCCTCACCATTTGTGCTCTGGAGAGAGTCCCCAAATTTTCAATTTAAAAAAAAAAAAAAAAAACATAATAAAATGGAAAAAGAAGGATAACAAAAAGAGTATCTGCAAGCACCAAAACTTGATATATAAACAGAGTCTTCCTTCTCTTTACCAAAAGGTAAAAGGGGGGCATCATCATCATTATGACAAAGTGGCCTCTTTAGTTCCTACACTGTGTCAATGGCGGGATGTTTGGTTCTTGTGTTTTCCTAGGGTTTCAAATCACGCGATAAATCTCTTTCTCTCTCTCTCTCTCTCTCACACACACACACACACATCGACTCTCTATACTTCTTTATCAACTTTAATGCGTAAAATTTTTCAGAATTTAGATTTTGTTTGGTTGCCAAGAAAGTGTGGGAGAAGGAAATGAAATAGAACTCTACAATCAAAAGAACTGTACACAATACATGAAACTAACCTTGCCGAAAGCCGTGTAAGTGCCTTAGGTTTGATTGACTTTAATGAATGCAGTAGGATAATTGCAAGATGTTTTGTTCAGTTTTCTTTGTGAAAATTAAGATAGATGTTTAATGTGGAAGAGGAGGAGATGCGAAGGATGGTAATTCATGGTGATAGAGGAGACTAAAATAGCTCTTGTATTTGAAATTTGAAGTTAATTGATAACTGTTATTCAGTTGGTTGTGGAATGGGAGAGGAGAGAATGTGAGCTCTTGTTTATTTGTTTGAGTTTTCTACCCTTATTGGTGTAGACAACGTGTGTTATTTAAGTAGGGCCAATTTTGAGATTTAACTTGGAGGAGACCATTTGAAGGACCAAAGGTCTTCCCTTTATATATTATTATAGATATACATATACATACATTTTACCTTAAAATCGCTCCTCTTAGTCTCTTCACAAAATCCCTCTCTTATTGCCTTAAATTTAATTAGGTTAGATTAGATTAGATTTTATTTTCTTTCTTTCTCAAAATATTTTTATCCATTGGATTCAGATTCAAATTTAGAGTTGATTTATGGAAGAGGCTATCGAACATGAATAGGATTGAATCAACTCCACTGGTATTTCTTTATGTATATACAGAGTCCCGATCAGGTAGGGACGTGCTGATACATGTTATATCAGCACCATGCATTGTTGTTCACTTACCCCATGCATTGGCCCAATGTACCTCATATCCCACCAATGCACTTGTTAGAACCCCTAATGCGGGTGCTGATATAAGTTATATTAGCATGTCCCTACTTGACTGGAACTCTGTATATATATATATCAATAGCATACGTGCGTTGCATGTGAACACTTTTAAATAATATTGGTCATATAAAAAAGATAAATACATAAAGATATATATATATATATATATATATATATTTTTTTTTTTTTCATTTCTTTCAAGTGTTAATCCCATGGGGAATGCGTGTATAATAAGTATGTGTAATTAGCGACATTGGTTATCAAATGTTTAAATCAAAGTATCAAACCATAGATCAGATGTCATAGAGTGAGGAGAAAAATTAATATAAAATAAATTAATGGCATTATAAAACTTAAAAAATAGATTAATTTTAACTTTAATATTAGAATGGATTTATATTAATGGATTAGAATTAAATAACATAATTTTAACTAATTTATCGCATGGCGAGTGGGACTTAGCCATATCAATTCTTTTGGAAATCATTAAATATTGTACCTAAAAATTATGTTAAAAATTGTGTCAACTGATCTTGATCCTAGTAATAATAGGACTCAATAACATGTGTTTTGAATTGCATGCCTAAAATAGTTTTTATTCCCCTAAAAAATTGAAGAGGGTTAATAAGGATGAGGGTGTTCTTGTGGGCCTTAACCTAATTGAAAATAGGAAACGATTATTTTTTCTTGAGTTTCAAAGGGGAATTTTATTATTATTATTATTATTATTTTTTTGGCCTTTGGGTGTTAACACTGGAGTATTACATTTTTATCTCCATTATAGTGAAAAAGATGAACTTAAATCAGAACAACATTCCCTACCAAAATAAATAAATAAAAAGCAAAACTATATTTCATATCGTTCTTAAAATAAAATATTTAGAACAAACTAAGGGCCTGTTTGGTTGTCCAATTTGAAATTAAACAATTCAATAAATTTTACATAGGATTGAAGGCATAAATCCATCACCTTGAATTAGAATATTTTAAAATGTTGGAGTTATTACTATAGTTGATGTTGTAGAATCAATTTTAAGGAATTCATGATATGCCACTATTTTGAATTTCCACTCTTATTTGTGATGATAACCATCATTTTCTTCAAGCATTGCGTTGCATTCTTACTTCTAGCCTTCTAGGTCATATTTTCTGCGTTGCAGAGCTTTCTTTCGCATTTGAACTTGATCATACTATTCTACCGTATAGAAAGAGGGATGTTTCCTATACCAACATTGCTACAAGAATTAATAGTTACCTATTCAACTACGATGACTTGATGAGATAACGTTAGGTTTATTTTAAGATAAAAAATTGGTGTAACCAAAATATGTTTAAATTTGGATAAAAATGTATTTTTAATTTAAAGTGAGGGTAAAATGTCAATCAAAAGTTTTTCTGAGATCCAGACTTTTATAGGTAGTTATAGATATAGTCATATAGATATAGATATAGATATATATATAAAGAAATACCAGTGGAGTTTATTTGATCCTATTCATGGTGTGGGGATGTCGCTTTGAGTGGAGTGGAATGATGCTTTTGCATTACTATTACCCTTTTTTTTTTTTTTCCCTCTCTTTTTGTTAATGTAGTCTTTTACCAGTGGCTAATTGTTTGTAATGCTTGTGTTTTTCCCTGTTATATTGAGTTACCGAACATATTGACAATCGGTGCAGGAGAGAGACCTCTTGGGCTAGAAAATTTGACAGAACAGGTGTTTTGTTGCCTATCCCCCTACAATCTTGTTTTAGTTATCTTCTTCTTCTTCTTCTTTTTTTTTTGGCTTGGGTATATGCCCTATTACCACTTTCATTTTGTAATCTATTATCAGCCACTTCTGCACAAAAATGAAAGGATTGTTTCTGAAAATCCTGCTCTGGATGCAGCCACCATATGGACTTCAAGGGATGTCAATGATCAGCCAGAATCTTCAGATGCTGGTGGAAGCCTTGGCACTGTCTACCCACTTGATGCTTATGCCCCTTTTGAACAAATGTTTTATTATGGAGGTTGGTTAGTTACTTGTTCCTTTGCTACTGTTGTGGATTCAGGATTAAGGAGCCTTGGATAGATTTCACTTGTATGGTAGACATAGACAATCACTTAAATTCCTGTGAAATTTTGAACATTTGGCCATTTCATTTTGATTTTGATCTGTTGTGAAATTTAACCAAGTCTGAACACAATGCATATTTTCAAGTTTTGAGGGATTCCTTTTTTTTTTTCTCTTTTTTTTTTTTTTTTTTTTTTTTTTTCTTCCTTTGTGAAAAAAAAATTTGAAAATTTATGTGTCCATTTTGAGTGGTCCCATGCCAGAATTGATGTTGAAATTGATTGGCATGTAAAACCTTTTGAAGATAGTTGTGATCATTGCTGTGTTTTCTGAGTTCTGCTTCCTCTTCACATAATCATGTCGAAATTTACTTAATGAGGTCATATATCTCAATTTTGCTTTGGCTTCAGGTTTTGACAATAACACTGGTGGATATTCTCACTATGTCAATTCTGACGGCTTGCAAGTTGTATCTCCAGTGAGAATAAATCCCTCTCTTTCATTTTTTTTTGTATTGATTTTCTAGATAAACTTTAATTAATATTTTTTTTTTTGGGGGGGGGGGGGGGGGTGGGGTTAATTTGATGTCTTAGGTTATGTACAATGATCCGTCTATCGTATATCATCCTGGTTATGGGTTCAATCCCGAAATGGCATATGGACAATATTCAACAGTAGCTACACCTCCGTCTTCTGTAATGGTTGATGGCCAACTGTACTCTCCACAGCAAATCCCATTTGCTCCACCTTATTACCCACAAACTGTTGCTCCAAGTTTGCCACAAATATCTTCAGCAGTTCCAGTCCCACAAACTGAGCTGTTGACTCCAGAAAGTAGTGTCCAAGAGGGTGTCAGTGATGACATACTTTTTGGGCCAGGATCAGGTTACTTTGTACATTTTGGATCCTTTGGTGGAGGGGGCCTTTCTGGAAATCCTGGTAGTACTCCTGGATTCTACAATTTTCTAGGGGAGTTTGGATCGGGAAAACCCTTGTCAAATGAATTAAATCCCTCAGATTTGTCTCCATTGACATCTCCAGCAGCTTATCCCCAACGGATTGGCATACTTGGGTCATATGAGCACTATGTTGGACAGGTTTGTTCTCTCTTAATCTAGATTAATATAATTTCTATGAGGCTATGACAGTAGTTTTGCTAGAGGTAAAAAGTCCAACACAAATCTCATTTATCAACATCATCATCTTCATCATCACATAAAAATCCAGCAAACTTCTTATATATTAACGTCATCTTCATCATCATTGATGGTTACCCGATTCTAATGGAAGTACTACCATTCTCTGACAGTCTGCAAAGGCACTCTTTCAGGGTTTTGAATCTTGCATTACCATGCCCGTCATGAAAGGTGTTGGGAATTGAACTAGAAGGAAAGCAAATGCGGAATGAATTGATAAACAAAACTTTTCCTAATCGATTCCTTAACCCATGAATCCAATTATGCTTAAATACAAACAAAAATCCTAACTAGAAGAGGGTAAGAACACTTATAGTTTCAAAAAGTCTTCTCCTTTTTGCTCCAAGCTTGAATTCGGACAGCAGAGAACGAGCAATCTAAGTGTACTACTTCCAACGGTATTCACACTTAGCTAGAGCTTGAAGTCCATTCTTCTTTCTTCCTTATAGTTGCTAGAGGTGGAGAATAGAAGAAAGAGAGAGATTTTGGGAATTTCGGCTAGCACTTGGGGAACCTCAAGTGTGATTCAAGTGATGATGTCATCACATCATAAGAGGCTTTAAATAGCCTCTAACTAGGGCCGGCCAAAGGGGGGATTCCAAACCCTACTAGGTTTTGTGTAATTACTCCTAATTACATAATAACCCCTCTAGTTTATATCTCATACAAACTTGCCCATTAAGAACTATTCTTTTATTCACTTGTACCCTTTCTCTCATAGACTTTCAAGCTCTCTTAGCATGATCAGTGTGTGACCCATTGGGTTCACATCATCAAGTAGTAGGGATAACATGAGATGTGCACAATGGAACTCTTTCCATTTACAGTTTAATTGGAACTCCTTCCAATTCCCTAATTGATTATAACTTTCTTATATCAATTAGGGCTTCTACTAATCATGAGTAACATCTAGCATATAGCTCATGGTGTGGTCCTTAATGAGGTGATTAGTTATCAAAAAACCCTTCTGTTATAGTTTATAGGTTACAATTATATCTTTCCATCCACACAATGTCTCCAATTGAACTAATAGGACATGGAATTCTGTTAAGTCTTTAGTTCAATTACTTTATACTCATTTATGAATATCAACTCAATAATGAACTTATGGAAATTTCTTTCCATATTCATTCCACCATGGGTCCATGGATTTAATGAGTTATATCACTGAGTAATATATGAAACATTTTCTCTCTTTTTCCTAAGAGTGATGGATTCCTTATTGATCACTCACATGCTTTCACACACATAGTAGTAGGGCCAATGAACACTCTTGCAGACCCTGATTAGGATCTGCACTTAGTGTTATCAAACTTCTAAAACTATGTGCATAAGACAACTATGGTCTCAGGTTTAAAGATTACTTGTACCACTATAACAATGAAAAACTGATTGGCACGCAGGTTAAAACTCCATTTAGTTTATCTCATATCTTTGGTCACATTCAATGTACCTATTCTATAATAGGCACCCACTTGTTGGTTATAGTGTCTACACACAAATAGTTTGAGACTAACTATCCTTCTATAGAGTCAACCTAACAAGTGCTAGTCCTATGGTTCATTACTGTCCATCATAATAAATCTTCAACTAGGAATGTTTGAGAAGTTTAGTACAGAGATATATTTATAGTTTCAAAATTACAACCCTTTGTAATTTCATATTCTCAACTCTAACTCTATGGACATATTATGTAAATATAAATGATGCGTATAAACATAATAGAATAAGCCCTTTTATTAAATCAATAATAAATGTGACATATATAAATGAAATCAAATGATTGTTCCTAATCCCTAAACAATTATCTCTATGATTGGCTCTAGGGCATAATCCTAACGATCTCCCACTTGCACTATAGCCAATCCACCATGTATCTCATACCCATTTCCTGTCGGTGGTGATCCAATTGAACTTGGATCAGAACTTTAGTGAAGGGGTCTTCTACATTCTCTATTGTATTAATCTTCTATATATATGTCATCTCTTCCAATGATATTTCATTAATGTGTCCTAATCTCATTAGGATATGCATGATTTCCAGAATATAATTAAGTTTTAACATTTAAGACATTTAGTTTCAATTAATCAAATCAATTAAAACATTTAAAGTCCCCTATTTAAACTCTAATATCAAATATTAGGGTTTTTTTAATTAAACAAAACAATTTCATTCAATTAAAATTTTCCATTTTTTAATTTAATCCTAAATTGTGTTTTAAACCATTTAAACCATTATAAAATTAATCAATATTAATTAAATAATCAATATTAGAATTAAATAAAATCAATTCATTAATGAATTAGTGCATTAGGGTTTCCTAAAACCCTAAACTCTAAGTGCATTAACTCTAAACCCTAATTGTAACCCTAATGCATCAAATGCTTTATGGTTGGTCAATAAATAACCAATCATTTAAACCCTAGGTTTGTACGGTATTAATGATTAGGATTAGGGTTTAATTAATGCCACCTAGGATATTAATTACACTTGATTAATATGCACCAATTAGGTTTTCTAAAACCCTAAACCTTAAACCTATTAAATGCCAATGATTAATTACTAAACCTTTAATGATCGTGATTGGTCATTAATGACCAATCAATTAACCCTAGGTTAGACACATTAATTACTAGGTTTAGTCATTAATTAATGCATTAATAGAATTAGGGTTTAATTGATACGAATTAGTGTTTCCTAAATCCTAAACCCTAGACATCATAAATGCACTTAATTATACCCTAATAATTATAACCATGATTGGTCATTTAATGACCAATCATTAACTCTTTAATTAAAGTAATTAATAGTTCATTAGGGTTTTAATTAATGCAATTAATGAAGTAGGGTTTCATCATTAATGGGAATTAGGGTTTCCTAAGAAAACCCTAAGGCTGCTGCCAACACCTTGGAGCTGCCATGGCTTGGCCATGTTGGCAAGATTGCCATGGCTTGGCCAGGCTTGCAAGACTGCCATGGCTTGGCCAGGCTGCCACGGCTTGGCCATGGGGATGCCATGGCTTGGCCAGGGGGCTGCCACAGCTTGGCCATGGGGCTGTCTTGGCTAAGCAAGGCTGCCATGGCCACCAACGACAGTGGCAGGCCATGGACAGCCATGGGGACTCTTGCTAGGGGTAAGGGCCTAGCCCTAGGACACGTGTGAAGTGGTCTTGGTGGCTGTCTTGATTAAAATCAATTAGGGTTTCAAGAACCCTTGCTGGCGCCACCATGAGAGGACCTCCAAGGTCACAATTGCAATTAAAACACCATTAAATCGAATCCCCCATTCAATCCAGCTTTTGTGTCATGTCCCTACATGAATTACTAAGCTAATAGAAGAGGATTGGATTATCAAATCATCCCCAATTGATCTAAACAATTCTTTTACCAAGAATCTGCCCAGAAAAATCAGCCTACTGTAACAGTTCGTAAATCGCTTTAAAACCCAGCAAGATGACATTGTTGGGCTACCAAATTATTTTTCGTAGTATCCTACATGTCTTAGGAAACTAATGTAAGTGGTTTCATGCAATTTGGAGTTCCCTAGCTCAAGTTATGAACAAAACTCCATTGATGACTTTTCTGCAGAAAAACAGCCTGCTGTGTTTTTCAAGAAATCAAACTTTTTGATTCTTTATGCATCAAAACTCTTTTGAAAATTAAAGAATATGATATATACATTATGTATCATGTTCCTTTAATGATTTTACATCAATTTTACTGAAGTTTTTAATCAAAATAGTAGCAAGAACCCTAAGGTTCTAAAACCCAGATTCAGCCCTGGTGGTCTTCTCCTTCTTCCTTCTATTCTAGCATCTTAATCCAATTATAGTGCATCCAAATGCTTGGGAACCCTTCCCTACCATGTCTAGAACATAACCCAAGTGGTGGCAACCATTGCCATGCCTTTGATCTCTATCAAAAACTCACAGTTGTGGCTGTTGCATCATTCCCGAGTAAAACTGTCTTCCCAGTACAGCCTGTAGTAAAAAATTGATAACTTTCACTACAGAACTCGGATCGACGCACTGTTTGATGGGTTGGAAAGCTGATTCGAAGAGCTTTCTAACCATATATGGCTCAAAAATTTTGGAGAAGAACTCTGATTTCGGCATGCAAAACAAGATGACGGTTTTTCATGGCTACCGTGAAAATTGTTCATAACAGTTTTATAAAACCCTAGTTTTCTTATTCTTCTTCTCCAAACTCAATCCCTATTCAACTCTTGAATAACCAGTAGCTCTAAAACTTATTTTAGAAGAGGAGTAGAAGGGAAAACAACCTAGGGTTCATAAACCCTAGGTTCAGCTATGAGAGAGAACACCAAGCTAATGCATAAACATGAACCCTAGTTCATTAAACCAATCAATTTACCATAACAACCAGCTCATATGCAGTTTGTATTAAGCATAATCATGGCTCTGATACCACTGTTGGGAATCGAACTAGAAGGAAAAAAATGCGGAATGAATCGATAAACAAAACTTTTCCTAATCGATTCCTTAACCCATGAATCCAATTATGCTTAAACACAAACAAAAACCCTAGCTAGAAGAGGGTAAGAACACTTACAGTTTCAAAAAGTATTTTCTTTTTTGCTCCAAGCTTGAATCTGGACAACAGAGAACAAGCAGTCCAAGTGTACTGCCTCCAACGATATCCACACCTAGCTAGAGCTTGAAGTCCTTTCTTTTTCTTCCTTGTAGTTGCTAGAGGTAGAGAATAGAAGAGAGAGAGAGAGAGAGAGAGAGCTTTTGGGAATTTCGGCCAGCACTTGGGGAGCCTCAAGTGTGATTTAAGTAATGATGTCATCACATCATAAGAGGCTTTAAATAGCCTCTAACTAGGGCCGGCCAAAGGGGGGATTCCAAACCCTAATACGTTTTGTGTAATTACTCCTAATTACACAATAAGTTTATATCTCATACAAACTTGCACCTTAAGAACTATTCTTTTATTCACTTATACCCTTTCTCTCATAGACTTTCAAGCTCTCTTAGCATGATCAGTGTGTGACCCATTGGGTTCACATCATCAAGTAGTAGGGATAACACGAGGTGTGCACAATGGAACTCCTTCCAATTCCCTAATTGATTATAACTCTCTTATATCAATTAGGGCTTCTACTAGCCATGAGTAACACTTAGCATATAGCTCATGGTGTGGTCCTTAATAGGTGAATAGTTATCAAAGAACCCTTCTGTTATAGTTTATAGATTACAATTATATCATTTCATCCACACAATAGTCTCCAATTGAACTAATAGGACATGGAATTCTGTCAAGTCCCTAGTTCAATTACTTTATACTCATTCATGAATATCAACTCAATAATGAACTTATGGAAATTTCTTTCCATATTCATTCTACCATGGGCCCAAGGATTTAATGAGTTATATTATTGAATGATATATGAAACATTCTCTCTCGTTTTCCTAATAGGGATGGATTCCTTATTGATCACTCACATGCCTTCACACACGTAGTAGTAGGGCCAATGAACACCCTTGCAGACCCATGATTAGGATATGCACTTAGTGTTATCAAACTTCTAAAGTTATGTGCATAAGACAACTATGGTATCTCAGGTCTAAAGATTACTTATACCACTTATAACAATGAGAAACTGATTGATAGGTAGGTTAAAAATCCATTTAGTTTATCTCATATCTTTGGTCACATTCAGTGTACCTATTCTATAATAGGTACTCACTTGTTGGTTGTAATGTCTACACACAAATAGCTTGAGACTAGCTATCCTCCTATAGAGTCAACCTAACAAGTACTAGTCCTATGGTTCATTACTGCCCATCATAATGAACCTTCAACTAGGAATGTTTTAGGAGTTTAGTAAGAGATATATTTACAGTTTCAAAATTACAACCCTTTGTAATTTCATATTCTCAACTCTAACTCCATGGATATATTATGTAAATATAAATAATGCATATAAACATAATAGAATAAGCCCTTTTATTAAATCAATAATAAATGTGACATATATAAATGAAATCAAATGATTGTTCCTAATCCCTAAACAATCATCTCTATGATTGGCTCTAGGGCATAATCCTAACAAAGGGATCTTTTATCACCCTTGCAAGACCAAAAAGACAATGGAAATGAATAATTTTACTGTAGTTTATTTTATTTTATTTATGAAGAGCCTGAGGGTAATGCAAAAAATTTTACGATAGTTAAGACTTGGATAAAATCTTTTATTTTGTTGAGCTTTTCCGTCGTCCAACCTGGTTTTTAATCTTGTGGTTCCCCTCCCCCCCCCCCCCCCCTCCCCCAAAAAAAAAAAAAGAAAAAAAAGAAAAGAAAAAAGGATGAAAGTGAGGAGTAGGTAGTGTTGGAAATATACCACATCCCACATCGATTAAATATCGAGTTAAACATGTCTTCATATACCTGTTTGGGCCCTCCACTTATAAGCTTAGGCTTTTAAGTTGGAAACTTAACATGGTATCAGAGCATGTCGTTTCTGGGCCCGTTTTGCTAGTGAGCCCGTCTTTATTGTCCACGTGACAGGCCATTTGAATCTTGTTAGGCCTGCACGTGAGGGGGAGTGTTGGAAATATACCACATCCCACATCGATTAAATATCGAGTTAAACATGTCTTCATATACCTGTTTGGGCCCTCCACTTATAAGCTTAGGCTTTTAAGTTGGAAACTTAACAGGTAGAAAAGATATTCTGGCCCCATAGTTTAAAAGACATGTGATGCACTGATGCATCTTATATTCATATCCTGTTTTGCACAGTAAAGATGTGGGATTTCTTGTTATTTCATAGCAATAACCTTGCAGTTTATCCTAGCTACATTCAATAGAAGCTTGTTAGATGAGTTCTGTTTCTGGGAGAATACTGTGTAAACTTCTGAACTTTTGTGCTTTAGACTTGTTCTCTAATTTGATTCCAAACTTTTTAACAATAGAGACCAATGCATGGATTTGGATTGGCATCGAGTTCTTCTGGTGGACGCTACTCGCATGGTGGTTCTTATCAGAGTTCTAAATTTGGTAGTGCATCCATCTCTCGTTTGGGACCTAATGACCGGAACCGTCTCACTTTTGACAAGGGAAGAAGACGAGAGAGGGACAGGGACTCAATTTGCATTTCTCATGATTCCCATGATATCTCTAGTAACCATAATCGAGGACCAAGGGCTTTAAAGCCTAAGGCCAAGAGCCCTGCAGAAGAGGGATATTTGTCTGCTATTAGCAAAAATGATACATCTACTTCTGAGGTGTGCTTAGATTTATACAACCGGCCGGATTTTGTCACGGATTGTGAGGGTGCTAAGTTCTTTATCATCAAATCTTTCAGTGAAGACAATGTTCACAGAAGTATTAAATATGGTGTTTGGGCCAGCACACCACTTGGAAACAGAAAATTAGATGCTGCTTACCATGAAGCAAAGGGGATAAAAGGCAATTGTCCAGTCTATCTCTTCTTTTCGGTACACTACTTCAACTTTGGAATGAGTAAAAAAAATTTTCCTGATTTTTTTTCTCATAACTGTTGGAACAACTTGGCTAATTGGGTCCTGATTGAAATTATTCCATGGAGGGAAAATATCGAGAATTTTAATTGAATAAGACATGTTCTCTAAAGTTGTAGGGAGAATGGCTTATGTCCCCAACCCACCCCCACCTGTGCGCACACACCAAAGGGGGGAAAAAAAAGGTGCAACTTATGTAAAGTTTTTTGATGTGACAAATTGCAAGAACTTATAGAATTACTTATTGTGGAAGCGCAGTGGTGTCCACACTGAATGGACTCAACTTCATAGTATATTCATTAGACCTAAATACACACCCGCACACACACTGGTTTGAAATCTTAAAAATTGACTGCCAAAGTTTAAAGGCCTTGGTAGTGTTTAACGTTCTCTTGTATCCAAGCACATTACTATCTAATAACACCCTAATACTTGACCCATTTGTTTGTCACATCCTTATGCTGGTTCCATTATCTTGTGATGGATTTAGATCTCCACAATGGGATTGAGTATAGCCCCCTAAAAGGAAAAACAAAAGGAAACAAAAATTAGTCTGCTTATCAATTGTATTCATTGTTGCTTTTCATGGAAGAAAAAGAAGAAATAAATGAAAAGAAGAATCCTTTTTTTTTTTTTTTTTTCTTTTTATTTATTTATAAATTTGGGTTCGTATGTGTCCCAAAGTCTTATATGTAATAAGATGCATTATTTGTTGAGCTCCCTTCCACTATGCTTTTCTTTACATTGCTACGTCGAAAGAGTACTAATTTTCATGGCAATCTCTGTAAGGCAATAAACAAACTAATTTTAGCAGTTACTGCTGTGATTAAATTCCCTTTTTTTTTTTTTTTTTTTTTCAATTTAAATAAATGAGAAAAGGTTCAAATGTTCTTTTGAGGAATTGCTAAGTACAACTTTGTACAGGTCAATGCTAGTGCACAGTTCTGTGGGGTAGCTGAAATGATTGGACCCGTGGATTTTCAGAAGGATGCAGATTATTGGCAGCAAGATAGATGGAATGGGCAGTTCCCTGTCCAGTGGCATATTGTTAAAGATGTACCTAACAATCGATTTCGTCATGTACTACTTGAAAATAATGAAAACAAGCCTGTTACACACAGCCGAGACACTCAGGAGGTAGCTGTTCATTTAAGATATCATTATTTTCTCAAAAATTATTTTCTGGATTGCTATTTGGTTAGTAACTAGAATCATTCTGGAGAGTTTTAAGGAGTGTTAGGATCTCTGAACATGCTTATTTGGATCAGTTTGTTGCCAAAAGGCTTTCAGCCCTACAGGGACCATTATGTCTTCAGTGTCGCTTTTAGTTTTGTTGCTTATGCAGTGCTGTTATTTGTTGTATAGCTCGACATTCCAACTGTTGGTGGTGAGGCTTTTGATTAGTTGCTTCAGGCATTGGTTTGAGTAATGGCCAAAGCCTAAGTAAAAGGATAGTGATATATAGAAGGCCCATTTCTGCAGTGTAAGTTATGTGAATGAATAACTCTTGGATTCATGGGGGTACCGGTGAGATGTGCAATATGTGACAACATTGCATCTGTGATCTTACGTGCCCCTCCCTTCTTATTTTTGTTTTTCCTCCTATTTTAAATGATGGAAGCTGGTGTCAATCCTCAGTCTCAGAGCATCATGTCTCATGAAGATGAATGTTGCTTCTTCTTTTCCTTTCTTTTCTTTTGGTCGTAGTAATTGTTTCCTAATGCATTTCAGGTTGCTTTATACTTAAAGCTATTCTTCTGATGAATGAAGTTTGCATCCACCTGACTTTCTCTCCCTTGATGCTGGAATTTTTTCAGGTGAAACTGGAACTGGGTATTGAGATGTTGAAAATTTTCAAAAATCACGATGCACGTACATCCATCCTGGATGATTTTGGTTTTTATGATGAGCGGGAGAGAGCCTTGCAGGATAGGAAGGCCAGACAGAAAGCCAGCTCAAACACAGATGATCCAGTTTCACTGTCTAATGACTCAGCTAGCTCAACAACAGATGTGCTAGTTTCTGTTGCCAATGACTCAGCTAGCTTTACAACAAATGCTCCAGCTTCACTTGCTAAGTCCATAAACCAAATGTCTGATAGCTTTGCTCAAACCCTCAAGTTGGACATGAGCAGTGAAGAGGTAACAACTGGAAGGGTTGTTGGACACTAGAGTTGAGACTGTCGAAAACAGTTAGGTATAAGCATTTTTGGCATCTCAGGCATACATCCTGTAATCTTACCGAGTGCTTGTTCTGTTCTTAGTTCCATATATTCTTTGCCTACTCACAACATTTGAGGCGGTAGTCTGGGCATCTCGAGTGGTCTGGCTGTAGGCTGACACAGTTCTTTCTTGTTTTTTTCGCCTTTTGTTCTTTTATTAGTCAATTGTTTAGGGCAGCTAGACTGCAATTTAGGCATTCCTCTTTACTCTTTATAATTTTCTCTGAATTGTTTCAGTATTGGCAGGCAGATGGGAGGCTGATTAGATGGATTTTTCTCATGGGAGGTGTACAATATGTGCTGACACCTTACTGGTTATGTTTTTCCATTTTATTCTGATGGTTGTTTGAGGTTATGGCAGTTAATTGAGGCTGCTGTGTAACGGAAGGCTTTGTAATTCCCCAACCCCTATTTGGGGGGAAAATTAATAAAAACTTCAGCAGATGCATTGCTATAGAAATACAGCAAAGAATTTCCATAATCTCTCTCTCTCTCTCTCTTTCTCACTCTCTCTCAACCATATGAATGAGTCAACCAAATGGAAAAATCAGGGTAATTAGGCCTGGGTAGTATGAAGCAGTATGAGATGCTTATGAATCCGCAGGTTGATTAGCTTCACAAGTTCACTGTAGTTGAGTTGTATTGGCCACAGAATCAAGCACGCAAACTTGGGAGATGGAGTTGGATATTATGCAACGTCACATTAGAGAGTATCTAGCGGATGCAGATGAAAAAGTGCCAGTACACTAATAGTTTCAAATGTGTCTTGTGTTGGCATTTTTTTGTCCATCATGTGGTTTGCTGTTATGCAAAGTCAAATACAAATGAAAAAGTGCCAGTACACTAATAGTTTCAAATGTGTCTTGTGTTGGCATTTTTTTGTCCATCATGTGGTTTGCTGTTATGCAAAGTCAAATACAAACCGGCCAGCACATTTTAAACAAGCAGAAAATCTAGGGACTCATATTTTATGGAGTTACCTCTGCTTGGGGGTCAATCTAAGAGCTGATAAGGCCTCTTTTAACAGGCAATAGGGTTGCATACTTGCATTGTTTTCCTCCGAAATATAGAAAATGTAATTCATTGATAAAATTACAGCACCGAAGAATAATAGTATAATACTCCCCAACATTGTAAATTACCAAACTGGATTTTCTCACACATCATAACAATATCTTCTAAGCTTCTAGCACAGTTTTTTTGTTGATAAAATCAACTACTATTTGAGCATCACCTTCCACAATCAGACCTTTTAAAAATGTTGCAATTCGAAACTACATACCCTCTTAGATAGCTAACCCTTCTTGTCACTACCCCAAAAAATCCGGCGTGCACTTTGGTGAGGAGTGCTTTGGAAAGGTTTATGGGACGATCTCGATTGGCATGGAAGAAGTGTTGTGGTAATTTGATGGTTTTGAACAAATTGATTAGATTCAGTTCAAGGGCATCTCAATGAGTGTACACATGCGAGCATATTTAGAATAATTGAGGCTATGGAGTCACCACCAATCAAGGGTTTCAAGGACGTGACTAGTCTATGAGTTCCATTTAACAAGTAAGTCCTTTTGAGGTCTGTTTGAAAATTAGTTCTTTTGATGAAAAATTGGTCCATTAGAGGTTCCTTTTGAAAAATTAGTCCATTTGAGAACTATATGAAAATTGCTCCATTTGAGTCCCATCTGAGAAATTGAATGACTCCTAAACGTCTGCTTGCCTAGAGATTAAGGGTAAGGGGGTTTGGTTATGACTGAGGAAGATATTAGGCACCTCACATTGCCCGTTGGAATCCAATGGTTCTTGATTTTGACAGCGTTTCTTGATTTTGAAGGATGATGAATTGAGTGGTGAATTTGAAAAGTGATAATTTAGAAGGGTCCTTAAAGGCACTAAGCTGGAGTTTAAAGAGAAAACATTTGAAAATGTCTTTAAGGTTTGTTTGAGAAATGATTGAGTAAAAACCTTCTGAACATACCACAAATTCGTATTCCTTCTCAAAAATAAACATTTCATGTTAAATTGGCTTGCTCCCAATTAATAAATTATTTCCTATTTTTAGTGATAAAAATTAGGTTTGAAAGGATGGAAATGAGAATGATGTGATTCCACTTTCAATGAATTATTCTCAAGTGTGCATCAATCTTGGACTGAAAGAGTTCGGAACTTTAAAATTTTTAGGAATAGATTGAAATGAACTTTTTGAGAGCATTAAAGTATGAAAGATCGCCTTTTTTTTTAAAGCTAATCGGAGTCTTTTGAAGAAAAAGGTTCTTATTGGAAGGAAAAGTTGTAATTTTAGGTGAGACAACATTTATATAATGAAGACATAAAGAATTGGATTGTTGCAAAATATTTAGAAAATAAACTTGTTATGGTGAAAATGGGAGAATGTCTCACGGTGTAACACCCATAATTTTTAAATAGGGTATTAAGGGTTAAGCTATGGTTAGCATAGTTAATCCTATGATTTGTCGGATTTCCTCATAATTGGGTAATGCATGTATATGATGTTATGATGATGTTTATGTTTTGATGCTTGTTTTTACGCATCGAGTATTTTAAGTGTGCGTTTGGCTTTATTTGCTGCTTTGGGTTTAATTTGCTGAAATTTGTCTAAGTGTAGGGAAAAAAGAGAATTTTTGTAAAACTTCGTTTTTAAAGATAATTTTTTGCGGTAATGGAAGTTTATAATATTATAAGGCATGTGTGATTTTATGGGATTTTGTTAGCATGTTTGGATTGGGTTCCTCATATGTTTGTTTTAGGAAAATCTATCGGGAAATGGATTTTGTACTAAAACTTGGAAATGAGATTTTGATATACTTAGGAATTTGATTTTTATAATATTTTATTTGAATTCAAATGGGAGCTTATTTGCTTATTTTCATTAAGTAACTCAAAGTAAAAGGGAAAATAAAAGAATGGAGAAGATTCTGTCTGAATGAAAATAAGGCTGTGGAGTGTATTCTGTCTGAATCAGTCGACTGAAGTGTCATTTCAGTTGACTGAATTACATAGAAGTTAGAAGTGGCAATTCTGGGATTTTCAGTCGACTAAATCCTCAATTCAATCGACTGAATTGGTCTGAAGGCTTATTTGTGCCGAAATGACCCATGTGCCCCTCTGAAGTTATAAAACCACATCAACCTCGACTTGTAACCCTCATTTTCTACATTTTTAGAGTGAGACAAGAAAGAGTGAGCTTGGGAGAGCTTTTGGGGTGTATGGAGGAGAGGAAGAGAGTTTCTCTCTCTACTTTTGCTTGGATTTCATGATTGGAGGCTTGGATTTCAGCATTTCTAGCTTGTATTCACTCATGGTTTACCTCCATTTTGGATTTGAGAGGTAATTTCTCATATCTAAACCTAGGGTTTGCATTTCTTTTGGGTTTTAGTCATCATATCCTCATAGCTTGCGTTTACTTATGCAATTTCTGAGGTTTGGTTGCATCTTGGCATTGGAATCTAAATTCTCTTCATCAACCAAGTCATTTGGGAGTTAGGGCTTGGATTGGGAACTTGCATATGCATCTTAGGCTTGGATCTACACTCCCACAACACAAATCTTGCTTTTTCTCATGGTAAGGTTAAGGTAGGTGCAATTTACATAGGTTTAAACTATTGACATGATAATATGGTATATATTATCATAGTATTTGTTATTCTTGGAATTTAGAATATGTGTATAGATGATTTATGGAATAATCTTGAAATGGAACTTTGAGTAATTGATGATATAAATTGGAAATTATGTTTATTGAGAATTATGTATTATCCTATGCTTTTTGGGAACTATAGATGTATGGATATTATGGGTATTTTTATATGCGTAATTGATACTTTTGGTTATGATTTTGAGGTTGTAATTATAAATGAGTATTTATGTTGTTATCATAATTTGGTATAATTATGAAATTATTTTATTATGGTTTATATGGCATATTTTGGAGATGATTTTGGTTAAAATCATTTTATGGTTTATTATGTTGCATGTTGGGCATAACAATGCATAAATGGACTTAATAATCAACTTAGTAATGTTGAGGGCTATTGGAGTTAGGACTACTGCGGTCCCGAAGGAAAGGGATGCCATGCTGTGTTTTCTTATCTTCTAGTCTTGGATTACTTCGTGTTGTCCCGAATCCGGGCTATTACGGTCCTAGGTAAGGATGTATTGCTATATTGTCCTCTTGGAGGTTGGGTTGTGATTCCTCCAATCCGCGCGCAATGGCCCCTTCATGGGGAAGTTGGGTAATTATTGGAATTAATGTAAACTGGACATGAGTCACATGCATTGGGCATTATGCATCATTGTTTTAAGTTATGAGTTATAACTTATTTTGGATTTGTAATATACTTGGTTAGTATATTTTGTTTTAAATGATATAATTGGTTTTATTTATATCATTGCTTTAGTTTACTATGTTAAATTGTATATACTGAGTCGTCGGACTCACGCTTATCTTTTTCAATGTTTTTCAGAGATTATTTTCAGGTGGAGTTATGCTTTTACGCGGGGATGCTCTTAATCGGAAATTGCCTATGTTAATTATTGATGTATTTTCATGGGAAGAATATATATTAATTCAGTTTTATTTTGGGGCTAATGGTTTATAGACTTGTAATATTTTTAAGGATGTAATTTTATTTTATTTAGGGTTTTGTATTTGTGGAATGTGATGCATGGAATGATACCACTTTCGTGGATGACGGGAAGTTTTTATGAATGGATTTTTATAATAAGTTTTCATTATGGTATGTCCCATCTACGGATGGGTCATGCTCAGAAAATTTCAAAATGGTTGAGATTTTGACACGTGTCATCCTCTTTTATCAAAGGATTTATTAAATAAAGCTTATTTTATTACTTTTGATCACGGCTTAATTAATTTGGGTTGTGACATATGATGTCTAAACTAAGTCCAAAGTAATTACCTTTATGAAGGATGGTTTTGGAAAATTGTGTTCATGAGTCAAGGTTTGTATTTGAAACATGACTTTAATATAAAATTAATGTTTCACCTCTTGTCAAAAATTAATAATTTCAATATACCCTTTTGAAAAGATTTATTTGAATTATCATTTGAAGTAAACTCTTTGATAAACATTGGAACATACTCTTGAAAATATTTATAAAACTCTTAAAGGGCATGGGATTGGAAATATTTTATTGAAAACATCTCTGAAAAGTGACACCATTTGATTTGGCAATTTCTTATAAATAAGGGCTTGGACTTTTTAGGAAATATCATTTTTTTTTTTTTTGTTAGGGAAGAAATGAAATTTCATAAGTTTAGCTTTAGTAAACTTACATTTAGAAATCATTCTTGTAAAACCTTGGGACAAGCAAATTATGGGAACTAATTTTTAAAAAATATTGATTTGAAATGAGAATTGGTTCAATTTGAGCGTAAAACTATTATTTAGTTAAAATCGCTTTCATAGAACCTTCGATGGTTAACCACTTTCTTAAACCCAACCACTTAAACATAGTTGAGGATTTTCACCTTGAGAGAGTGGGTAAGGATGGACAAACAGTGCGTACTGTAGGATAATGGACTGCTGCTAGGAACCTATGCAATATTTTTCAGCATGTCCCTTCCCCGATGATAAGAAATGCGTAAAAATTGGGTTAGCATAGACCTTCCTAGGTTGACTAAGTGAGAGTGACTCATACTCCTAGATGGTGCAAATAGGGCCCCACACATATATCCATCGCAAGCATACATGGCATAATAGTGTGAGTGGAATCTATCAAGTGTCGAAAATGTATTCATAAATTTTCAGTGGTTCTCTACACAACATCTTGTCTATCTAGGGAAGGCATCTCAAGCATATATGCTAGTTATGTGTGTGTGTGAAATCCTATGTGTGTGATTTGAGGAAGGCCATTAAATCAATATATATTTTGTAGTTGTACCTGTGCGCTTTTATTTATTTAGTAGTACCTTGCAAAAATAAACAAGAGTTAATGCAAAACAAAATATAATATACAAATTTGTTTGATAAAAATAATAGATAATAGATTTTGAAAATGTTGAGAATTCACTTCAAGAATTAGAGGTTAAAAGAGAATTTGAAGAATTGATGGGTGTGAGCTTGCTAAGTACATGGGGAACTATAGTCCCCAGCAAAGTTGCCATGTTGTCGCTACCCCTAGAGAGGCGGCTCCCCTTAGGTTTGGGAATGTCCCCTTGCTCTAAATCCGAAAATGAAGTCAGATTTTCATTCCAATGTATAGTTTCGTCTATATTAGACTGTATAAAAAAAACAAATTTGGGTGAAGGTCGGCCTGCACGTCCTAGCGGGCAAAACTTGGGGTCAAGATCACAACCTAGGATGGTATATCCATTTACAATTTTAAGTCTCAAATTGGAAATTCACTTCAAAGAATAGGGTTTAAATAAAAGAAAGTTAAAGATTTAAAGCAACCATTCGTTAAGGGATGTGGTGGGGTTCCTAACACTTTCCCACTTATAACAGAGCCTCTTTACCTAGATTTCTATTACACTAACCATGGCAACTCCAAACCTTCCTGAATTTAAGTTATGTTCACATGAATAAACAAAGGGAGGCACCCTTGAAAGGAGTCAAATAAGACCAAGATTTCCAAATTTCAAAAGCTTATCAAAAATCATTTTCAAATACCATTCATTAAGAAACACACTACATGCAGCCAATCAATAGCACCAGGGCATATCAATGCGCTCGTCACGTATGCATCCCCACACGTGGGATTACGTGGGTAGCAACAGGCACATCGATCGAAGTTTCTATTCATCCCGGTAATAAAAAGATGCATAGACATTTGAGGAGACAATATTGGTGGAAGGGGATGAAGAAAGATGTTGCTTGATATGTAGCATATTGTTTGAATTGTCAAGTGGTGAAAGCCGAGCATAAAAAGCTATTAGGACTACTACATTTACCCATTCCATAGTGGAAATGGGAGGATATCACCATGGATTTTGTGGTGGGACTACATCGTATACCCTACTAACACGATGCCATCTTGGTTATAGTGGATAGATTAACCAAATTTGCTCATTTTATACCGATCTGCATCAATTACTCAATGGAGAAACTGGCTAGAGATCCAATATTGTTCAGTTGTTCAGTTGCACAGGGTCACCAACTTGTATTATGTTGGATGGAGATCCAAGATTCGAATCACGATTTTGGGATACCTTACAAGAGGCCTTAGGAACTTGAGTGCAAATAAGTTTAGCATTTTTTCCTGAGACCGATGGAAAATTTGAGAGGACTATTCAAATCTTAGAGGATATGTTGAGAGCTTGTGACTTGAACGTTGGCAGTAGTTGGATTAATCACCTAACCTTAGTAGAGTTTGCTTATAACAATAGTTACCAATCGAGTATTAAGATGACTCCTTTTGAGGTTTTTTATGGCATCCTTGTAGATCACTTTTATATTGGGCAAAATGTAAGGAATTGATGTTGAGAAAAACTACAAAGAGGAACATAATGATAAACAAAAATCATAATACAATTCCTTAAAGCCCATGAATCTGATTGTGGTTCATACAAAACATAAAACCATAACTACAAGAAGGGTTAGAGCACTTACAGCTGATTCAAGTCTTCAAACTCCAAGCTTTCGAATTTCTGGACAGCAATGAATGATCATTGAACAAGCAGCTACGAGCAGCACAAATGCATTGCCTCCATGGTATCCATACCAAGCAAAAGTCTCCAAGCTGTCTTCTAGTTCTCCTTATGAATTGCTAGAAGAGGAGGAGAAGAAGAAGAGAGAGAGAGAAGGCACTCTAGATTTTGGCAAAGGTGAAGAGTGTAGAGTGTATTGCATGTCTGTCTAAGGCACATGCTAGTAGCCTTTATATAGATACCAAGGAGGGTCGGCCATGGGGGGAATCCCACTTTGTGTGGGAGTTGCAATTTTCCTAAATTGCACAATAACGCCTTCTATTTACATCCAATGCAAGTATGGCCCTCATGAACTATTCTTATGCATTCTTGCCCTTTCTCTCACAACTTTAAAATCCCTCTTTGCTTATTAGTGTGTGATCCATTGGGTTCACAACATTTAGTAGTAGGTAATGGCACTCAATGTCATATGGAGTGCCCAATGGAACACTTTCCATTAAGGGTCTAATTAGAACTCCTTCTAATTTCCTAATTGATTATAACTCAGTTATATCAATTAGGGTTTCTACTAACCATGAATAACATCTAGCAATGGGTTATGGTATGGTCCTAAATGAGGTGAATAATTATCGAACAAAGAACCCTTCAGTTATAGTCTAAGGTTACAATTACATCCCTTCATCATATGCAAATGTCTCTGATTAAACTAATAGGACATAGAAGTCTGTCAAGTCTCTAGTTCAATGCATTTATGAACCTATCCAAAATATCAACTCATAAAATGCACCATGAAAACCCTTTTCCATGATCATCATCATACTATGGCCACAGATTCACATGAGTTATATTTATGAGTGTTCTTATGAGAACATTCTCTCCCTTTTACTAGAAGTGATGGATCCCTTATTGTAGACACCCCATTTTCATCCCCCCATTCACACTTTTCCACCTTAAGAGCATTATCACATGTTGAGAATTACATCATTTTGGCACCAAATCTTTTTAGTTAGCCTCTATACATCCCAAAGAATCCATGGTATTTTCCAGGGTTCAATTTGGTTAAGTTTTGATAGCTAATAAGAACTTTTGCGACTTAAAGGGCATTTATGTCATTTCACATTGCATAATTTTTATTTGATATCCAATTCTCACCAAATTCATCCCAAGAAGATCCTAATCACCTTAGGATGTCATTTTTAAGCTTGGTTTAAAATTTGGTTAAGTATGGAGATGATTTGCTTAATGATGGTCCAAAGTAGGCTCGATTTGACTCCGTTCGTCAGTCCTTCTTATAATTGTTTCTTAATTTGATCCAATTGAGTCCAATTAATGCTTCATTAATATCAATTGGGTCTTAATTAAGGTGTATTGATGCTTGGAATTATTTTCGGGAGAGTTTGATTGCAACTAGGACTCCATTAGGGTTCAAACCTTAATGTTATCCCGATAAGCCTTAATTGATCTCTATGAGCTATATGGGCTTAACCCTTAATTAATTGACCAAGTGTGGCTCAATTAGGAGTATTTCAATCAGATTTTATGTAGAGAATTGATCCATGGTCGTTTTAAATCCAAAATCAATGGATTTGGACTTAAAATGGGCCAAATACATAGCATAAAGGGATAAAGATGCACAAAAGAAGGCAAAAGTGCACTACAAAGGCTACTAGTGGGCAAACGGCCACCAAGGAAGGGCAAGCGGCCACCAAGGGAAGGCCAAACGGCTTCCCAAGGTACCTAAATGGCCACCAAGGGTGCCTATTGGCCTTTGACGGTATTTTACCCTAGTTTGACCCTTATAGACTCTTTATCTTGCTAGAATTCGAATTTCCTATGAATTTTTGAAGTGTTTAAGATAGGAACCAGCTCTTGTGAGTGATTTAGAGCCCTTGGATCATCCCTAGCTAGATCCAATCTTGGCCATTCATTCCACCTACCTTTCACAATAAATAGGGTCTTCCCTTTCTTCATTCTCTACCAAGTCTTAATAGAGTACTCCCAAGCAAATGAAGAGCTTGAGTTCTTGATGTGGGGTGAACATTCCTATTAGTATCCCTTTACTTGAGACTCACTCTAAAGAAGAGCTTGGGCTCAATAGTTAGTGGGGAATGTTCCTACTAGTACCCTTAAGGTTGCGACCCATTCTAGAACTTAAAGGTGCGGAAGCTCTACCCGACTTGCGACTCCCTCCCTTGAGGCCATCTTAAAGCTTGGAAAGCGTCGAAGCTCTGCCCAATTTTCGACTCAAAAATCCCGAGGTTGCAAACAGAACTCTGCCTCAGTTCTGTCAGGTATAATCTCTAAACTCCATTGCTATGATGTAGTTGTTTATGTGATGATGTATGCTTCCATGAGTTTTATTATTCATAGGATTATATTAGTGTGAGCAGCACACCCTAAAGAAGAAATGTTTTAACCACCGCAATGGTTCGAGAGTATGCAACTAGTCTCAAAAGACTAATTGTGGAGAGGAGTAGCCACTTAGTTACTATCTAGAAACAATGAACCCTAGTAGGGTTCAGTTCGTTATAACCAGAGATTCTGGTTCGGAGCTAGGGTACATCATCAGGAAGGTGTTAGGCACCCGACAATGCCTGGTCGAAACCGGCCCCCACATGCAACGATTGGACATAATTAATTTAATATTATTTAAAATTAACCCTAAAACTTGCAACAATTATTATCACATAGTAATGAATGAAAATGCAAAATGAACAATTAAGGAACAGGTAATAAAACTAAATAGAATTAAAACAGCGAACAGGTTTTATGCCTGCAATTTATTTGGTGCGTACACATCTATGCCAGTTGCGTACGCACCCACATTCGGGTACCTGCACCTCTGTTAGCCCTGTTTTAGTAACTCATAAGCACGTTAAGCAGTAACAGTTATGTTGGGAATCATACAAGAGGAAAAATAGAAGTGCGGAATGTAAAATTTTTTCCTTTGATCCCCTAACCCATGAATCTAACTATGCATAACACAAAATCAAACCCTAACTACGAAGAGGGTTAGAACACTTACAGATTTGTTGTCTTCTCCTTTTTGCTCCAAGCTTTGACCTTGGACAGCGGTGAATGAGCAGCCCAAGCGTGTTGCCTCCAACGGTATCCACACCTAGCTAGGGCTTCAAGTCCTTTCCACATTTTCCTTGTTGTTGTTAGTGTAGGAGAAGAGAGTAGAGAGAGAGAGGGAGGCTGGAAATTTCGGCCAGCCCTTGGGGAGTTCAACTTCTGATGATGTCACACATCAAAGTGTGACTTATATAGTCCACACTCAATGGGGCCGGCCCTAGGGGGAAACCCTATTGGGGTTTTATGCAATTTCTCTAAATTGCACAATAACCCCTATAAATTATATCAAATATAAATAGGCCTCAAAGAACTATTCTTTATGCACTCATACCCTTTCTCTAATAGACTTTAAAGCTTATCTTGCATGATCAGTGTGTGACCCATTGGGTTCACATTATCAAGTAGTTGGAATAGCACGAGGTGTGCACAATGGAATTCTTTCCATTTAGGGTCTAATTGGAACTCTTTCCAATTCCCTAATTGATTATAACTCACTTATATCAATTAGGGCTTCTACTAACCATGAATAACACCTAGCATATAGTTCATGGTGTCTGTGAACCCCGGAAATTGGGCCCACGAGGGATTGAAAAGAAAGTGGGTTTGAAAAAGAAAAAGGAAAGGAGTCGCCACCTTATTTTTTAAAGGAAACAAGGAAAACCCTAAAAATCAGGTTGTTTTAGGAAAACAATTTGAATGACTCCATAAAAAAAGGAAAGGCAAAAACCAATCTTTTGAAAACCAAAGAAATCGGGGATTCGGAGGCTAAGTTATGACATGGGAAGGTTCTAGGCAAAGCCTATAGGCACCCATGTCACCCTTTCGGTCTCTCAGTTCATTTGGGCTAAATCAAGATCTTTCCATACAAAAATCAGCAAGTATATCATCACAAGAATTGCATGCATATCATATATTTCATTCATCCATCCATGCATAATAAGCAAATAAAAATAGAAAATAAAAAGAAGAAAAGAAAACATAAATAAACCTAGGATGCTTGGATCCTAGAACGGACTTGAGCCTCACGAAGAGCGCCTACGTACCATGCAACGAAATACATGGATCAAAGTCCACGTAGTTCGATTAGAACTAAGGTTAAATCCTAATATAAACCTATGGTAAAAACCCTAGGTTTCCTTATTTGATCAAAAGAGTTGAATATGATAGAAAGTTTGATTTTAGGAAAGAAATCCACAAAATGGAAACTTTAATAAAAACCAGAATTTTGTTGGTTAAGGAAACCTCTAATTAAACCATAGGATCATATTAAAAATTAACCCTAAATAGGGAGAAGAGAATGAGTTAAGAAGAAAGGTGAATTGGGGCACCTTCACACCCACTTACCTGAGCGCAATTAGCTCCAAGCATTTAGCCATTTCAGACATAAGTAGCCCTATTTGCCATGGGACAAATACCACACCTATTTGCACCCTTACAAGTGCTCAAAACCATGCAAAAACACTAACATGCAAATCTGGACAGAATAGTATTATGACCTAAAATCATCCACTAAGCATGCCAATAGCAAAAACAGCGAACAATAATAAGTCCTAACATATTCCTAGAACCATATCATGCATAAAAACCCTAAAACATACTAACATGCATGCAAAACTATCATGTTTACTCCATATGAAAAACATATACAGCAAACACAAAGAAAAACCAAATAAAAAAAGTCTACTTTATCATGCTATATGAAAACAAACACGAAACAATGACTCTAAAACCCTAAACTCACAAATATGCTTAAAAACATACAAAACATACTTTAATCATGCTAAAACCAAACTAAACAGAAATTAAATCATGCATATTAACTAACTAAAGCAATATAACATGATGAAAATCCTAACTCTAACATGCAATGACACTAATCCTAACACAAGGACAATAGGAGCACACGAATCATAACTATGCATTAAAAACCTAAAGGACAGCCCTAAAGCATGCTAAACAGTAGATAAAAAATAGATATTCCATGTATATTAACTAGCTAGAGTGTTAATACATGATAAAAAAGTCACCTTTAACATGCAATAAGCCTAACCCATATGAGAACCTAGTTTAAGCTTGAATAGAGAAGGAGAATACCTTAGGAAGGGCCTTCCTTGCTGCTGTATGCAATTGTTCATGGCTCCTCAGGTCTTTAGAGTGAATCAAACCAACACGAATCCTCCTCTTTGTCAAAGTGGTATCACAGCAAAGAGATCAAAACTCACTCAACTTTGAAAAGAAATAGAAAACAAAAAGAGAACAAGAGAAAAGAAAAAGTGATTCTCGTCACTTTGCAGCAGCAGCAACTTCAATCGCGTTTTTGGGTATGAAAACGTTGGATTTGGACAAAGCTTGTGAAATACAAAGTTGTATAGAATTGAATTAGCTTTCTAACAAGACCAATTTCATCAAATTCTGACTTCGGATGAAAAAGTTATGATTAAAATACGACTGCTGGTTTTCAGAAAATCTGCTGCTGAATTATGACGAATTTCACTCCCTCCAAACCCTCTTCTCCTCCCCCTTGTTTAAAGACATTAAGAGAGTATTTATAGCTGAAATCTGGAGTTTCCCTTTCCTTCCTGGACTAGGTTTCCTTGGAGAATAATCAAAAGGTATTTTATAATGATAAAAGACTTCTAATCTGAATAGGAAAAGGAAATTGTCTTTTATAAAAATTGGGAGACTGACCGCTAACACGCATGCACATGTATCGTATGTGCGTACACACACTCATCACATACGTACACGTGTTAGTGTCATGATTAAAATGGCTAATTTAATAAAATAATTTTCTTTTCATTTTAACCAAAAATCTCATGCTGTGATTCGCACTAATTCTTCAAGGATAATCCGTAAATAACCACACTAAACTCATCATCAGGGCCACGGGACTTAAGATGACAACCGGTACAAAATGATGACTAATGAAAGTCAATTTGAAAAGATTTGGTTGGTAATTGTGAGTCAATTAGAGCTAACCCAAGGAAGGGTCAATTAACCAACTTGAACTACATCGAGCCATTTTAATCCCGAGCCATTGACTTACCAAATTGAACCTAGAAATACCTTCATATGCATCCATATGAACTCCAATTGACAATTTGGAGATCATTCCAAGGTCAAATGAAAAGTTTGGGACTTAAAAGACGATTATGCCCCTCAAGTCACAAAAGCTCTTATTATCCCTCAAGATCAACTCCAATTTGAACCAAAATTCATATCCATTGTCCTTGTGACTCTAGAAAACTAATGCAAGTGACTAGACTCAAAAACAAAACAAAAACATGCATGAAATGATGAGCCCTAGTAAGGTGGTGCAAAAATGGGGTGTGACAGTGTCGTCCTTAATGAAGTGAATATGTATCTATCAAAGAACCCTTCTGTTATAGTTTCTAGGTTACAATTACATCCTTCCATTTACACAATGTCTCTAATTGAACTAATAGGACATGGAAGTCTGTCAAGTCCCTAGTTCAATTACTTTATACTTATTCATAAATATCAACTTAATGATGAACTTATGGAAACTCCTTTCCATATTCACACTGCCATGGCCATGGATTGAATGAGTTATATTATGAATGCTATATGAGACATTCTCTCTCTTTTTCCTGAGAGTAATGGATTCCTTGTTGATCACTCATATGCCTTCATACACATAGCAATAGGGCCAATGAACACCTTTACAGACCCTTGAATAGGATCTGCACTTAGTGTTATCAAACTTCTAAAGTTACATGCATAAGGTAACTATGGTGTCTCAGGTCTAAGGATTACTTGTACCACTATAACATTGAGAAACTGATTGACAGGCAGGTTAAAACTCCATTCAGTTTATCTCAAATCTTTGGTCACATTCAGTGTACCTATTCTATTAATAGGCACCCACCTGTTGGTTGTAGTGTCTCCACACAAATAGCTTGAGACTAGCTATCCTCCTATAGAGTCAACCTAACAAGTGCTAGTCCTATGGTTCATTATTGTCCATCATAGTGAACCTTCAACTAGGAATGATTTAGGAGTTTAGTACAGAGATATATTTACAGTCTCATAATTACAACTCGTTATAATTCAATATTCTTAACTCTAACTCCTTGGACATATTATGTAAATATAAATGATGCATACAAACATAAAAGAATAAGCCCTTTTATTAAATCAATAATAAATGTGACATACATAAATGAAATTAAATGATTGTTCCTTTATCCCTAAACAATCATCTCTATGATTGGCTTTAGGGCATAACTTTAACAATCTCCCACTTGCACTATAGCCAATCCACAATGTATCTAATACCCATTTCCTTTCTGTGGTGATCCAATTGCTCTTGGGTCATAGCTTTAGTGAAGGGATCTGCTACATTCTCTATTGTATGAATCTTCTGTATGCTAATATCACCTCTTCCAATGATCTCTCTAATCACATGGAATCGCCGCTCAATGTGTTTGGACTTTTGATGAGATCGTGGTTCCTTAGCTTGAGCAATAGCCCCGTTGTTGTCACAAAACAATGGCAAAGGCTTCTCAATGGCAGGAACTACTCCCAGTTCAGTAATGAACTTCTTCATCCAAACATCTTCCTTTGTAGCTTTTTATGCAGCAATGTACTCAGCCTCTATAGTGGAGTCCGTTGTAACATCCTGTCACACCCCATTTTTGTAACCTTAGCTAGGACATATCATTTCATGTAGGATTTCGAGTTCTTTTTGAGTCTAGTCTTTTGCATTGAGTTTCTATGGCATTGAATATCATGTGTATGAATTTTGAAGTGATTTGGAGTTCATTTCGATAGTCAATAAGAACTTTTGCGACTTTAAGGGCATAATAATCTTTTAAGCTGTATATTTTCCATTTGACCTTGAAATGAATCCCGAGTCATTCCCTCGAGTTCATATGAGTACATAGAGTCTATATATAGGTTCAATTTCATGAATTAATGGTTTAAGATCAATTCGGCTCATAACGGTTCGGGTTGGCTAAAAGACCCTTTCTTGGTTTGTTCAAATTGACTCACAAGACCCACTCAATTTTCTCTCATTTAACTTCAATTGGGCTTTATTTACATCCTAGGTATGTTTAGAAAGATCGAATTTTGATTGGGAAAGCATTTGGTTCGACCTTGTGTACAAACCCAAGCTTAGCGACGGTGAGGCACCATGGTTAACCACCTTTGTAAAACCTAAACATGCACCCATGGTCAAGGATTTTTGTCCTAAAATGTCTAAAAATGTGTTTCCCTTCGAAACATAGTCGTTTTGGCTTTTATTTCGTCAAAATTGGACTTAATTTGACCATTTTAGGACTTCTAAAGTAAGTAGGAGTCAAAATTGGAGCGGACTGTAGCAAGGCCTCGGGTAACCGTCCGGGGCTGGACGGTCAGCCGTCCAAGCCCAGACGACTAACCGTCCAAACCTAGTTGGTCACCCAAGAGACTCCATCCTCAACTAGGTTTCTAACTCTTCTTCCCCTCTTTTGACGATTTCCTCCGCCATTACAACTTGTTTCCTCCTAGGATTGTGTAAGTTTGAGTTGTTTGAGCACCAAGAGAGTCTCTAATAGCCCTAGGATCATTATCTAATGAATTAATCTTAGCCATTGGTTTAGGGGGTCAGTTCTCTATATAAAGGACATGATATTCAACACATAGGGGGAGGTTAATTGCACTTTATACTTAGAGAGAGAGAGAGCTACGAGTTTGGAGAGCTAGAAGGACATCAAGAGGAGGCTCTTCAACCCCAAGCAAGCAAGAGAACAAGGAGTTTGAAAACAAGGAAGGTTCTACAAGAGGTAACACTACTACAATAATAGAAAAAGATCACAGTTGAAAAAATAAAAAGATCACACTTTTTTTAAAAACTGTGATCTTATGGGTGGACAAAATATTTAATCATAGTTTCATTAAAAAGTGTGATCTTTTTATGCATTTTATCTCAGTTTTTTAAAGACCGTGATAATAGGGCATAAGATAGATCACTGTATTAAGTTATATTGTGATCTTTCTACAAAGATTTATTTTTTAATCAAACCTCAGCTTCTTTATCCCACGAAAATAAGGCGTGGTTTTTTTCTCACTTTCCCAGACTCACGACCTACTCTCCCTCCCATCTCCCATCTCGCATCTCTCAAACCCTAACCTTCTACTCAACAAACACACAGTTCACATAGCCACGACGCTACTGATCGATCGAGCCCCAATTACACGACCCCGTCGTACAACCGGTGGTCACGCTTGTTGCAATCGGAACCAGAGGAGACAACGGGAGTGCTGTTGTATAGCTAGGCAGCCAGTCGACGGTGTTAAGGGTCAATTCCAGCAGTAATTCCTTCAAGTTCTCCAACAAAGGGCTTCTTCTTCTCATGAACAAGGGTTCTGGGTGTCAAGAACAGGGTTTTTCTAAGGTTAGTGTCTAACTTCTTATTTTATTTATTTATTTTTATTTTCTCCTTCTCTTCTTCTGCAAATATGTGTAACCTGTCTACGACCACACGTTGGGTTGCTCTGTGTGAACCAATATATATATATATATTTTGGGGGTGGGGGGCTGTAAAGATAATCTTAAGCAGGGGCTGTGGTTGTTGGCGGGGGTAATTGGGTTTTGGTTTTTTCTTCAATCGTGTAAGCATGCATGCTACATGTTTGCTTTATTGCCTATGAGTTGGGTGAAGTCTTGTTTCCACTTGGTGCCGTATTAAAGGTGTATTGGGGTGTCTATTTCTGTTTTATATGTGTGTTGGTGGCTGTTGTTCTTATGGTATATTGAATCCTCTTTAATTCTAATAAAATCAATTTTCTCCAAGAGGAATACGATTATACTCGAGTGGGCTGATGGGGAAAAAAACCCTGAAATATTAATAAGCTAGTATACAATCGTTGTTGGAATACAATCACATGAGCTTTGGAGAACCCCCTGTTACCGCAGAGACAATTGGTGAGGCAGATGAGCTTCTGTACAGTGATGAAAAGGAGTCTGCAATTGGTAACTAAAGCAATTTGATGAATTGAACTTTATTTGGCCCTTCATTATGCTAGTGCTTCTCTTTTGCCGAATGGGTATCTCTTTATGAGAAAGGAGTCTACAATCATATTTAATTTTCCTGCACCAAAATCATTGTAGTGTGATCATGATCTAATATTATTAGTTTATGATGACAATGGACAAATTCACCACCCATTCACTATGGACCTCTTTCTTCTTGTGGGACATTAAAATGGTATGCCTAATAGGTGGAATGATACTCTAAAGACCATAGCATTTGTTCCAACTATTGAGATTCCCTTTGGATGTCGATATTGTCAGTAGACTCAGCAGTCAATTATTTACCCAGGAACTACTTAGGCCTTTATGTATTGTAAAAGAAAAAGATACTGTATTCACTTAAGTTGACTAGTTGAGTATTGGCTACTGGTCATGGCTTGCATATTGTAGGGAACTGAATAGTACTTCGGGTATTGAGGTTAACAAATGCACTCATAATTTACTTGTGAAAATATATGTTTTCAGAAACTTTTTTTGTTGCTAGTTGCAACTGATACAAATGGCACACATAATTTGGATATACTAAATTTGGCAATATTGGTCCAATCCTTGTTAGGAGACTTGAAAGAAACCCCAAACTTTAACCAATTCTAAATGGAAGTGAAATAGAGATTCTCCATCCTAAGGGAAAATTGGGATCCAAACCAGATCCTTTCAACTGGTTCAAGTTACCCTTTTGGGTAAGGTACTTGTTATAATTATGTAATCTTACATGCAATTTCAATATATTAGTGAGTTTGGAGCAACTTGAAATGGACTTGAAGCTCAACCTATAGATTGGGTCAATGGGCTAAGCTTGCTCTATGGGATGTGTGTTTCGAGGTTTATTCATGCCCATAGCCCATAAGCTATCTGCATCTTCGATGGTTTTCTAGAAGTTAGGTGATCTCTGTAGGTAGGGGTAGCTCTAAAATTGAGAATCATTAGCTACATACATGATAGCAAATCATTTGCCTATAGTTTGTATTAATCTAGTCATGCTAAGTATTAATAATAATATTATTATCATTAATTTAATATCACTTATTTTCTTTGTTAAAAAAAAAAAAGTTGCAATTCAAAATGACTTCTCTGGCATGATTAGGATCATTTAAATATCTAATTTAGGTAGTAATCCAAACAAACATGTTTGTTTGTTTCACATTATTAGTATTATTATCATTAATTTGATATAAGTGACTTTTAAACATGTTTGTTTCACGTTATGGAAAGGCATTGTCATGCCTTAGAAGTCGTTTTTGAATTGTAACCTTTTTTGTTTTCGATGAAGAAAGAATTGTAACTTTTGGAAATGAAAAAAACTCTAATATTTGATAATTTAAGATGTGCTTCCATTGTGCTTACATCAGATGGGTGAGAGGAATAACATTTTTTTAGGATACATTAACACTCAATTCGGTGGTTGCTATTATTTTCCCAACAGATCATCTCAAGCACCATTTATATTTGCAAAAAATTAAAAAATAAAACGGGGAATTTGAAAATAGAAATCCTTATTATTAGGATTGGCTTCCACCATTTTTTTACTCACAAATTTGATTTGGTAGAAACTAGAAAGTGATTGGTTATGGCTTGCATTTGTTGGACTTGAAGCATTTACCAATGCCAAATAAAACTAAGCAGTCGTGATGATTCTCATAACCTTTTAGAATTGTAATATCCATTTGCGTGCTAACTCCTAGACTTTTGGGCTGGTTTTTTTCCTCTGTATCACATTATATTTATTCAATAATAAAGTTTTTGTTTTTGTTGATAGAGAAAAAATAAAAATATTAAGAATCCTTGTAAGTTAGCATTAGCTTGTATCATCTTTTGCTTAGCTAGCTAGCATTTGACTACTTTTTGTTGTGTGCAATATTTGCAGATAAGATAGAGAATTGGGAGATGCACAAGCATAAATCAAGGCATTGAAGTATTCAAAGAAGGCGCGCAACTTGCATGTACGTGTCACGGAGTTCAGTTGAAGGCTTCAATCATCAAAGTCCTAGGATTTTCTTTTTCTATATATGGGGAGAATAATAGTGTTTTTTAGTCTTTTCTTTTAAGTAATTGGCAGTTAGTTTGAGATTCGTACATCAGATTGTTTAATAATTTGGCTATCTAATTAATGTATGTGATATCTTTCATTTATGAGATGTGTACCTCTTATACTAACTAATGGAATTATACTTTATAAGGCTAGCTTGAATTGTGTTTGCATGATAAATTTAATAGTTGAAATGTGATTGAAAGAATAGCAATAGGTTTCTCACTTACTAGAAGCAATACAGGTTTCCAAATAAATTTAAAAACGGAAAAAAAAAAAAATAAAAATGGGGAGAATAGATCACGGGTTTTTTTATGTGATCTTTTTGCAATATAGATCACAGTTTGAGAAGAAACCGTGATCTTTGTCTACCATTTGATCACGATTCTTGAAAAATTCACGGTTTTTGTGTAGTAAAATGATCATGGTTCATCATTAAACCGTGATCTTTAGTAAAAAAAGAACACGGTAAAAAATCGTGATCTAATGCGAACACTTTAGATCACACCTTAATAGATCACACTTTTGGTAAAAAACAATCACGGTAAAAAACCATGATTTATTGTAATAGATCACAGTTTTTTATAGTGATCTATTTTGATTATTGTAGTAGTATAAGCACTTCTTTTGAATGCTGAACATGGGTTTTCTCCTTCTCCTTCTCCTTTTTCTTCTATGATAGTTCTAGTGCATGATGTAACTCCACATGTTAGGATAGTTCAATGTTTTTATGGTGTGTTATGAATGATTTTGAGATGATTTATGGCTTTATATGCTTGATAATCCCTAGTTTACTAAGGTTTTGAAAGCATTATCTTTTCTATCCTCTTAAATCATGCATAGTTCACATATTTAGGTTGTTGTGATAATTGTCATGAGTTGATGCTCCTGTTAGTTAATATATATGATATGAATGACATTCATGATGATTTGAGCATGTGTTAGAGTCTTTTCATAGGTTTTTATGCATAGTTATGAAATTAGGGTTTCGATAACCCTAAAACACACAAGTTTCATATAGCATGCTTAGCTTAATTCTGTGAGTTGTTTCTCATCATAGTCATTCTATATATGCTGCATATAGTTGAATCATGCTAGGTTTGCATTCATGTACTAGATTTTATAGGGTTTTTTTGGAGATATTACCTTTTTCTAAGGATAATTATCCTTTTCGTTAAGTAAGGTTTTGCATGTTGGGAATCGAACTAGAGAGGAAAAACTACAAAGGCGGAATTAAAATTTTTCCTACGATTCCCAGAACCATGAATCTTAATTATGCTTAATACAAAACAAAAGCCCTAACTAGAAGAGGGTACAATTACTTACAGTTTGATATGGTCTTCTCCTTTATGCTCCAAGCTTTGTCTTCTCCTTTTTGCTCCAAGCTTTGTCTCTGGACAGCAGTGAATGAGCAGCCCAAGTGTGCTTCCTCCAACAGTATCCACACCTAGCTAGAGCTTGTTGTCTTTTCCTTCTTTTTCCTTATGGTTGCTAGAGGTGGAGAAGAGGGAGAGAGAGAAAGGGAGAGCTGTAATTTTTCCAGCCAGCCCTTGGGAGAATGAATTGTGCTCATGTGATCCCCACATAATGGGCATTATATAGCCCATTAATAGGGCCAGCCATAGGGGGATTCCTAACCCTAGTGGAATTTGTGTAATTACTCTTAATTACACAATTGGCCCACTAGTTTGCATCAAATACAAATTAGCCCCTTAAAGAACTTTTCTTTAATCACTTATACCCTTTCTCTCATAGACGATCAAGCTCTCTTAGCATGATCAGTGTGTGACCCATTGGGTTCACATCATCAAGTAATAGGAACAGCACAAGTTGTGCACAATGGAACACTTTCCATTAAGGGTCTAATTGAAACTCCTTTCAATTCCCTAATTGATTATAACTCATTTATATCAATTAGGGCTTCTACTAACCATGAGTAACACCTAGCATATGGCTTAAGGTGTGGTCCTTAATGAGGTGAATAGTCATTTACAAAGAACCCTTCTGTTATAGTTTATAGGTTAGAATTCCATCCTTCCATCAACACAATGTCTCCAATTGAACTAATAGGACAAAGAAGTCTGTCAAGTCCCTAGTTCAATTATTTTATACTCATTCATTAATATCAACTCAATGATGAACTTATGGAAATTCCTTTCCATATTCATTCTACCATGGGCCCATGGATTTAATGAGTTATATTCAATGAATGCTATATGAGACATTCACTCTCTTTTTCCTGAAAGTGATGGATTCCTTGTTGATCACTCACATGCCTTCACACACATAGCAGTAGGGCTAATGAACACCCTTACAGACCCCTGAATAGGATCTGCATTTAGTGTTATCAAACTTCTAAAGCTACATGCATAAGACAACCATGGTGTCTCAGGTCTAAGGATTACTTGTACCACTATAACAATGAGAAACTGATTGACAGGCAGGTTAAAACTCTATTCAGTTTATCTCATATCTTTGGTCACATTCAGTGTACCTATTCTTATAATAGGCACCCACTTGTTGGTTGTAGTGTCTCCACACAAATAGCTTGAGACTAGCTATCCTCCTATAGAGTCAACCTAACAAGTGCTAGCCCTATGGTTCATTACTGTCCATCATAGTGAACCTTCAACTAGGAATGATTTAGGAGTTTAGTACAGAGATATATTTAGAGTCTCAAAATTACAACCCTTTGTAATTTCATATTCTCAACTCTAACTCCATGGACATATTATGTAAATATAAGTGATGCATATAAACATAATAGAATAAGCCCTTTTATTAAATCAATAATAAATGTGACATATATAAATGAAATCAATTGATTGTTCCTAATCCCTAAACAATCATCTCTATGATTGGCTTTAGGGCATAATCCTAACAATCTCCCACTTGCACTATAGCCAATCCACCATGTATCTTATACCTATATCCTGTCGGTGGTGATCCAACACACTTGGGTTATAGCTTTAGTGAAGGGGTATTCTTTATTCTCTGTTGTATTAAACTTCTATATGTATATGTCATCTCTTCCAATGATCTCTCTAATCACTTGGAATCGCCGCTTAAAGTTTGGACTTTTGATGAGACCGTGGACCCTTGCCTTGGGCACTAACTTTATTGTTGTCACAAAAACAATAGTAAAGGCTTCTCAATGTTAGGAACCACTCCTAGTTCTGCAATGAACTTACTCATCCAAACATGCAGCAATGCGCTCAAATTTACAGCTCCACCATTTAAGGTGAGAACATACCTCGATGTTGATCTCCTATCATCATCGTTAGATTAAAATTTGAATATGTTATACCAACCATTTCTAAGTTTCTTTCTCCATAGACAAAGCATGGGTCCTTAGTTCTTCTCAAGTACTTAAGGATAGCTTTGACTTCTTCCCAGTATACCTTATCTGGGTCTACCCGATATCTGCTCGTAACATTTACAGCAAAACTGATATCTGGTAATGTACACAGCATGGCATGTGCTTTTAGACAACTTGATTTCATGTCTGACAGGAATTAGACTTCTCTTGAAATCATGCATTTTGAACCCATTCAAAATCTTGTCTATGTACATCGATTGGGAGAGACTTAGCATCCTTTAAGATCTATCTCTATAGACTTCTATTCCCAGAATAGAGGATGCTTCTTCCAAATCTTTTATGGAGAAACTCTTGTGAAAAACCAATTTTTCACTTTTTACAACGTCTCTACATTATTCCCTAATAAGTAGAACATCATTCACTTATAGGACCATAAATGTGATTGCACTCCCACTAACCCTTTATACAATCATGGTACAATGATGGGTTCTGTCTCAACAGGGACAGTGGTTGCATCAATGTTGGTTTTTGTCTCATTAGACAACTCTTTGAGTTCTATTTTCCTGTTGTTATCTCCTTCTTGAATAAACTCTTTTTCAAGAAAGATTGAAAACTTACTAACAAACACTTTTGTTCATCAGGATGATAGATATGATATCCTAAACTCTTTTTAGGATAATACACAAACCTACATTTAAGTTATCTTGATTTCCAATTTGGTTGCATTATATGTCTCTACATATGTAGTGCATCCCCATACCTTAACATGCTTAAGGTTTGGTGCTTCCCTTTCCATATCTCATATAGGTCCTAAGGGACAGCCTTGGTTTGAACTCTGTTTCACAGGTACGTGGCAATTTCTAGGGCATATCCTAACAAGGATAATATTAGGTCGTTGTAACTTATTATGGATCTAACCATATCCAATAAGGTTATAGTCCTCCTTTTGACACACCATTAAGTTATGGTGTTCTAAGAGGTGTCCATTGTGATTGAATATTTATTTGAACAATTTGATCTGAAAGATCACCAGTTAAATATTCGCCTCCTCGATCCAATCGAAGAGCTTGATACTTTTACTAGTTGGTTTCTCAACTTCATATCTGAATCCTTTGAACTTTTCAAATGATTCAGATTTGTACATCAATAAGTATACACACCCAAACCTAGACTGAATCATCGGTAAAGGTTGTAAAGTTAGAGAAACTTCTACATACATCATTATGTATATCTTGTTCTCTTAGGTTTATTAGCATTCAATTTAGAACTATCATGCTCCATTGCAATTCATATTTGCAAAAAAGTTTAGAAAATAAAGCCCATCCACATAAACTCCAGAAGTAATGAACTCTTCATTTAATAGAAAACATTTATTAAATCAAACTAAAACCTCGTTTAGATAAAACTGAAATAAAATTAATGTTTCTAATAACTTCTGGAATGTAAAGATAGCCAACTATTATTTCTAAACTACTCCATTAGGTAGAGTCAAGCAATAAGCCCCACAGCTAATGCAGCAACGTTTGCTCCATTCCCCACTTGTAGGGTTGATCCGCCTCTACTCTACCTTCTGCTTCCCACTAGATTCTGCATGGAATTCAAAATTCACATCAGAATTAAGTACCCAAGTGGAAGCAAAACTAACATTTAGTTTAGAGCATGATCCATACCTTCCAAAGGTTGGTTCTTTAGAGTATCCAGATACTCCCGGCAGTTACGTTTCCAGTGCCCATCCTTGCCGCAGTGAAAACAGGTTCCTTTGGCGTTGTTGTTACCTTTCTTCTTCCTCCGGGTACTCTTACCCTTGCTTATACCCTTGCCCTTGGGCTTGAGCTTAGACTTGGAAGTAGCAGCTTCATTAAATTCAAGCAAGAATTCTTTCCCATACAACTCTTGTATGTTGATAAAAATCTCGTAAGCACTTCCCATGGACTCGTGTTGCTTCTTAAGCTCGAGACTCATAAATACCATCATATAACACCTTGCCATGAGATCGTCGTCTATGCGCTTTTGGTAAGTGTCTTTCTCTTCTGAGTTGTAGCCTCAGCCGAAGCAACGGGAAGTGGATTATGAAGTGCATAGGTAAGATTCTTGGAATCCAAAACAATTTTTAGATTCCTAAGCCAATCAAGACAATTTGGTCCAGTTAAACGGTTGGTGTCCAATATTTTGGCTAACGGGTTGAGGTGAGCCATTTCAATGAACTACATATAAAAATAGAGAACTAGATTTCATTTTTAATCCATAATGATCGGGTCTTTAATCATAGGGTACTTCCCACTATTTTATCAAATTCCATACACCCTCTAATGGAATTCGGGAATCTTATTCTTAATGGGGATTGGGTCCCATTGTGACCTAGAAGCCTCACATTATAGTTTCTTGACTTCTAACCCACAATAAGAAGACAACTCCTTGTCTATTGCTTTATAAGCAAGTTCCAATCATTTTGCCTCTAGGGTACATACTCCTTACATTATAGTTTCTTGGAATACTTCCCTAATTAAGTTAAACCCATCATTCACACAGGTATGTTTCGCCAAATATATACCTCACATTATAGTTTCTTGGTATATACCAGTTTAGGCACCCCATGATATCTATATATGTGATAGTTTCAAGTAATGTCTTTAATATGGGTAGCTCCTACATGTCTGCAGCCAGGTACCCACATTAAGGGACGTTAGATGATCCTATAATGATGGAAGGCAATGAAAAATCCATTCCCTAATGTATTCTCCATTTCCAACTTAATATTAAAAGAGAGGGGTTTTAAGGGTCTCATCAAATAAACTAATCTAACATACATCTCATGCATTTAAATAAGAAATATATAACAACATTATATATATGTAATCCACTTATCGATATTAGTCCCTATAAGGTGACATATAACGATCTTTGGATTTGGAGCTATCTCTATTAATCTCATTAAAAGCTCCCACTATGATGATTATGGACTTTAAGAAGATTCAATCCAAACCAATGAATTGAATCTAAGGTCTAAGGTGGGTGTAGGTGATCGTAAAACATTCATTCGAAACATAGCATGCTCTCTTGAAAGTCTTCTCCAAGCTTTCAAGCCCTTCAATCTCCTCCATTAGCTTCATGGTCTCCACCATAGGCTTGTTGGGCTCCACCATGCTCCTTTAGGTCCACCATGCTCCTTAGTGCGCTCTCGATTACATAACATTTACATAATTTAAAGAAAGGGATACATAAGGGGAATGTGGGGTACATAAGAGAATGATAGAGAGAGAGAGAGAAGAAGATGGTGGCATGCAAGCCCCAAATAAATAATACATCACCAAAATTAACAACTCTTGAAAAATTATACAGCCCATTCATAAGACAGCCAATCACAATTGGTTTAAGGGGTATAGTCCATAATCATCATCCATCCATAACCATACAATCATATTGCATAATAAAGGAAATAACTGTAAGTAATAAACATATGGGCATTTATGGTAACTCTATTGATTGGTTTTCATTAATCTCATTAATGTGTCCTAATCTTATTAGGATATGCATAATTTCCAGAATTAATTAAGCCTTAACATTGAAGACATTTAATTTCAATTAATCAAATTAATTGAAACATATAAAGTCCCCTAATTAAACTCTAATATCAAATATTAGGATCTTTTTAATTAAACAAAACAATTTTATTTAATTAAAATAAAATTTCCAGATTTTAATTTAATCCTAAATTGTGTTTTAAACAATTTAAAACAATATAAAATTAATCATCATTAATTAAATAATCAATTTCGGAATTAAATAAAATCATTTTATTAAATAATTAGTGCATTAGGGTTTCCTAAAACCCTAAACCTTAAATGCATTAACTCTAAACCCTATGTGTAACCCTAATGCATTAAATGCCTTATGATTGGTCAATTAATGACCAATCATTTAAATCCTAGGTTTATATGGTATTAATGATTAGGATTAGGGTTTAATTAATGCCACCTAGGATATTAATTACACCTAATTAATATGCACTAATTAGGGTTTCTAAAACCCTAAACCTTAAACCTATTAAATGCCAATGATTAATTACTGAACCATTAATGATCATGATTGGTCACTAATGACCAATCATTTAACCCTAGGTTAGACACATTAATTACTAGGTTTAGTTATTAATTAATGCATTAATAGAATTAGGGTTTAATTAATATGAATTAGGGTTTCCTAAACCCTAAACCCTAGACATCATAAATGCAATTAATTATACCCTAATGATTAATAACCATGATTGGTCAATTAATGACCAATCATTAAACACTTTAATTATGGTAATTAATTGCTCAATTAGGGTTTTAATTAATGCCATTAATAGATTTAGGGTTTCATCATTAAAGGGAATTAGGGTTTCCTAAGAAACCCTAAGGCTGCCGCCACCTATAGTGGGCTGCCATGGCTAGGCAAGGCTGCCATGGCTTGGCCAGGCCATGGGAGGCCATGGCCAGCAAAGGGGGACTCAAGCTAGGGTGTGGGCCAAGCCCATGGACACGTGTGGAGTGGCCAAGAGGGCTGTCTTCTTCAAAGAACATTAGGGTTTCCTGAACCCATTGCTGGCACCACCATTGGAGGACCCCCAAGGTCACAAAAGTTTCTAAAACTTAATCAATTCGACTCCACCAACAAAACCAGCTTTTGTATCATGTCCCTACATGAATTACTAAACTAATTGAAGTGGTTTGGATGATCAAATCATCCCCAATTGTTCTAAACAATTCAAGAACAGTAGGCTGTCCAGAATTTGACAGCACACTGTACCTGATCACAAATTGATTTAAAACCCAGCAAGATGATTAATTCAGGTTACCAAATTATTTTTCCTAGCATCCTACATGTCTTAGGAAACTAATAAAATTGGTTTCATGCAATTTGGAGTTCCCTAGCTCAATATATGAACAAAACTCCATTGATGACTTTCTGCAGAAAAACAGCCTGCTGTATTCTTCCAAGAAATCAAACTTTTTGATTCTTTATGCATCAAGACTCCTTTGATTATTAAAGAATATGATCTATAGATCATATATCATCATCCTATAAAGATTATTCATCGATTTTACAGAAGTATCTGATCATAACAGTAGCAAGAACCCTAGGATTCTAAAACCCAGATTCAAACATGGTGGTCTTCTCCTTCTTCCTTCTGTTCTAGACTCATAATCCAATTATGATGCATCCGAATGCTTGGGAACCCTTTCCTACCATGTCTAGAACATAACCCAAGTGGTGGCAACCATTGCCATGCTTTTGATCTCCATCAAAAACTCACAATTGTGGCTGTTACATCATTCCCGAGCAAAACTGTCTTACCTGACAGCCTGTAGTAAAAAATTCATAACTTTCACTACAAAACTCGGATTGATGAACCGTTTGTTTGGTTGTAAAGCTGATTCGAAGAGCTTTCTAACCATATATGGCTCGAAAATTTTGGAGAAGAACTCTGATTTCGGCATGCAAAACAAGATGACGGTTTTTCATGGCTACCATGAAAATTGTTCTTCTTCTTCTCCAAACTCAATCCCCATTCAACTTTTGAATAACCAGCAGCCCTAAAACTATTTTAGAAGAGGAGTAGAAGGAGAATTAACCTAGGGTTCATTAATCCTAGGTTCATTAACCCTAGGTTCGGCCATGAGAGGGAAACCATTCTAATGCATGAACATAAATTCTAGATTTATTAACCAATCAATTTACCATGAATTACAGCCCATATGCAGTTTGTATTAGGCATAACCATGGCTTTGATACCACTGTTGGGAATCGAACTAGAGAGGAAAAACTACAAAGGCGGAATTAAAATTTTTCCTACGATTCCCAAAACCATGAATCTTAATTATGCTTAATACAAAACAAAAGCCCTAACTAGAAGAGGGTAGAATTACTTACAGTTTGATATGGTCTTCTCCTTTATGCTCCAAGCTTTGTCTTCTCCTTTTTGCTCTAAGCTTTGTCTCTGGATAGCGGTGAATGAGCAGCCCAAGTGTGCTGCCTCCAACAGTATCCACACCTAGCTAGAGCTTGTTGTCCTTTCCTTCTTCTTCCTTATGGTTGCTAGAGGTGGAGAAGAGGGAGAGAGAGAGAGGGAGAGCTGTAATTTTTCCAGCCAGCCCTTAGGAGAATGAATTGTGCTCATGTGATCCCCACATAATGGGCATTATATAGCCCATTAATAGGGCCGGCCATAGGGGGATTCCTAACCCTAGTGGTATTTGTGTAATTACTCTTAATTACACAATTGGCCCACTAGTTTGCATCAAATACAAATTAGCCCCTTAAAGAACTTTTCTTTAATCACTTATACCCTTTCTCTCATAGACGATTAAGCTCTCTTAGTATGATCAGTGTGTGACCCATTGGGTTCACATCATCAAGTAGTAGGAACAGTACAAGTTGTGCATAATGGAACACTTTCCATTAAGGGTCTAATTGAAACTCCTTTCAATTCCCTAATTGATTATAACTCATTTATATCAATTAGGGCTTCTACTAACCATGAGTAACACCTATCATATGGCTCATGGTGTGGTCCTTAATGAGGTGAATAGTCATTTACAAAGAACCCTTCTGTTATAGTTTATAGGTTACAATTCCATCCTTCCATCAACACAATGTCTCCAATTGAACTAATAGGACAAGGAAGTCTGTCAAGTCCCTAGTTCAATTACTTTATACTTATTCATTAATATCAACTCAATGATGAACTTATGGAAACTCCTTTCCATATTCATTCTACCATGGGCCCATGGATTTAATGAGTTATATTCAATGAATGCTATATGAGACATTCACTCCCTTTTTCCTGAAAGTGATGGATTCCTTGTTGATCACTCACATGCCTTCACACACATAGCAGTAGGGCCAGTGAACACCCTTACAGACCCCTGAATAGGATCTGCACTTAGTGTTATCAAACTTCTAAAGCTATATGCATAAGACAACCATGGTGTCTCAGGTCTAAGGATTACTTGTACCACTATAACAATGAGAAACTGATTGACAGGTACGTTAAAAATCCATTCAGTTTATCTCATATCTTTGGTCACATTCAGTGTACCTATTCTTATAATAGGCACCCACTTGTTGGTTGTAGTGTCTCCACACAAATAGCTTGAGACTAGCTATCCTCCTATAGAGTCAACCTAACAAGTGCTAGTCCTATGGTTCATTACTGTCCATCATAATGAACCTTCAACTAGGAATGATTTAGGAGTTTAGTACAGAGATATATTTAGAGTCTCAAAATTACAACCCTTTGTAATTTCATATTCTCAACTCTAACTCCATGGACATATTATGTAAATATAAATGATGCATGTAAACGTAATAGAATAAGCCCTTTTATTAAATCAATAATAAATGTGACATATATAAATGAAATCAATTGGTTGTTCCTAATCCCTAAACAATCATCTCTATGATTGGCTCTAGGGCATAATCCTAACATTGCATGGGAGCTTTCTGTGATGTGTTTAAGCATGAAATCACTTCTATTGTGTTCTAGTATATATATTTTATGTAGGATATGATGATTTCACCTCGCTATAGTGACTTTTTTATGTGCAATTATCTTAGGATAGTTTCGCTTAAGAAAGCTCGCCATAGGCAGGCCTATTTTCATGTGTTACATAAAATGTTATCTTTTTGGTTAAAATAGGTTTTGCTATCATGTTTATTGATATTATGGGAGTCCCTCATGATTGTTAGTGTGTCTTTGGTAGGTTTTTATGCATGTTAGTCAAGTCATTGCATGTAGGATTGAGTTGGGGTCCTCAGTTATTCATAATTCTTATTGTTTGCATGATAAATGGATGATTTTAGGCCTTGTCATGGTTCTGTCCAGATTAGTATATTGTTCTTCTTGCATGGTTTTGTGCACTTGTAAGGTTGCAAACAAGTACAATAATTGTCCTATTGCAAATAGGGCTGCTATTGCTTGAAATTGCTAATGCTTGGAGCTATTGCGCTCAGGTAAGTAGAGTATGAAGTGCCCTAATTCACTTTTCTTAACTTTTATTTTTTCTCTTCTCCCTCCCTAGGGTTATTTCTTAATATGGACACATAGTAGTTATCAAGAGTTTCCTCCATTAATAAAATTCTGGTTTTCTATCAAAGTTTCCATCTTGTAGAAGTTTTCAATTTTGGACTATTCAATACATTCTCAAACAAGGAAACTTAGGGTTCTTACCATAGGTTTGTATTAGGCTTTAACCCTATTCTTTTCAAACTACGTGAACTTTGATCCATGTATTTCGCTGCATGGTACGTAGGCGCTCTTCGTGAGGCTCAAGTCTATTCTAGGATCCAAGTATCCTAGGTTTTCCTTCTCTTTTCTTTTTTTTCTGTTTTATTTTCTTTGTTTGATTATGCATGGATGAGATGGATGGATGGGATATATGTTATGCATGCTGCCTTGTGATGATATATGCTGATATTTGAGTGAAAAAGATCTTAAATTAGCCCAATCAAATTAAAAGACCAACTTGGGCGATGTGGGTGCCTATGGGCTTTGCTCAAAACCTTCCCATGTTGTAACTTAGCCCTCAAATCCAATTTTCTGGTTTCAAAGACTTTGCTTTTCCTTTAATGGAGTCATGTGGTTTTGAAAATAAAATATTTTTATGGTTTTCCTCTTTTCCCTAAAAAATGAGGTGGCGACTCCTTTTTGTTTGTTGTCTTTCACTATACCTATCTTTTTGCTAGACCCTTGTGGGCCGTTTTCTGGGGTTCACACATCCTGTTTACAGCTCCTCCAATTTACAGCTCTACAATTCAAGGTGAAAACATACCCCGATGTTTATTTCCTATCATCATCATCAGATTGAAAATCTGAATCCGCATAACTAACCATTTCTAAGTTTCTTCCTCCATAGACAAGGAATAGTTCCTTAGTTCTTCTTAAATACTTAAAGACAGCCTTGACTGCTTCCCAGTGTTTCACACCTGGGTCTGCCTGATATCTGCTTGTAACACTTACACCAAAAGCAATATCTGGTCTTGTACATAACATGGCATATATTAGACTCCCTACTGCAGAAGCATAGGGAATCTTCCTCATGTACGCAATCTCCTTTGGAGTTTTAGGTGCCATGTTTTTAAACAACTTGATTCCATGCCTAACAGGAATTAGACCTCTTTTGGAATCTTCTAAATTGAACCTTTTCAATATTTTGTCTATGTACAATGATTGGGAGAGTCTTAGTATCCCTTTAGATCTATCTCTATAGACCTTTATTCCTAGAATATAGGATGCTTCTCCCAAATCTTTCATGGAGAAATTTTGTGAAAGCCACTCCTTCACTTTTGATAACGTTTCTACATTATTCCTAATAAGTAGAATGTCATCAACATATAGGACCAGAAGGTAATCGCACTCCCACTAACCTTCTTATACACACATGGTTCATCCATATTCTGTAGGAAACCAAACGATTTGATTGCCTCATCGAATCGGATGTTCCAGCTTTTAGAAGCTTGTTTAAGTCCATAAATGAACCGCTGTAGCTTGCACACTTTGTGGTCCTCACCACTGGATGTAAAACCCTCAGGTTGCTGCATATAAAGGTCTTCCTCAATGTTGCCATTAAGGAAAGCAGTCTTTACATCCATTTGCCATATCTCGTAATCGTTGTGTGCAGCTATAGCTAACAAGATCCTAATGGACTTAAGCATAGCCACTGGTGAGAAGGTTTCCTCATAATCAATACCATGTCTTTGTCGGTAACCTTTCGCCACTAGCCTAGCTTTGTAGGCCTGTACCTTTCCATCTGAGCCTATCTTTCTTTTGAAGATCCATTTGCAGCCAATAGGTACTATACCTTCTGGTGGATCAACTAAAGTCCAGACTTTGTTGGAATACATCGAGTCCATTTCAGATTTCATAGCTTTTAGCCATTTGTTCGAATCAATATCCAAAATCGCCTGTCCATAAGTAGTAGGGTCATCTGGGTGTTCTCTATCACCAAGGAACAATTCCTCTGCATTGTGGTTGAGAAATCCATATCTCTCAGGTGCAACAGATACCCTACTCGATCGACAAAGAGGTTGTGGTACATTAGTGGGTTCTGTCTCATCAAGGACAGGGGTGGGATCACTATCGGTTTGTGTCTCATCAGACAATTCTTTGAGTTCTATTTTCCTGTTGTTGCCTCCTTCTTGAATAAACTCTTTTTCAAGAAAGACTACAAACTTACTAACAAACACCTTTTGTTCATTAGGATAATAGAAATAGTATCCTAAACTCTCTTTAGGATATCCCACAAACCTACATTTAATTGATCTTGATTCTAACTTGGTTGCATCATGTGTCTTTATATATGCAGTGCAACCCCATACCTTAACATGTTTAAGGTTTGGTGCTCTCCCTTTCCATATCTCATACGGTGTCTTAGGGACAGCCTTGGTTGGGACTTTGTTCAACAAGTACGTGGCAGTTTCCAAGGCATGTCCCCAGAAGGACAATGGTAAATCAGTGTAACTCATCATGGACCTAACCATATCCAATAAGGTTCTATTCTTCCTTTCTGACACACCATTAAGTTGTGGTGTTCCAGGAGGTGTCCATTGAGATAGAATGCCCGCTTGAACAAAATGATCTAAAAACTCACCGGTTAGATATTCTCCTCCTCGATCCGATCGAAGAGCTTTAATATTTTTACCGGTTTGTTTCCCTACTTCATATCTGAATTCTTTGAACTTTTCAAATGCTTCAGATTTGTACTTCATTAAGTACACATACCTATACCTAGAATAATCATCGGTAAAGGTTATGAAGTAAGAGAAACCTCCTCGAGCATGTATGCTCATAGGACCACATACATCACTATGTATTAATCCTAATATGTCTGCAACCCTCTCACCATAACTGGTGAAAGGTGACTTGGTCATTTTACCTAGTAAACAGGATTCACAAGTTGGAAAGGGCATAGAAGCCAATGGACCCAATTGTCCATCTTTACACATATTGTTAATCCTATTCTCACTAATGTGACCTAGTCTCAGGTGCTAGTCATATGCGGAGTTTTCTTCATCTCTTGTTCTCTTGGGTGTGTTTGCATTCAATTTAGAACTATCATGCTCTATACAATTAACATTTGCAATAAAGTTTAGAAAATAAAGGCCATTCACATAAACTCCAGAAGTAATGAACTCTTCATTTTTAAATAAAGAACATTTATTCTCCTAAAAAACAAACCTAAATCCTTGTTTGGATAATACTGAAATAGAAATATTTCTTATAACTTCTGGAATATAAAGACAGCATGATAATTCTAAACTACTCCCACTAGGCAAAGTCAAGCAGCAAGTCCCTACGGCTAATGCAACAACGTTTGCTCCATTTCCCACTCGTAGCGTTACTTCTCCTTTACTCAGCCTTCTGTTTCCGACTAGGTCTTGCATGGAATTACAAATATGAGAACTCGCACCAGAATCTAGTACCCAAGTGGAAGCAGAGCTAACACTCATGGTAGTCTCAAGTATAAGAGCATGATCCATACCTTCCGAAGGTTGGTTCTTTAGAGTATCCTGATACTCTTGGTAGTTACGTTTCCAATGCCCATCTTTGCCGCAGTAAAAACAGATCCCTTTACCTTTCCTCTTCCTTCGGGTACTCTTACCCTTTCTTATTCCCTTGCCTTTAGGCTTAAGCACAGAATTGGAAGCAGGAACTTCAACCAATTCATCACATTCAAGCAAGAACTCTTTGCCATACAACTCTTGTATGTGGATAAAAATCTCGGGTGCACTTCCCATGGACTCGTATTGCTTCTTAAGCTCAGGACTTAGAGACACCATCATATAGCATCTCGTCATAAGATCATCATCCATGCACTTCTGATAAGCGTCTTTCTCTTGCTGAGTTGCAGCCTTAGTAGGAGCATTGGGAAGTGGACTTTGAAGTGCATAGGTAATATTTTCGGAATTCAAAACGATTTTTAAATTCCTTAGCCAATCAAGATAATTAGGTCCAATTAAATGGTTGGTTTCCAAAATGTTGGATAACGGGTTACGATGAGCCATTACGGTGATCTACATACAGAAAATTAAACAAAAAATTAGATTTCATTTTTAATCCATAATGATCGGGTCTTTAATCATATGGTACCTCCCACTATTTTATCAAATTCCATACACCCTCTAATGGAATTCGCAAATCTCATTCCTAATGGGGATTGGGGTCCCACTGTGACCTAGAAGCCTCACATGTTAGTTTCTTGACTTCTAACCCATAGTAAGAAGACAACTCTTTGTCTATTGCTTCATAAGCAAATTCCAATCGTTTTGCCTCTAGGGAACATACTTCTCACATGTTAGTTTCTTGGAATACTTTCCTAGTTAAGTTAAGCCCATCATTCACACAGGTATGTTTCACCAAATATATACCTCACATGTTAGTTTCTTGGTATATACCAGCTTAGGCACCCCATGATATCTCATATATGATAGTTTCAAGTAATGTCTTTAATATGGGTAGCTCCTACATGTCTGCAGCCAGGTACCCACATTAAGGGACGTTAGATGATCCTATAATGATGGAAGGCAATGAAGAATCCATTCTCTAATGTATTCTCCATTTCCAACTTAATATTAAAAGAAAGGGGTTTTAAGGGTCTCATCAAATTAACTAATTTAACATACATCTCATGCATCTGAATTAAAAAAAATGAACAGCATAATAATAATAATCCACTTATCGATATTAGTCCCTAAAAGGAGACATATAACGATCTATGGATTTGGAGCTATCACTATTAATCTCATTAAAAGCTCCCACTATGATGATTATGGACTTTGAGAGGATTCAATCCAAGCCAATAGATTGAATCCAAGGTCTAAGGTGGGTGTAGGTGATCATAAAATAACACATTCGAAACATGCATGTTGTCTTGAAACACTTCTCTAAGCTTTCAAGTCTTTCTTTCTGCTCCCTTGGCTTGATGGTCTCCACTATTGGCTTGTTGGGCTCTATCATGCTCCTTTGGGTTGACCATGCTCCTTAGTGCGCTCTCGATTACATAACATTTACATAATTTAAAGAAAGGGATACATAAGGGGAATGTGGGGAACATAAGAGAATGATAGAGAGAGAGGGAGAGAGAAGGTGGCATGCAAGCCCCAAATAATAAATTACATCACCAAAAATAAATTACAAATCTTGAAAAATATTATAACATCCCATTCATAAGACGGCCAATCACAATTGTTTTAAACGGTATAGTCCATAATCATCATCCAATCATAAACACACAATCATATTGCATAATGCAAAGAAAAACTGTAAGCATTAAAACATATGGGCATTATGGTAATTCTCTTGAATGATTTACATAAATCTCATTAATGCATCCTAATCTTATTAGGTTTTAACAAAATATCCAGAATTAAATAAAGTCTTAACATTTAAAACATTTTAGTTTCGATTAATCAAATTAATTTAAACATATAAAGTTTCCTAAAATAACTCTAATATCCAATATTAGGGTTTCCTTAATTAAACAAAACAATTTCATTTAATTAAGAATTTCCATATTTTAATTTAATCCCTAATTGTGTTTTAAACCATTTAAAACATTATAAAATTAATCAATATTAATTAAATAATTAATATAGGAATTAAATAAAATCAATTAAATGATGAATTAGTGTATTAGGGTTTCCTAAAACCCTAAACCCTAAATGCATAACCCTAAACCCTAAATGCAAGCCCTAATCATTAAATGCCTTATGATTGGTCATTTATGTCCAATCATTAAAACCCTAGGTTCATACGGTATTTAATAAAATGGATTAGGGTTTAATTAATGCCGAATAGGGTATTAATTACCCTTAATTAATTACACTAATTAGGGTTATCAAAATCCTAACCCTAGACATCATTAATGGTATTAATTATGCCCTAACAATTAATAAACATGATTGGTCATTTAATAACCAATCATTAACTTTTAATTAAGGTAATTAATATTCCAATTAGGGTTTTAATTAATGCCATAATGAAATTAGGGTTTCATCATTAACTCAAAATTAGGGTTTCATCCTTAACTCTATGCAGCCGCCGCTACCAAGGGGCTGCCTGAGCTTGGTTAGGCTGCCATGGCCACTAACGGCTGTGGGAGGCCATGGCCAGCCAAGGGAAAGGACTACAGGGGTGTGGGACAAGCCCTTGGACACGTGAGGAATGGTGGAAGTGGCTGCCATCATCAAGAACAATTAGGGTTTCCAAAAACCCTTTGCTGAAGCCATTGTTGTAGACCTTCAAGGTCACAATAGCTTCTAAAACCTTATCAATTCGACTCCTCCATTGAAACCAGCTTTTGTATCATGTCCCTACATGAAATAATAAGCTAATAGAAGAGGTTTGGATAATCAAATCATCACCAATTGTTCTAAACAATTATAACAACAGTAGGCTGCCCAGAATTTGACAGCATACTGTCCATGGTCAGAACTTGATTTAAAACCCAGCAAGATGAATGAATTAGGCTACCAAACGAATTTTCCAAGTATCCTACGTGTCTTAGGAAACTAATGCAATTGGTTTCATGCAATTTGGGGTTCCCTAACTCAAGTTCTAATCAAAACTCCATTGATGACTTTTCTGCAGGAAAAATCTGCTATGCTGTTCATGAAAAATTTTCAAACTTTTTGAATCTTTTTCCATCAAAACCTTTTTGAAACTTAAATAAAATCATATGCACATGATATATAATGATCCTACAATGGATTTGCATAAAAAATATAGAAGCTTTGATTGAATTTAATTGCAAGAACCTCTGGGTTCTAAAACCCAGATTCGACCCTTTGAAGAAAAACCCAGTTTTCCTTTTTCTTCTTCTCCCAATTCAAACCCTATGCAACCTTTGCATCAATGGTTACCCTTAACCATGATTTAGAAGAGGAGTAGAAGAAGAATAGACCTAGGGTTCCAAACCCTAGGTTTGGCCAAAGAGAAGAACAATTATGCAGTAAAATTTTTCCAGATTTTTGAATCATTCAACTACACCATAAATTCCAGCCCATATGTATTTTGTATTATGCATAATCATGGCTCTGATACCACTATTGGGAATCATACAAGAGGAAAAATAGAAGTGCGGAATATAAAAATTTTTCCTTTGATCCCCTAACCCATGAATCTAACTATGCATAACACAAAATCAAACCCTAACTACAAAGAGGGTTAGAACACTTACAGATTTGTTGTCTTCTCCTTTTTGCTCCAAGCTTTGACCTCGGACAGCGGTGAATGAGCAACCCAAACATGCTGCCTCCAATGGTATCCACACCTAGCTAGGGCTTCAAGTCCTTTCCACCTTTTCCTTGTTGTTGCTAGTGTAGGAGAAGAGAGGAGAGAGAGAGAGGGAGGCTGGAAATTTTGGCCAGCCCTTGGGAGTTCAACTTCTGATGATGTCACACATCAAAGTGTGACTTATATAGTCCACACTCAAGGGGGCCGGCCCTAGGGGGAAACCCTATTGGGGTTTTATGCAATTTCTCTAAATTGCACAATAACCCCTATAAATTATATCAAATATAAATAGGCCTCAAAGAACTATTCTTTATGCACTCATACCCTTTCTCTCATAGACTTTAAAGCTCATCTTGCATGATCAGTGTGTAATCCATTGGTTTCACATCATCAAGTAGTAGGAATAGCATGAGGTGCGCACAATAGAACTCTTTCCATTAAGGGTCTAATTGGAACTCCTTCTAATTTCCTAATTGATTATAACCCACTTATATCAATTAGGGCTTCTACTAACCATGAATAACACCTAGCATATGGTTCATGGTGTCGTCCTTAATGAAGTGAATATGTATCTATCAAAGAACCCTTCTGTTATAGTTTCTAGGTTACAATTACATCCTTCCATTTACACAATGTCTCCAATTGAACTAATAGGATATGGAAGTTTGTCAAGTCCCTAGTTCAATTACTTTATACTCATTCATAAATATCAACTCAATGATGAACTTTTGGAAACTCCTTTCCATATTCACACTACCATGGCCATGGACTGAATGAGTTATATTATGAATGCTATATGAGACATTCTCTCTCTTTTTCCTGAGAGTAATGGATTCCTTATTGATCACTCATATGCCTTCATACACATAGCAATAGGGCCAATGAACACCTTTGCAGACCCTTGAATAGGATCTGCACTTAGTGTTATCAAACTTCTAAAGCTACATGCATAAGGTAACTATGGTGTCTCAGGTCTAAAGATTACTTGTACACTATAACATTGAGAAACTGATTGACAGGCAGGTTAAAACTCCATTCAGTTTATCTCAAATCTTTGGTCACATTCAGTGTACCTATTCTATTAATAGGCACCCACCTGTTGGTTGTAGTGTCTCTACACAAATAGCTTGAGACCAGCTATCCTCCTATAGAGTTAACCTAACAAGTGCTAGTCCTATGGTTCATTACTGTCCATCATAGTGAACCTTCAACTAGGAATGATTTAGGAGTTTAGTACAGAGATATATTTACAGTCTCATAATTACAACTCTTTGTAATTCAATATTCTCAACTCTAACTCCTTGGACATATTATGTAAATATAAATGATGCATACGAATATAATAGAATAAGCCCTTTTATTAAATCAATAATAAATGTGACATACATAAATGAAATCAAATGATTGTTCCTTTATCCCTAAACAATCATCTCTATGATTGGCTCTAGGGCATAACTCTAATAAGTTAAACATAGGACTCTCTGACTACTATTATGTAGATCCTTATGGAATACAAGAACTATTAGCCCTAATAAGGTGCGTATGCATCATTGAGGATTGTGTACGCATCCTATGGGCATCCCAGATTCCAGAAAACAGAATAACCTAAACTAACCCATAACTAAATATCAAGAATACCGTAAGCGGTTAAAATTACAACGGAATCATGAGATCAAATATTTGCCTGATGTATCCAAATTAACATCATTAATTGATATTAATTCGGTAAGCAGGCAATTAGCCCTATTCAGATCCAACATACTCCACTATTATGATATTCAAAGCTATAACCAAGCAATAATCATTTATACATGCTTTTCACTAAAACCCTAACTCCTAATCATGCTTGATTAACAGAAAATATTTCTAACATCTTACACATGTGATTACACTCTTAATATGCATAATCTTATTACATGAATCTGAATGAAGGATTAAAAAACGGTTACCCTCAGGTTTGTTCGTCCTCTATCTCGATCGATCCTCCTTTGCAATCCCTTGGAATCATAGCTTTTCTTTCGAGCAATTCCTTTCTGTGTGAAGTAGTCTTTTCTCTCTTTTTTTTTCCCAATTTTTTGAACCCCCCTTACAGAATTATAATGGTATATTTATAAGGTTTGCTAGGGTTTTTTGGGAGTCCTTCCCCATATTGCTATCTCTTTCCCATCCCAAATGGACTCTAACTCTCAGTTGGACAGTCCTTATAAACAGGGAAATGCAGGTTCCAGAAGGATAAGTTTGAGTGCGTACGCGTACGCAACCCAAATAGTTGCGTACGCATGGTGCATCCTCACCCTGTGGTGATGCGTACACATGGGGTTTCTGTGTAATTTTGCTGAAGTCGTGTTGTGAATTTGCAGGCTTGCTCGAGATTATTTCACGTGCTTTTAAGTCAAACAGTAAAGATCTTCATTGGGATAAAAAGGATTTAGAATTATTAGTGGTACAAAATGGGGTGTCTATAATTGCCCCTCTTTCGATGTTACTCACTCATTGAGTTATAGCAGAAGACTTCATAGATCGAACCACTTTGACCACCTAATGATTCTAAATCATGGTTCAAAATAGCAATTCGGGTCGAATTAGGGGCTACCTAATTTACCTATGTACTCTTTACGAAGATCAGACTCGTCGTAGTTCAAAAGTAACAAAATAAAGCTTCACTTGGGCAGTGTTGAAGTAAAAATCAAAGGTAATCATTTTGAATTTTAAGAAGCAGTGACTCCGATGGAAGCCTGTAATCATGTAAATGAGTCCTTTGGCGAGGACGAACCTTGAAGAAGGCCTGCAATCATGTGAATAAGTCCTTACGGCGAGGACAGACCTTGAAGAAGGCCCACAAATCATGTAAATGAGCCTTAACGAAGGCAGGCCTTAAAGAAGGTCCAAGAATTATATGCACGGGCCTTGAAAAAAGCAGACCTTGAAGAAGGCCAAAGATATAGGGGCCTTGAAGAAGGCCAAAGCAATAGGGGCCTTGAAGAAGACCAAAGTGATAGGGGCCTTGAAGAAGACCAAAGTGATAGGGGTCTTAAAGAAGGCGGGCCTTAAAGAAGGCCAAAGATATGGGCCTTGAAGAAGGCCAAAGATACAGCCTTGAGAAAGGAAAGTGATAGGCTTGCGTACGCAACTTATTGAATGGCATACACAGCGTGCGTCTGCACCAAAAAGGCTTGCGTACTAATACTGTTATTAGCTTAAAAAAAAATAACGGAAGCGGCGTTGTTTCATCTAGAAGAGTGCAAAAAGCTGCAACTCCTCGTCTTCGACAGGACACCTTCCTTATTACTCCGAGAACTAGCCCTACAACTCCCACACCCCCATTCGCATTCTCACACACTCTCTCTACTAATCCCTTCTTCTCTCTCACTGCATCTCTCCCTCTCCATCGTTCCATCTCTCCTCTCTTTCTCTCGTACCTTCCATTTTCACCAAACCCAAAACTTCTCCCATAGTTTTGATGGCGCCAAAGAGAGTCTGTGGCGATGACGAGGGTTTCACCATCAATAGGTGGGACCCTCAACTCCGTACGAACGACATTCCAGCGATTCTCCATCGTCCCGAGGAGCACCTCTCGCATGGAACCAGGTAGTAAAGGGTGAGTTTATTTTTCTCTTTACAAACCCTTTTTTTTTATTTTTTTTATTTAAAGATTAGATTTTTATCATTGCATGTACCTCATGTGAATAAAAATGGATTCTTACCAACTGAAAAACCCTTCTCCTGTGAAATCTGGTATAAAACATTAAGAGATAGCCTCGGGTTGCATGATAAACAAAATCTGGGTTTTTCTATTGCGTACACAAGCTATATATTTGCGGATGCAACAACAATCCCCAAATTATCTGCGAGCTAGCCCTGAATTAAAACCCACAAAAGGCATCTAAGTGCCAACCAAGACTTAAGAGTTAGATGTCAAAAAGCACATGCAAAATGAAATGTAGTAGCTGAACTCATGGTGTGTACCCGGCGATGGTAGCTGCGGATGTAATTCGACATGTTTGGTACAACAAGGGGTATTCTGCATTAAAATTACGAAGAAATACACAACGGATAGAGATGCATACGCATCGTCATGATACGTATGTAGGGATAACTGTTGCATACGCAACCGATCTTGTTAAATCAGAAAGTGATACATACCTTCTTTATCTGCTATTAAATCAGAAAGTGATACGTACCTTCTTTATCTGCTGCTTGACTTACCTGACTTCTTACTTGGGCAGATTCCGAAGAAGAAATACGGTAGAGGTAGCTTAGAGAGCCTGACCAAGTGGTGGGGTAGATTGACCCTAGAGACTAGACAGTTGGTCACTGATGCAGGTTTTGGGAAGCTCGCATCTGACGTCATCTTCAGACACCCCAGTTATACCCTCATTTATGTTCTAGCTGAGAGATGGTGGGATACCACCTATACTTTCATATTGCCTCGCGGGAATATACGATAACGCCGCACGACTTCTATCGCTTTACTGGGCTTCGCATGAGGGGTAGGCGATTTTCTTTTGAGATCACTAAGTCTGAGCGCAAAGCGCTCACTTTATGGCTACTAGGTGTGCCGTGTTCGAATGCAACGATGAAGTACCCTGCTTTACTGACAGTCTATCTAGACAGCGGCTAGGAGACTGATGAGGAGTGCACGCAGATGGCTAGGGCTTTTATCATGTACCTGTTAGGCGCCTATCTAGTGGCCAACAGTGCGCAGACTATGGAGCCCGGTTGGCTATTAGCTCTAGAGGACTTGGCCACTACTAGAGAGTATGGTTGGGGGAGCATTGTTTTATCCCATCTGTACGTCACCATGGATTCCCTGAGTCGTCAGGTGTTTGATCCCATTGGCTGTTGGTGCTTATGGGGGGAGGGTAAGCTTCCTTCTCTTTTCTAATATTTCCTTGTAGCACATTTCAATTTCTTTTCTTTTTATTTTTATCTGCCTACCATGATTTTGTGAATTGTATAGCTGTGGGCTTGAAAGTATCTGACCTTAGAGCCGTTGATTGAGGGAGATGAGGCCTCGCATACCATGGTCTGAGAGTTCTTGGACCGGCTGGATAGGGTATATCCTTCTCGCTTTTTTCTTTTTTCTTCCTTTATCTTTTTTTTTTCCTCTTTTTATTTTTTCTTTGACCACACTAATCCTTTCTTTTTGTAGGTTAATGCTCACCCTTGGGTGGGGGCTCCTGAGTTAGGGCCTTAGGAGTGGGAGGATGATGCTCGAGATATGGCAGAGGTTTCCCGTCTCTTGTCGTACCCACGAGCGTGAGCTTTCGGGTGGTGCCTCAGCTTACAGCTGATCCCGAGCTTCACTTTCGGCTACCCTATGACCCACCTGCTTTCTCTCTGATCCCGTACTCGATGAGCTCGGCAGACTTGGAGGAGTGGCGCAAGGGGATCCATTATCTGTCTCGGCTATTGGGGCCACCTGAGACCTATCCGACATTTGCTTGTGAGTGGCTCATGCCTCGCCTCATAGGTCATCAGGTAGATTTCTGTCCTTGCAAACTTCCTCCCTATTTCTATATCCCTTATCTCATTTTATTCCTCCCTTGTTAGGTTCCTATGCTGGGTGTGCCTAATGGTGGATTTCCCCTGATTTTTCCCTCCTGATATGTCCCATTGTTTCGCCGTGATGGCCGAGTCCGTGACGTGCGCATCCAAAGAGATTTTCAGGCCTATCCCTGCCCCATTGCTCCGGGCACGCGCCAGGTATACTTTCCTATTCCCTATAGACACATGATTATGACATGATGAATGCATGTCCTAAGTTTCCCCTTTATTTGGATTATAGCTGACGATACTCGAGACTGAGTTCATCTATCAGATGATAGGCAGACTCAATCAGATGTGCATTGACCAGTCGCAGATCATTATGTAGCTGCACGGGGGTCCCGGAGTTGGTGGCGGGGGCGGTGGTGACAACGATGACGATGATGATAGTAGAGATGATGAGGAGTAGAGCGTGGAATAGCCTCCTTGAGGCCATGGTGGTGCCAGTTCGTCCAGTGCCCATTCTAGGAGGCACTAGTTTATTTGATTTATGAACAGCCTTATTATTTATTTTTGGACACCTTTATTATTATTCAATTTTTGCCTTGGACGTCTTGGGGGATGTACTTTAGACACTTTACTTTTGGTATTGCTTCTTTTAATTACCTACTTTTTTCATAGCTTTGATTACTTGCTCTTATTTCCCCAATGTGAATGTTAGTTTATCTCTTTGGAACTCTGAGATTGGCACACCTATTTGGTGTAATAGCGACTCATGGGCGAAATAGCTAGTGCGAGTGAGAAACCGAAAGCATGGAAACTGAATTAGGATAGGCTATTTGGACCCAATGTGAAATTAGGGCAGGTGCGTACGCATACACATATCTCATGTATGCACCCTGATGCATATGCATTGACAACTTATGCGTACGCATCGTGTATCAAGTCCTGGTTCTTCTTGGACTAGGAGTCTTGATTTTCTCTATAAAAGCGAACGTCCCTCTCCTTTCTGCTTCCAAAAACTAGAAGATGATGGGAGACTCTAAAACATGAAAGACCATCCTACGGTGGTTCCGCAGCTTAGACCGTTGAGCCCGGGATGAATTCGACGTGAAGTTCAATCTTCCCTTCCTATTCGATTACTGTATGGCGAATATCGACCTCCCTTTCTTGCATGTGGTGATGGAATTTTGGGACCCTTGTCGGCATGTCTTTCGTTTTAACAATATTGAGTTATGCCCTACCATGGAAGAATTTGGTGCCATCTTGGGTCGTAGCCAATTTTCCCATATTCTGCTCCCGACTGTCGACTTTATTAAAGCTAACGAGCTTTTAACTGCTTTTGGGATTTCTCCGCGGGTTGCTCATGCATGGTATTCAAATTATCATGTCGACCTTTTGTCTGTGGTGACCCATTTTCAGAGTCAGCTTATTCCGACAATTAGCAGCATCCGAGACTATTACCTGAGCGCGTTATGCTTCTACGTGATATCCACCATCCTTTTTAACAATCCTGGTAAGGTTCATGTATCTCTAGTGCGCTTTTTGCCCCAACTTAAGGAAAAGAACCTGGATACTTTGAATGGCCTGGACAAGGTGGCTCATGGCGAGAATTCAACAATCAGCGGCAGTCCTTTGCTTCTGCAAGTTCTATATTTCCTCCCTTGTTGCGTACGCATTTGTATATTATGTGTACGCATGGTGCGTCCATAAGGTTCCTAATGCGTATGCACCATGGCAGTCCTTTGAACTTCTCTTTTTCCCTACAGATTTGGCTTTTTGAATGGCTACAATTGATCCCTGAGCCTATGGAATGCTCGTGGTCTTATCAACCTTAGCATTATCGGCGTTGTTCGCTTCTAAAGTCCTTCCCTAAGGACGAAGTTATTCGCGATATGCTGACCTATATGCCTTGTTATATCATTCGGTGGTATTGTCCGTGGTGGAAAATTTGCGACATGACTCTAAAACTTGTGTTGCCCCAGTGCGTGATCCTAGTCGGCTTATCAGAAGTATCTTTCTATCCTACCCTTCATATTCAAAGACAATTTGGATTGCCCTCAAAACCCAATCAATAAAGATCATCTTGGCTACACATGCCCCTTATAGTTCCGAATCATTGAGCGCATTCAAGAAATATGGTCAATATGGATTCAGATCCATCAAGTTGCTGCTCCCAAAGTTATTAGTCCCTCTACTTCGTACTATCCGTGGCTTACTCAAGATCTCAAGGCATCAGATTCGTCGAAGAACCACCACAAAAGAAAGGCGAGTGGAGTAGAAAACGTAGAACTCAAGAAAACGAAGAAATGATTTGCAATGTTGTTGCTCCCCTTAAAATTTATTTGTATTGTATTTTAATTCCCTTCTTTAGACTTATTAATTAATAAATGACCACCAAAGTATTAGTTGAAATCATCAATAAAATGAAATTATTTCCATTAACTTCGGAATTGATTGGATCCCTTGTCTATACAGAATTGGTCTACTTAAATATAATACTTCCGCAATCGATCCATATTGACGGGGTTTGTAAACTCATTCCCCTCCTTATCCATAATTTTAACGGCTCCACCTGGTAGTATGGTCTTGATAATGTATGGGCCTACCCAGTTTGGTTTGAACTTGCCCCTAGGATCTGAGACATAGGCTAATACTTCCTTTAGCACTAGGTCTCCTTCCTTTAGGTTTCTCAGTTTCACCCTTTTATTGAATGCTTTGGCCACTTGACGTTAATAACCTTGCACGTGGTATAGGGCCTTGAGCCTCTTTTTATCCAAAAGAGCTAGCTGCTCGTACCGTCTTCTTGACTATTCAGCTTCTGGGATTTGATTTTCCATCATAACCCATAGTGATTCTACTTCTAATTCCACTGGTAATACTATCTCCATGCCATATACCACAGAATAAAGAGTTGTCCCAGTTGATATTCTAATGGATGTTCGATAACCCCATAACGCATATGATAGCCTATCTGTTTAGTCTATATATGTCTTGGCCAATTTGACTAAGATGCGCTGAACATTCTTATTGGCCGCTTCTACTGCCTCGTTTGTCTGTGGCCTATAAGGCGAGGATTTATGATGCTTAATGAGGTATTTCTATAACACATCCTGAACTTCTCCTTGAAAATGTAGTCCGTTATCTGAAATAACTTCATGAGGTACCCCATACCTACAGATAATGTCCCTTTCAATGAACTTCGCCATGTGCTTAGCTTTTATCTTTGTATAGGCAGCTGCTTCCACCTATTTGGTAAAGTAATCGATGGCCACCAATACATACTAGTGTCTGCCTACTGCTTTAGGAGTGATCTTTTCGATGATGTCAATCCCTTAAACTGAAAACAGCCATGGTGATGTTAACTGGTGTAATTCAACTGGAGGCATATATTGCATATTGGAATAAACTTAGCACTAGTGACATTTCTTCACATACTATATGCAATCTGACTCCATAGTTGACCAATAGTAACCTAGTCTAATCAGTTTTTTTGACATCATCATTCTGCTCATGTGTGGTCCGCATACCCCTTTGTGTACCTCAGTAATCAATACGCGGGCTGCTCCCTCATCAACACATAGTAAATGCGTGATGTTGTGTGATCTCTTGAATAGTTTTCCCCTACATATGATATACTGTGTAGCCAACAGCCTCAATGCTCTACAATCCTTCTTATCGGCTCCTTTTGGATATCTTCCCTACTCCAAAAAGTTTTGAATATCAAAATACCATGGTTCACCATCATTAGGTTCTCCATCTATAGTCATGACCATGGTTTCATAGGCTGGTTGGGATTTTTGTTGTACGATAAGGGGTTGTAGTGGACTCCTGTAGGGATATTGATCAGTGAGGCTAGAGTGGCTAAAGCATCGGCAAACTGATTTTGGGCTCTTAACAAGGGGTAAAGGTTCTTTTTCGGAATTTCTGGGCTAGGCTTTCAAGGTAGCTTTGGTAAGGCTTCAGGTGTTCCTCCTTGCTTTTCTATATGTTCTGAACTTGTGCGATAACCAACGCCGAATCTCCAAAGACTTTTTACTTCTTAAACTCCCAATGCCAGCGATGCTTCTAGCCCTGCTATACATGCCTCATATTCTGCCATGTTATTAGAGTTCCAAAAGTTCAGTTTGATTGATAATGGTACGTGGGAATCATCTGGTGCAATAAGGATAACTCCGACCCCATCCCCATACTGATTTGAGGTTCCATCAAAGTACATCTTCCATACCTTTGCATATTCTACCAGAAAGAGGTCTTCGTCTGGGAAATCATCTTTGAGAGGTTGCCCCATGACTGGGTGCTCGGCATAGTACTCTGCCACTGCTCCTCTCTTTATTGCTTTCTGAGTTACATGGGTTAAATCGAACCATGCCAGCAAGAATAGCCATCGTGACAACTGCCCGTTCAACGTAGGTTTTTCAAATAGGTATTTGAGGGGATCCATCTGGGAGAGAACCCATACTTCATAGTGTACTAGGATGTGCTTTAACTTCTGGATAGCCTAGAATAACGCGAAACATGAATTTTCCACCACTGTGTATCTTGTTTCATACCCGTGCAACTTCTTGCTTAGATAGTAGATGGCATGTTCACACCCCTGATCATCTTGCTGTGCTAGCATTCTCCCTATGGCTTCCTCTAAGACTGATAGGTAAAATAATAGAGGTTTCCCCTAGGCGTGGTGGAACCAGGACTGGTGGATTGGTCAGATACTCTCTTATGGCCTCAAAAGCTTGTTGATATTGGTCATTCCACACTTTAGGCTCTCCCTTTTTCAACAGTTTGAAGATGGGCTCACAGGTCGACGTGAGTCTTGTTATGAACCTACCGTTAGGATTATGCCCTAGAGCCAATCATAGAGATGATTGTTTAGGGATTAGGAACAATCATTTGATTTCATTTATGTATGTCACATTTATTATTGATTTAATAAAAGGGCTTATTCTATTATGTTTATATGCATCATTTATATTTACATAATATGTCCATGGAGTTAGAGTTGAGAATATGGAATTACAAAGAGTTGTAATTTTGAGACTATAGATATATCTCTGTACTAAACTCCTAAAGCATTCCTAGTTGAAGGTTCACTATGATGGACAGTAATGAACCATAGAACTAGCACTTGTTAGGTTGACTCTATAGGAGGATAGCTAGTCTCAAGCTATTTGTGTGGAGACACTACAACCAACAAGTGGGTGCCTATTACGAGAATAAGTACACTGAATGTGACCAAAGATATGAGATAAACTGAATGGAGTTTTATCCTGCCTGTCAATCAGTTTCTCATTGTTATAGTGGTACAAGTAATCCTTAGACCTGAGACACCATAGTTGCCTTATGCATGTAGCTTTAGAAGTTTGATAACACTAAGTGCAGATCCTATTCAGGGGTCTGCAAAGGTGTTCATTGGCCCTACTGCTATGTGTATGAAGGCATGTGAGTGATCAACAAGGGATCCATCACTCTCAGGAAAAAGAGAGAGAATGTCTCATATAGCATTCATAATATAACTCATTAAATCCATGGCCATGGTAGGATGAATATGAAAAGAGTTTCATGAGTTCATCAATGAGTTGATATCTATGAATGAGTATAAAGTAATTGAACTAGGGACTTGACAGACTTCCATAGTCCTATTAGTTCAATTGGAGACATTGTGTTGAAGGAAGGATGCAATTGTAACCTATAAACTATAACAGAAGGGTTCTTTGTAAATGACTATTCACCTCATTAAGGACCACACCATGAGCCATATGCTAGGTGTTACTCATGGTTAGTAGAAGCCCTAATTGATATAAGTGAGTTATAATCAATTAGGGAATTGGAAGGAGTTCCAATTAGATCCTAAATGGAAAGAGTTCCATTGTGCACACCTCGTGCTATTCCTACTACTTAATGATGTGAACCCAATGGGTCACACACTGATCATGCAAGAAGGGCTTTAAAGTCTATGAGAGAAAGGGTTTTAGTGAATAAAGAATAGTTCTTTATAGGCCTATTTGTATTTGATACAAATAATAGGGGTTAATGTGCAATTAAGTGTAATTACACATAACCCTATTAGGGTTTCTTCCCCATGGCCAGCCCCCTTTAGTGGGCTGCCTATATAAGTCACACTTATGTGTGACATGGCATAATAGGCTTGCACAATAAACCCTAGCCGTCCAGCCCCTTGGAGGCTCTCTTCTCTCTCTCTCTCTTCTCCACCTCTAGCAACAACAAGGAAGAAGAAAGAAAGGACTTGAAGCTCTAGCTAGGTGTGGATACCGTTGGAGGCAGCACACTTGGGCTGCTCATTCACCGCTGTCCAGAATCAAAGCTTGGAGCAAAAAGGAGAAGACAAAAATTCTGTAAGTGTTCTAACCCTCTTTGTAGTTAGGGTTTGATTTTGTGTTATGCATAGTTAGATTCATGGGATTGGGAATCGTAGGAAAAATTTTTATATTCCGCACTTCTATTTTTCCCTCTTGTTCGATTCCCAACAGTGGTATCAGAGCCATGATTATGCATAATACAAAATACATATGGGCTGGTAATTATGGTGTAGTTGAATGATTCAAAAATCTGGAAAAGTTTTCTGCATAATTGGTTTTCCTCCATGGCTGAACCTAGGGTTTGGAACCCTAGTTCAATTCTCTTCTACTCCTCTTCTAATTGATGGTTAAGTGTAGCCATGGATGCAATAGGTTGCATAGGGTTTGAGTTTGGAGAAGAAGAATAAGGAAACTAGGGTTTTATAAAACTGTTATGAACAGTTTTCATGGTTGCCATGAAAAACCGTCATCTTGTTTTGCATTCCGAATTCAGAGTTCTTCTCCAAAATTTTCGAGCCATATATGTTTAGAAAGATCTTTGAATAAGCTTTCCAACCCAACAAACGGTGCATCAATCCGAGTTCTGTAGTGAAAGTTATGAATTTGTTACTACAGGCTGTCTGGAAAGACAGTTTTGCTCGGGAATGATGCAATAGCCACAACTTTGAGTTATTGATGGAGATCAAAGGCATGGCAATGGTTGCCACCACTTGGGTTATGTTCTAGACATGGTAGGGAAAGGTTCCCAAGCATTTAGATGCATCATAATTGGATTAAGATGCTAGAACAGAAGGAAGAAGGAGAAGAACACCATGGAGGCTGAATCTGGGTTTTAGAACCCTAAGGTTCTTGCAATTAATTCTAATTAAAGCTGCTGTATTTATGATGGAAGATCATTGTAGGATCATTATATATCATGTGTATATGATTTTCTTTAAGTTTCAAAAAGGTTTTGATGGAAAAAGATTCAAAAAGTTTGAAAATTTTTCATGAACAGCATAGCAGATTTTCTCTGCAGAAAAGTCATCAATGGAGTTTTGATTAGAACTTGAGTTAGGGAACTCCAAATTGCATGAAACCAATTGCATTAGTTTCCTAAGACATGTAGGATACTGGGAAAATTCGTTTGGTAGCCTAATTCATTCATCTTGCTGGGTTTTAAATCAATTTCTGATCATGGACAGTGTGCTGTCAAATTCTGGGCAGCCTACTGTTATTTTAATTGTTTAGAACAATTGGTGATGATTTGATCATCCAAACCTCTTCTATTAGCTTAGTATTTCATGTAGGGACATGATACAAAAGCTGGTTTCAATGGAGGAGTCGAATTGATAAGGATTTAGAAGCTATTGTGACCTTCAAGGTCTGCAACAATGGCTCCAGCAATGGGTTTGGAAACCCTGATTGTTCTTGATGATGGCAGCCACTTCCACCACTTCTCACGTGTCCAGAGGCTTGTCCCACACCCCTAGGATGTTCTCCCATGACTGGCCATGGCCTCCCACAGTTGTTGGTGGCCATGGCAGCCTAGCCAAGCTCAGGCAGCCCCCTGGTAGTGACGGCTGCATAGAGTTAAGGATGAAACCCTAATTTTGAGTTAATGATGAAACCCTAATTTCATTATGGCATTAATTAAAACCCTAATTGGAATATTAATTACCTTAATTAAGAGTTAATGATTGGTCATTAAATGACCAATCATGGTTATTGATTGTTAGGGCATAATTAATACCATTAATGATGTCTTGGGTTAGGGTTTTGGAAACCCTAATTAGTGTAATTAATTAAGGGTAATTAATACCCTATTTGGCATTAATTAAACCCTAATCCCTTTTATTAAATACCATATGAACCTAGGGTTTTAATGATTGGACATTAAATGACCAATCATAAGGCATTTAATGATTAGGGCTTGCATTTAGGGTTTAGGGTTATGCATTTAGGGTTTAGGGTTTTAGGAAACCCTAATACACTAATTCATCATTTTAATGATTTTATTTAATTCCTATATTAATTATTTAATTAATATTGATTAATTTTATAATGTTTTAAATGGTTTAAAATACAATTAGGGATTAAATTAAAATCTGGAAATTCTTAATTAAATGAAATTGTTTTGTTTAATTAAGGAAACCCTAATATTGGATATTAGAGTTATTTTAGGAAACTTTACATGTTTTAAATTAATTTGATTAATTGAAACTGTAATGTCTTAAATGTTAAGACTTTATTTAATTCTAGATATTTTTGTTAAAACCTAATAAGATTAGGATGCATTAATGAGATTAATGTAAATCATTCAAGAGAATTACCATAATGCCCATATGTTTTAATGCTTACAGTTTTTCTTTACATTATGCAATGAGATTGTATGTATGTGCTTGGATGATGATTATGGACTATACCCTTTAAACCAATTGTGATTGGCCGTCTTATGAATGGGATGTTATTATTTACAAGAGTTGTAATTTTATTAAGGTGATGTAATTTATTTGGGGCTTGCATGCCACCTTCCCTCTCCCTCTCTCTCTATCATTCTCTTATGTACCCCACATTCCCCTTATGTATCCCTTTCTTTAAATTATGTAAATGTTATGTAATTGAGAGCGCACTAAGGAGCATGGTGGACCCAAAGGAGCATGATAGAGCCCAACAAGCCAATGGTGGAGACCATCAAGCCAAGGGAGCAGATTGAAGGACTTGAAAGCTTAGAGAAGTGTTTCAAGACAGCATGCATGTTTCGAATGTGTTATTTTACGATCACCTACACCCACCTTAGACCTTGGATTCAATCTATTGGCTTGGATTGAATCCTCTCAAAGTCCATAATCATCATAGTGGGAGCTTTAATTTATGAGATAATTGTATTAGCTCCAATACCATAGTTTGGTATATGTTACCTATTCACTTAGGGACTAATATCAAAATATGGTACTTTATATATGTTGATATATAATAGCATGCGATGTATGATTTATAATAGCATGAGATGTATGATTATAAATAGCATAATTTATATGTTTAAATTTTGATACATAGGATGCATGTTAATTTGATGAGACCCTTTAAAACCCCTCTTATTTAATATTAAGTTGAAAATGGAGAAGTCATTGGGAATGAATTCTTCATTGCCTTCCATCATTATAGGATCATCTAACGTCCCTTAATGTGGGTACCTGGCTGCAGACATGTAGGAGCTACCCATGTTAAAGACATTACTTGAAACTATCACATATAAGATATCATGGGGTGCCTAAACTGGTATATACCAAGAAACTAACATGTGAGGTATATATTTGGCGAAACATACCTGTGTGAATGATGGGTTTAACTTAACTAGGGAAGTATTCCAAGAAACTAACATGTGAGGTGTATGTTCCCTAGAGGCAAAATGATTGGAACTTGCTTATGAAGCAATAGACAAAGAATTGTCTTCTTATTGTGGGTTAGAAGCCAAGAAACTAACATGTGAGGCTTCTAGGTCACAGTGGGACCCCAATCCCCATTAGGAATGAGATTCCCGAATTCCATTAGAGGGTGTATGGAATTTGATAAAATAGTGGGAGGTACCATATGATTAAAGACCCAATCATTATGGATAAAAATGAAATCTAATTCTCTGTTTATGTAGATTACCTAATTACTCACCTCAAAACCCCTATTTCCTAATATATAGGATATTGATAGTTTGACTAAACCCGATTTCTTTGATTGACTTAGGAAATTGAGAATTGTTCTCAATTTCAAAAGATTGTTTATATACTATTAGGCCTTTTCTTAAAGGCCCTCCACAAAACATCCTAAGAAGAAAAAGACACTATGCACAATTGGCATCTTGTTGCCATGCTATATGATAGTATTGATGACTAATGAGCTTCAAAAGCAAAATTAGTCAATGCAAATGCCTTTGATGTCCTACATCACATACAAAGGTTGTATGGTGAGTAAAATAATACTATAAAGTATAGTACTTATAAAGGACTTCTTTTGGACTAGGATGTAATAAAAGTTGTTTATTAATAATCATTCTTTTGGAAAATGATTAATCACATAGAATAGCTTGAGAAGCTAGATGTGATTTAAAATGGAAGCATAGAGCAAAGCAAGTCTTGAAAAGTCAAAGACAAAGAAATATAATTATTTTGTAGTAAATATAAGGTATTGTAAAGGGAACTTGATAAAGTATCAGTCTTCCTAGAAGAACCAAACTTTTGAAGTTTTGGTTCATGCTCTAAACTAAATTGTTGGTTAGTTCTGCTTCTTGGTTTTTGGATTCTAGTGTAATCTAAATCAAAGTAGAAAGTTAAGTAGATAATAAGTTACCTTTAAAAATTTTAATAGAGCAAGAGTTGCTAGATTAATTTTGGGAACTTATTTCTTAACTAGGTCATTTAAGACATTCTAGAAATTTGATTTCTGAATTTAAATGACTAATTAGAGCGAATGCAACGTATTCCGAGAATACAAGAGATGTAGAGACTCTCATTTAAATGTAACGATTATGACTTGGTTATGAGATGACCAAACCCATCTTTTACTTGGTGAAGTGAAAGAGTTACATTTCTAAGTTGACTAATACATTGTGATGTATATAGTCATGTAGAGCATGCATTCAATTACAGTAGACTTATCTTAGAATACCATGGCTCAATGGTGAATCTAAGAGAACGAATTGAACCCTATTAAGATATGGTTTGATCCATGATGAGTTTTACTAATGTATTCATCTAGGATATACCTTAAAATTGCTACATATTGATAATTTAGGGTTCACTCCAGTTTTGTCCCAATTATATCAGATATGATATGGGAAGAAACCCAACTTAAAGAAGTTAAGGCTTGGGCTTGTGCTACGTTTGTATGGAAACATAATGTAGACAATCTGGAAATAAGGTCAAGTAAGTGTTGAATTGTGGTATATCCTAAAAGTGGTTGGGATAGTATTTCTATTACTCTAATGAACAAAAGTTGTCCATTAGGATGATTGCTGGATTTTCTTGAGAAAGAGTTCATTCAAGAAAGATGCAAAAGTAGATAGAATTTACAGAATTGTTTGTAAAGCCACAAACCAACAAAGATCCAACCCTTGCCCCTATTGAGGCAAAACCTTTAATTACACCACATTCTTTTCATAGATCAAATTGGATATTTCTTTAACATAAGAGAGATATTGTATCTCCATTAGAATGTGAAAGAATTGTTCTTTGGTGATAAAGATCACCAAGATAATCCTATTGATTATGATGAGGCGATGTTTGACATCAACTTGAGAAATGACTAAGAGTCATTAAATCCAATATGGACAGGTAGAGACCTAAAAGGCTTGGCTATTTAAGAATGTTTTCAACATAGGCAAAAAGTTGTCTATAAAGAAACTTGTTTGATAATAGTTATGCTGAAATCCATTTGGATCTTGTTATCTATAAACACACATTTTGAATATGAGATATGTCAAAAAGGATATAAAGATGTTATATCAAATGGTGAAAACCCATAAAAGTGTGTAAGTTATAGAAGTCTATTAATAGACTACAAGGTTCTCATAATTAGAACATTTATAAAGTTGAAGTAATCAAATTGTTTGATTTCTCTCATTGTATAGATGGACCATGAGTGTATAAAAGGTTAGTGGGAGTGCGATCGTTTTTCTTTATCCTAAGTATAGATGACATCCTAATCATTATGAATGATATATGAATGACATCCTAATCGTTTTGGTTTTTGGAGAAAAACTAATTCATGAAAGATTTGGCAGAAGCATCCAACAAGATCTATAGAGATAGATCATATAGATTGCTAAGTATCTCCAAATCATCAAACATAGTTGAAATGTTGAAGGAGTTCAACATGGAGAATTCTAAGGGAGGTCTGATTTACTTCAGATAAGAATTCATTATTCAAGGGCATGTGCCCTAGGATAACACAAGTAAGGTTCTTAAAGTGTTAAGAAGCCTTATTCTACACTATGTATTGAACCTGATATCTATTATGTTGTAATTGTTACAAATAGTTATCAGTCAATTCAAATTTGGAATATTGGATTGTATATGGAAATTGTAAACTCATAGTAGATGGGTATATGGATTTGGATATAATCCATATGGGGTATATTTTATATTCACTTTAGTTGGTGAAATACTTAATGGAAGAACTGTATGAAAGATACAGTGGATTCCATTATTAAGGGTGAATTAATTGTCACATTGTCTAGGAGACTGTTTGGATCTATAAGTTCATTTAGAACTTCGAGTTGTTCCTTCCATTGAGTTGCCCACACCTTGTTTTGTGACAACAATGGGTCTATAGCTCAAGTATAGGAATCATGGTCTCATCAAAAGTCCAAACACATAGAGTGACAATTCCAAGTGATTAGAGGAATCATTGGAAGAGGTAATAGATACATTACAGAAGATATTATCTACATAAGTTTTTGTAGACCTACTGACTAAAGCTTTAAAACATAATTGGTTATGTCTAAGACCAACATCTTGAGAAGATAGGTGATAATAGCTTAAAATTGCATTAATGTTATACTTTCAGTAGGCATTATCATATTTATTTGGCACTTAATTCTGCATTTTACACATTATACATGAATTCTCTTGATACATGCTCTTATGCTTAAAGTGGTGTATTAATGTGTGTTTTATTTTTGTAGGAAGCCAATTTCCTATGGTCAAGCATTCTAAATTTATTTGGAATTATATGGAAGCTTTGTAAAGTTGAAGTGCATTAATTTTAGAAGATTTTAGCAAAGAAATTGGCAACCCCAAAGTTGGAAAGAAGATTAAAAAGGAAGTTTGGAGCAGTTACCGTATTTTAGGCCATAACTTTTGACTCCGAAGTCCAATTGATGCGAAATTGGTGTCCCTGGAAAGCTGATTTGAAGCCCTACAATATTGTATTTCACGAATTTTTCGTGATTTCAACGTTTAGTAGGTCAAAAACGGGTTACAAGTTAGCCCTACTGGAAAAAACCGGGATTCCTAATTTGTTTCCTAATTTTTCTCCTCTTTCTTTTGGAAACCCTAAGATCACATGGAAAGGAAAAGGTGGCTGCACCTCTATATATTACTTCTCTTCTTCTCTTCTACAAACACCTCTCTCTTATTCTTCTTCTTCTACCTCTCTTTAGTTTTCTAGTATCATGAGTAGCTAAACGTTTTGCTAAGGCTAGGAGTGAAGCCACAACAATTATTTGGTATTTGTTTAAGGACTCTTTCATGGATTTAATGTAAGGTTTTATAATTTTGATTGATTTTGATTATTTTGCAAAGTATTTATTCTGTATAATTCTTTTATTTATCGTTAACTCCGGGTACGGTGAATGCTTAGAATTCCCTGCGAATTAAATTACTAGTTTTCTCATGCATTAAATCAATCAATCTTATGAATCCATATTTTTAGAATTGTTTTGAATAAAATTAATTGTTACATCATCCGACTGGGGTCATCCTTCGTATGAATCTCAGTTGAGTTATAAAATTGAGTCGTTAGTAAATAACTAATACTTGTTGTGAGTGGACCTCTGAACCTTAGTGCTTTTAAATTATTGTTTTCAATTAAACTAATTCTCTACAACCAAGCAACCAAATTTCTAAAATCTTTTCTCAATCTTTTCTGCTAATTATTCCCCTTCCCTGTGGTTCGACCTCGGACTCACTGAGAATTTATTACTTCGCGACATCCTGCACTTGGGAGCATTATTAAAGTCGCAGCAATAGGTATGCGATACATGGTCGATTGTCTTTAGTGCAAGTGGGAGATTGTTAGGATTATGCCCTAGAGCCAATCATAGAGATGATTGTTTAGGGATTAGGAACAATCATTTGATTTCATTTATGTATGTCACATTTATTATTGATTTAATAAAAGGGCTTATTCTATTATGTTTATATGCATCATTTATATTTACATAATATGTCCATGGAGTTAGAGTTGAGAATATGGAATTACAAAGAGTTGTAATTTTGAGACTATAGATATATCTCTGTACTAAACTCCTAAAGCATTCCTAGTTGAAGGTTCACTATGATGGACAGTAATGAACCATAGAACTAGCACTTGTTAGGTTGACTCTATAGGAGGATAGCTAGTCTCAAGCTATTTGTGTGGAGACACTACAACCAACAAGTGGGTGCCTATTACGAGAATAGGTACACTGAATGTGACCAAAGATATGAGATAAACTGAATGGAGTTTTATCCTGCCTGTCAATCAGTTTCTCATTGTTATAGTGGTACAAGTAATCCTTAGACTTGAGACACCATAGTTGCCTTATGCATGTAGCTTTAGAAGTTTGATAACACTAAGTGCATATCCTATTCAGGGGTCTGCAAAGGTGTTCATTGGCCCTACTGCTATGTGTATGAAGGCATGTGAGTGATCAACAAGGGATCCATCACTCTCAGGAAAAAGAGAGAGAATGTCTCATATAGCATTCATAATATAACTCATTAAATCCATGGCCATGGTAGGATGAATATGAAAAGAGTTTCATGAGTTCATCAATGAGTTGATATCTATGAATGAGTATAAAGTAATTGAACTAGGGACTTGACAGACTTCCATGTCCTATTAGTTCAATTGGAGACATTGTGTTGAAGGAAGGATGCAATTGTAACCTATAAACTATAACAGAAGGGTTCTTTGTAAATGACTATTCACCTCATTAAGGACCACACCATAAGCCATATGCTAGGTGTTACTCATGGTTAGTAGAAGCCCTAATTGATATAAGTGAGTTATAATCAATTAGGGAATTGGAAGGAGTTCCAATTAGACCCTAAATGGAAAGAGTTCCATTGTGCACACCTCGTGCTATTCCTACTACTTAATGATGTGAACCCAATGGGTCACACACTGATCATGCAAGAAGGGCTTTAAAGTCTATGAGAGAAAGGGTTTTAGTGAATAAAGAATAGTTCTTTATAGGCCTATTTGTATTTGATACAAATAATAGGGGTTAATGTGCAATTAAGTGTAATTACACATAACCCTATTAGGGTTTCTTCCCCATGGCCAACCCCTTTTAGTGGGCTGCCTATATAAGTCACACTTATGTGTGACATGGCATAATAGGCTTGCACAATAAACCCTAGCCGTCCAGCCCCTTGGAGGCTCTCTTCTCTCTCTCTCTCTTCTCCACCTCTAGCAACAACAAGGAAGAAGAAAGAAAGGACTTGAAGCTCTAGCTAGGTGTGGATACCGTTGGAGGCAGCACACTTGGGCTGCTCATTCACCGCTGTCCGGAATCAAAGCTTGGAGCAAAAAGGAGAAGACAAAAATTCTGTAAGTGTTCTAACCCTCTTTGTAGTTAGGGTTTGATTTTGTGTTATGCATAGTTAGATTCATGGGATTGGGAATCGTAGGAAAAATTTTTATATTCCGCACTTCTATTTTTCCCTCTTGTTCGATTCCCAACACCTATTGATGTACTATAATCTCCCCAGGAAGCCTCTTACCTCCTTTTCCGTCTTTGGTGGTTGCATTTCTAATATAGCCTTGATTTTGACAGGGTCAACTTCTATTCCTCTATTTGTCACGATGTGCCCTAGAAGCTTCCCTGACGTTACCCCAAATGTGCATTTCTATGGATTCAACCTCAGTTTAAATTCCTAGATTCTTTTGAAAAACTTCTTTAGATTGCCTAGGTGTCCCTCCCTGGTTTCCAACTTCATTATCATATTGTCCACGTACACCTCTACATCTCAGTACATTATGTCATGTAATAATGCCGTAGCCATCCATTGATAGGTTGCTCCCACATTCTTTAACCCAAATGGCATCACTGTGATCACTGTGTAGCAATAGGTCCCCTACCCGATAGTGAAGGTTGTCTTAGTCATGTCTTCTGGTGCCATCTGAATCTGGTTGTATCCGAAGAAACCGTCCATGAATGACATTAATGCACTAGCCACCGTATTATTGACCAAAACATCTATATGAGGAAGGAGGAAGTCATCCTTGGGGCATGCATTGTTAAGGTCTCAATAATCCACACATACCCAGACCCGTCCATCCTTTTTTGGCACCTGTACTATATTGGCAATCCAATCGGCCTAATCCACTGCCCATATGAACCCCATTTTTAACAACTTGGTGACTTCTTCCTTCACTTTCAGTTGCCATCCGGGTTGCATTCTCCTGAGTCGTTGTTTTACGAGTTTGAATCCTTCTTTGATAGGGATGCGATGCTGTACAATTTCGGGATCAATCCCCGGCTTGTCTTCATATAACCATGCGAATACATCTTGAAATTCATCTAGTAATGCGATGGGATTGGATTGCTCGGTCATAGTTAACGTGGAAACAATCTATACGTTCCTAGGATTTTCCTCAGTGCCTAAGTTAATTATTATAGTTTCACTTTTTAATGGTTCAATGTTCCTTTCATGATCCTCATTGATTACTTTGTTTAAATCAGGGTCTTCAGATGTTAATGCAATATATTCTTCGAGGGACACATCAACATAAGCAAAATTAGAGTTTATTAAGAGAGATAGTTACATCAGTGGCAGCCTCGGAGGCCTTATTAGACTCAACAGACTCAGAAACTATTTTGGAAATGAAACCTGAGATAGGCTCACTTTTCTCTAGAATTTTGCCATTGGCCCCAATATATATAGTGACCCCTGCTTCCATATTCCAAGTCCACGAACTAGTGCCCCCATTGGCGCTTGTGATCAGCTTTGCTAAGTCTGCAGCAGCTTTTTCTTCAATCACAGCCAGTATGCCTAGATTGTGTTCGGACATCAACAAGTTCTAGCTCTCGATTCCCAGGTTATCGGCCCAATCCATCTTCAGCACCTCTTTCTTTGGCGACCCTTCCTTGATAGGCTCCACCCTCAGTTCTTTAGCAAAAAATATTTCCAATCCCTGCATCCGTTTCCTATTCTTCTTATCCATCCACGGCTCTAGGAAACCACAGAAGGGGAAGTTTTCTCCTTCTTTGATGAAATTCCCGTTGAGGGTGTTTTTGTTATTTAGGCATCCCTTCTTTTCCTTGGTATCCTAGACCTTTTCGATCTTTTTGTGCACGGAAGTTTGAAAACTTAGTGATACCCTTACCATCTTTTCTCATTCCCATACCTAGTATATATCCCATTTTCTTCATAATGTGAGCAACCATGTGCCCAATTCCGTTGCCAAAGTCTGGGAATATCTTCTCTTTTTCTTCATTCTTTCTTTCCAGCATCTAAACCAACTCGATTCCTCTCCAACCCAGATTCTCTTCACCTTCCTTAATGCCTAGTACCTGACCAGTGATCTCTCCATCTCCATTGATTACTAGTACTCCCCCTTCCCATGGTAATTTGATCTTTTGATGCACAGTGGATGGGACGGCTTGCAGAGGGTGAAGCTAAGTTCTTCCCAACAATAAATTGTAGTTGGCAGGTACGTCCATGACGCAAAACTTGACCATGGACTCAATGGGTTCCACCTTGCAGCATGCTTTGAAAGTGCCTAGTACACCCCTAGAACTGTTGTTATACCTTCTTACGGTCATGGCAGAAGGGGTAAGTTCTTCTTTGAGAACTCCTAAGCGAGTTACTGTGTGCAGAGGGCATACATTTAGTGCTAACCCATTATCCACAAGGACTACAGGGATCCTCAACCCGTTGTACTCAACCGTTATATATAGTGGCTTGGCATACTCTATCCCTTCAGTAAGGAGATCTTCTTTTGAGAAAGTCAGGATGGCTTTATCTGAAGATTCAACCCCCATGATGGATAACACCTGTTGAGGAGTAGTTTCTATGGACACCTCTTGCCTGGCCAGTGCGTCCAACAGTGTTTATCTGTGCCTCTTGGAAGCCACCAATAGCCCCTACAAGCTAATATTGGTTTGGGTCTTCTTCAACTGCTTCAACACTCTGTCTTCCTCGTCTTCTCTTCCCAACTCTCCTACTTAGTGCCTTAGTTCCTCTATGTCTACCTCTTGGTTCACATCCTTTCCAGGGTGATCACTTTCCAAGTGAGATGGCTTAAAATGCCTCTCTGCTTGAGTGAGATGCATTATGTCTTCGCCTTTTACCTCTTCCCAGGATCTCTTCCCCTTACCTCCTTTTCCTCATCGCTATCATCCCATAGCGAGCACACAGTTATGATCAGTGCAGATGGATCTCGCTCCTCCTCTTCTTCTCTAATTATGTTCGCATATGGCAGTGCATTTTTATAAGTTGGAATAGGGTTTTGGTGCACATTAGGCTTCTTTTCTCCCTCTGGTGGTGGCAGCTTACCTGATTCAATCATGTCTTGAATTACATGTCTCAGCCGAGTACAATCATCAGTCTTATGCCCAATGCATTAGTGGAAGTCACAAAACTTGTTCTGTCTCCAATGAGATGGAATGGGATTGGGCAATACTCTAGGCTCCAATGCTTGTAAGTGCCCTTTCCTTGACAAGTTTGCGAGTGCTTTGGATAAAGGGATCCCCAAGTCATAGAACTCTCTAGGCTTTCTCTCCGTTTGTTGGATAGCGCCAACTGTAGCTTGCATCATTCCCCTAATCCTATTAGTCCCACTCGAACCGCCACTACTTGCTCCATATATTCTCTTGGGCTTTCCTTCTGTCTGGCCCTTGGGAAGTGCATCCTCTATCCTCATCCCGTATTGGTATAATTGTTAGAAGTCTCTGATGGACGAGGTCAACATTTTGTCAAAGTAGACGGGGTTAAGTTCCTCAGTACCATGTTGACTTGGTTTATCTTAGCTGGCCTATTTACCATCTTTACAGCTTTTGCCCTTCATCGCGCCAAGAAATCTGAGAAGGTTTCATTTGGCTTTTGCCTCGTCATTTCTAGGTCCCTCAGAGTTACATCCAGTATGGTGTTATAGTTATACTTATTAGTGAATTCTTGGGCCAAAGCTTCCCAAGATCCAGTAATCTTTTCCTCGAGCCCATAGTACCATTTAGATGCATCCCCTGAAAGTGACAAAGGGAACGCGCACTAGACTTGTTCTGAAGTCAGACCTCTCATTTTGGCTATACTTAGATATTGACGAAGGTCTTGCTTGGGGTCATCGATTCCATCGAACTTTTCATAATCCGCTATCTTGAACTTAAGGGGTAATTGGGTCTTGGCCTCGGACGTTACTCCTGCCATAGAGAACATATAGTAGTCCATCCCTTGGGATTTACGCCAGGCGATCTTTATTTGGTTAATCTGATCCTTTATCTCTTGGTTCTCTGTTTCTAGCTTGTCCACCCTAGGATCTTTTCCTTTGCCCTTGTCTTTGACATTCTTTCTGGCCATATAGTCTACATAGTCTTCATCGTCCCACACATTCTCATGGTCACCCATTTAGTAGCACCACTCTTCTCTCCGGTCTTCTCACCTTTTGATTCCCCTTCAGTTTGTTCTGGTCCTTCATGTCCCTTGTTCTTCCTTCCCATTTCTAGAGTTGTCAGCCTCTGTGCTAACCCCATCATCATACTTTTTATCTCAGCCCTTTCTTCTTGCATTTCGGCCCTTTTTCGCTGCAATTCAGCCTTGTCGTTTTGCAGCATAGCCATGAGGTCAGCAAGGGTTGTTTCTACCATTTGTTCTGGTTCTGTCTTCCTCAAACGGTTTGTTGTAGGAAAACGGGTGCAAACACAACCTGGCACACTAGTACTCGATCTCGATCTCCCAATCTTGTCTGAAATTACCAAGCGAAGTGTTTAGGTACATATTCCCTTTTGTATCCAAGTAAAGTCTATTCCATTTCAAGATTACCCAATTTCTTCTTATTACAACTTGGGCCTCGTTATGTCTATTAAATCTTCCAAGTGCCCTAAGGTGTAATAAATACTCACAAAGTCAATTATTTTTCGATTTCAAGCCCGTTACAAATGCTCTCATCTCACTAGTGTTTCGGATCCAAGCCCATTATTCTATTCTTCTTCTTCTTCTTCTTCTTCTTTTTTTTTTTTTTTTTTTTTTTTGGCTTGGATCAAATTACAAAGATAATCAATCCTAACTCTCATTCAGGCTTGAGCTTTGAAACATGATTGACTTCGGAATTCCATTTTAATTTGAGTTTGATTTCTTTCCTCAAATCGGTCTGAACCTAACGCCTACTAGGTCTATGTAGTCCATTAACCCTTTCAAGTTGAGCCCATAACACACACACCTAACTTCTCTTTGGATCAAAGGCCTATTCTTTTTTTTCTTTTTTTTTTTCCTTCTTTTTTATTTCTTTTTTTTTTTCATATACATATGGGCCTAAGTCCAATAACAAGCACACATATCTTAGGCCCAACTTGAAATGGCTAATAAATAACATGGGCCTCGTCCTATACCCATGGTAAATACCTAATATGGATGCAAAATGACATACATTCAAATAGGGCTATGCAAAGGCCTCGGGGGTAATTAGTGTAGTCAGTCCATTAGGGTTTCTTCTCCTTCAAGGGTCACCCAAGCTAGGGCCCTCAAAGAGCGGACTGTTAATGTACTTACTAGCTTATCACAGGCTAGTAGCACAGGCTGTGGGTTGATGATGCCAACTTGAGTAGCCCATAGGCGCGAATGGGAGTGGGGCCTAGGTCTCTCATCGGACTGTCATCGAGGGTAAGTAAGGTCCTTGTGCGTGTGTGTGCAATTTGGTTTCATTTAATCAAAATTTTAAATTAATTAAGGCCAATAGTTACTACGGAGTCTAGCTCTTTATCCCCAGTGGAGTCACCATTGTGAGCACCACACCCTAAAGAAGAAATGTTTCAACCACCACGATGGTGTCACTACCCCAAAAAGAAGGATGGGATGTTTCCCTTCCTAAAGTTTTTGGGACGACCCTGGGGCGTCCGTTTTCTGGTGGGTGTGTGTTGAGCTCATTTCAAGGGCGCCTTGACCGTCCAAGGCATGTGAGCACATCTAGAATTATCAAGGCTATGGAGTCGCCACCAATCAGGGATTTTGAGGATGTGACTGGGCATCCTATGGTTGATTAGAGAGTGGGGTCATCCGAGATCCCAAAATAAGTCTATCTAAGGTCTTATCATTAAACGGGTCCATTTGAGGTCCATTTGGAATTTAATTGACTCCTAGTGGCCTGTGAGACTAAAGATTAAGGGTAAAGGGGTTTGGTTACGAGTGGGGAAGGTGGGAGGCACCCCACATCGCCCTTTGGAATCCAACGGTTCCTGATTTCAATGGTGTTTCTGATTAAAATCCCATTTGATATTGTTGATTTCCTATACGAATAATTTGACATAGAATACACTTTTAAAGGGTGATGAACTCTATCCTTTTGAAAAAGAGATCTTTACAGGCATTAGAACAAAGTCCTTTTGAAAGTGTTGGTTTTTGAAAGAGTATGCCTTAAGACTGTGAATGAAAATTGTTTTGGAAGGACCACAAATTAGCCTTCCTTCTCTTGGGTATCTTAGGTTAAATTGATTAACTCTAAAGCATCCCTACCTTGCAGCGGTAAAATCAATCCTTTATGAAAGGATGGAAATGGAAATGATGTGAATCCATTTTTAAAGAATTAATGTCAAGTGCGGATCTCTTTTGGGATCCGGAGAAAGCTCGAAACTCTTGAAGTCGAGGAATGGGTAAAGAAAAAGGATGCTTTTTGAAAGCTATTGAAATGAAGAGGATGTTCCCTTTTGGAGGGAAAAGATTGTCTTTTGAAGACAGAGGTTCCTTTTGAAGGAAGAAAAATGTATTTGGTTTGAGGTAAGAACACTTTTGAAGTGTAAAGAAATCTGGTTTAAATGAAAGTGAATTTTTATAATTCTCAATCTATACTAAAAAGGGGATCCTACATGGAATGATGGTGTTGGAAAATTGATTTGATTAAGGTAAAGCCTTTTTATAAAGAGGGCACATGCTTTTGTTTCTTAATGAAATGAATTTGTTCGAGTTATTTTTGGAATGAACTCGTCAATTGAAAACAATACGCGTGTCAACAGCTTGCTTGTTGGCAAGAGGTTCTTTTTTAATAAAAAAATCCTTATTTGATAAAGATGGTAATGTTGTCAAAAGGAATTTAAGGACAATGGTCCTATGCAGGTATGAATCTTTTAGCAAGGATTTAAGATGTAAAGAATCACTTTCAACTCTAAAAGATTTTATGAAAAGGTACTTGGAGCTCTTGGAGCTTAAAGATGGTTTTGGGAGGAATTTCATCCAAACTTAGTGCGCACTTGAATTAATTGGATAAAAATGCAACCCATCAAGTCTCACAAGGATTGAAATTTTACCACGTGCCATTGGGACACACCAGAATTTCTGGATTTGGGGTAAGGTGATTCATTGGAATCTGGCGGGTCAATTGATTAAGTCTGTTTGACGGCGATAAGCTATTATGTTATGGATGAGTTTTTAAGCATGTGATGCTGTGAACTTACTATCCATAGCATGATAGATTATCTCAAGGCATTAGTTGAATCTTATTCACATGGGAATAGAATTGAAATATCAAGATAAATACATCGAAAATGTCAAAAGATGTATAAGCATAATCAACCTTGGCAAGGCTTGGAATTCATGAATGCGATGTTTATTGCTTTGAAAAAGGACAAGTATATGTTGATAAAATAAAAAGGGTCAAGTGACCACAAAATGAAAAGTGCTCAAGTATTGGGGCAAGAGGTCGCAACGACCACAACCCGGAGGGTAGCGAAAAGCCATAGCTTCTAAATAAAGCAGTAAATAAAGCGGTAAATAAAGCGGTAAATAGTTAGAATTTTTAAGGGCAAGAGTCGCAACGACCACAACCCGGAGGATTCAACCTCAGTAGTAAATAGTTAGAATTTTTAGGGCCAAGAGTCACAACGACCACAACCCGGAGGATTCAACCTCGAAAGTAAAAGAAAGAAAAAAAGAAGCCTACTACGCCTCATATCATGAGCGTGTGTAGGGGCCGTAGCTCAAGGAAACAAGAAAATTTTAGTGTAAACAATATGCATGCATGCATGAACCTAACCTTGCCAAATTTGATTTTGTCCAAACATCATCTCAACCTTTTGATATGTTTAAATTTCCATTTCACACATCATATATGCAAGCTTATATGTAATGAAAGAAAATGAAAAATGGGTGCTAGCAACCTATTGGAATGGTTTTGCAAGCATCGGGTGGTTTAGGGTTTCCCTACCTTTAACCCACCATACAAAAGTTGATCCTTTCACGACTCGTGTTAGGAGACCTGGGCACGTACTTGGGCTAAGGTAGGGAGGGGTGACAATCACATATTAAGGCTGCAAGAGATATGGTAAGCTTAATAGGAAATTAAACTAAAAAGCTTAGTAATGAATTTAAAAAGAAAGAAGCTCACCTAGTGTAGGTAATTTCACCTTAGCTTGGACCAAGTTAGGCTTGAGTGCTCCTCTCCTAGGCTTGAAAATCTGCTTTGAGATGCTCCTTTAGTGATTCCAAGTGTGCTTGGAAGGTGGAGGAGTGAAATAGGGAAGGAAAGTGGGGTAACAGTGGAGTTATCAGTCAACAGAAGTGAAATTGCCACTCAGCAGACACGAAATTGACAGTCTTTCTGTTGTAAAACTGCAGCAGAATTTGTGTCTCTTTTATGCTATCCAAATGGAACTTGGATGGTCCAACCTTTGGATTTTCCTTCAAGAACAGCCCCTAGACTTGTGGGAAAGGGTTTGTGAAGGGATATATGGCAGGCTCTTTGTGGTGGATGAGATTCTTTGGATAAAAAATGAGGTGATTTTGTATATATGTGAGATAGGGTGAGGGTTTTAGGCAAGGATGGAGGATGGATGTATAGGATTTGGGTTGAGTGTTTTTGTGTATAAGAGGTAGGATGAAGGGAGTTGGCTTAGAGATTGGGGATTGGGATCGGGATCCTCTTCAATGGATGAAAATGTGGGCTATTTATAGGAAAACATGGACTTTTAGGGGTAAAATGGTCATTTGGAGGGTCATTTTAGTCACATGGGACTTGGAAGACATTTAGGCTTTGTTTGATGAAGGAAATACTCCATTTGATGAGGGTAAAGGGGTCCAACATGGCAAAAGGGTAGGCTGCCTTACCCACGCTGGCATGGCAGGTGTGGGTAACGCTGGCATGGCTAGCGTGGGCTGATGTCCCGTCCCCCAGTCGAATTTCGACTGTAGGAGGGCTGCAGGATACTGTAGAGCCTCAAGCAAGATCCTCAATGCTAGTTTGGCTAGTGTGGGCACAGTTTTCCCACATTTGTGATGATTTCTCATCATCACACATGGGCACTTGTGTTTCTAGGGCAATGTGCCCTTCTAGAAGGTGTGGGGCCGCTATGGTGGGCCTATGGTGGTAGTTCGCCCTACTGTGGGGCCGTACAATCGCGTGATCGCGTTCGATCGATGATCGGGTGAAATCCGACCGTTGATCTTGAATAGGGATTGAAACTTTGGGTCCCCAAACTTGGTTTGGGACCAAAGAGTGGAGTGTGCACTCTCTTGGGTGGGATCGAATGGCCCAGATGTGAGCATGATGCTCGTAGGACTCTGCAATTAGGGTTTTGTTGATCGTGAGCCGAACGAGAACCGATCTCCGATCAAATGGTCCCGTATTGATCCTGAGGGGTTGAATTGGAGATCCAACTGTCGGTTTGACCATCGGATGAGAAATTGTGAGGATTTGAACTACCTAAAGCTGCATTAGGGGTTCGGTTTTGGGTGATTTGGGGATCGGAGGGCTCGTGCCTTCTGATTCCCAATCAAATGGTCCTAGACCGCTCTAGGGATATTGAATTAAAGATCCTACAGTTGAATTGATCATCAGATCAAAGATTGTTAGGAATTAAACCACCTAGTGCTGATTTATGGGTTCGATTGGGGGTGAATTGGGGATCGGAGGGCTTGTGCCCTATGATTCTCAATCAAATGGTCCTAGACTGCTCTAGGGATGTTGAATTAAAGATCTTATGGTTGGATTGACCATTGGATCAAAGATTGTTAGAGATTGAACCACCTAGTACTGATTTAGGGGTTCGATTTGGGGCAAATTGGGGATCGGAGTGCTCGTGCCTTCTGATTCCCAATCAAATGGTCCTACACCGCTCTAGGGATATTGAATTGAAGATCCTATGGTGGAATTGACTGTGGGATCAAGGATTGTTGGAGATTGAACCACCTAGTGTTGAATTAGGGGTTCAATTTGGGGGAATTTTAGGGATCAGAGGGCTCGTGCCTTCTAATTCCCAATCAAATGGTCCTAGACCACTCTACGGATATTGAATCAAAGATCTTACAGTTGAATTGGCCGTCGGATCAAGGATTGTTGGAGATTGAACCACCTAGTAACGATTTAGGGGTTCGATTTAGGGCAAATTGGGGATCGGAGGGCTCGTGCCTTCTGATTCCTAATCAAATGATCGTAGACCATTCTAGGGATGTTGAATTGAAGATCCTACGGTTAAATTAACCGTTGGATCAAAGATTGTTGGAGATTGAACCACCTAGTACTGAATTAGGGGTTCAATTTGGGGGAAATTGGGGATCGGAGGGCTCGTGCCTTCTGATTCCCAATCAAATGGTCCTAGACCATTCTAGGGATGTTGAATTGAAGATCCTAAGGTGGGATTGATCGTTGGATCAAAGATTGTTGGAGATTGAACCACCTAGTACCGAATTAGGGGTTCAATTTGGGGGAAATTGCGGATCAGAGGGCTTGTGCCTTCTGATTCCCAATCAAATGGTCCTAGACCATTCTAGGGATGTTTAATTGAAGATCCTATGGTGGGAGTGTGTTAGAGTTATGCCCTAGAGCCAATCATAGAGATGATTGTTTAGGGATAAAGGAACAATCATTTGATTTCATTTATGTATGTCACATTTATTATTGATTTAATAAAAGGGCTTATTCTATTATGTTTGTATGCATCATTTATATTTACATAATATGTCCAAGGAGTTAGAGTTGAGAATATTGAATTACAAAGAGTTGTAATTATGAGACTGTAAATATATCTCTGTACTAAACTCCTAAATCATTCCTAGTTGAAGGTTCACTATGATGGACAGTAATGAACCATAGGACTAGCACTTGTTAGGTTGACTCTATAGGAGGATAGCTGGTCTCAAGCTATTTGTGTGGAGACACTACAACCAACAGGTGGGTGCCTGTTAATAGAATAGGTACACTGAATGTGACCAAAGATTTGAGATAAACTGAATGGAGTTTTTACCTGCCTGTCAATCAGTTTCTCAATGTTATAGTGGTACAAGTAATCCTTAGACCTGAGACACCATAGTTACCTTATGCATGTAGCTTTAGAAGTTTGATAACACTAAGTGCAGATTCTATTCATGGGTCTGTAAAGGTGTTCATTGGCCCTATTGCTATATGTATGAAGGCATATGAGTGATCGACAAGGAATCCATTACTCTCAGGAAAAAGAGAGAGAATGTCTCATATATCATTCATAATATAACTCATTCAGTCCATGGCCATGGCAGTGTGAATATGGAAAGGAGTTTCCATAAGTTCATTATTGAGTTGATATTTATGAATGAGTATAAAGTAATTGAACTAGGGACTTGACAGACTTCCATGTCCTATTAGTTCAATTGGAGACATTGTGTAAATGGAAGGATGCAATTGTAACCTATAAACTATAACAGAAGGGTTCTTTGATAGATACATATTCACTTCATTAAGGACGACACCATGAACCATATGCTAGGTGTTATTCATGGTTAGTAGAAGCCCTAATTGATATAAGTGAGTTATAATCAATTAGGGAATTGGAAGGAGTTCCAATTAGATCCTAAATGGAAAGAGTTCCATTGTGCACACCTCGTGCTATTCCTACTACTTGATGATGTGAACCCAATGGGTCACACACTGATCATGCAAGATGAGCTTTAAAGTCTATGAGAGAAAGGGTATGAGTGCATAAAGAATAGTTCTTTGAGGCCTATTTATATTTGATATAATTTATAGGGGTTATTGTGCAATTTAGAGAAATTGCATCACACCCTAATAGGGTTTCCCCCTAGGGCCGGCCCCCTTAGTGTGGACTATATAAGTCACACTATGATGTGTGACATCATCACAAGTTGAAATCCCAAGGGGCTGTCCAGATTTTCCAGCCTCCCTCTCTCTCTCTCCTCTCTTCTCCTTCACTAGCAACAACAAGGAAAAGGTGGTAAGGACTTGAAGCTCTAGCTAGGTGTGGATACCGTTGGAGGCAGCACACTTGGGCTGCTCATTCACCGCTGTCCGGAATCAAAGCTTGGAGCAAAAAGGAGAAGACAAAAATTCTGTAAGTGTTCTAACCCTCTTCATAGCTAGGGTTTGATTTTGTATATGCATAGTTAGATTCATGGGCTGTGGAATCAAAGGGAAAATTTTTATATTCCGCACTTCTATTTTTCCCTCTTGTACGATTCCCAACAGAGTGATCGTTGGATCAAAGATTGTTGGAGATTGAACCACCTAGTACCGAATTAGGGGTTCAATTTGGGGGAAATTGGGGATCGGAGGGCTCGTGCCTTTTAATTCCCAATCAAATGGTCCTAGACCAATTTAGGGATGTTGAATTGAAGATCCTACGGTGGGTTTGACCGTTGGATCAAAGATTGTTGGGGATTGAACCACCTAGTGATGAATTAGGGGTTCAATTTGGGGGAAATTAGGGATCGGAGGGCTCGTGCCTTCTGATTCCCAATCAAATGGTCCTAGACCGTTCTAGGGATGTTGAATTGAAGATCCTACAGTGGGATTGACTGTTGGATCAAAGATTGTTAGGGATTGAACCAGCTAGTGCTGAATTAGAGGTTCAATTTGGGGGGAAATTGGGGATCGGAGGGCGCGTGCCTTCTGATTCCCAATCAAATGGTCCTAGACCGCTCTAGGGATGTTCACTTGAAGATCCTACGGTTAAATTGACCGTTGGATCAAAGATTATTGGAGATTGAACCACCTAGTACCGAATTAGGGGGTGAGTATAAAGTAATTGAACTAGGGACTTAACAGACTTCTATTTCTTATTGGTTTAATTGGAGACATTGTGTTGATGGAAGGATGTAATTGTAACCTATAAACTATAACAGAAGGGTTCTTTGTAAATGACTATTCACCTCATTAAGGACCACACCATGAGCCATATGCTAGATGTTACTCATGGTTAATAGAAGCCCTAATTGATATAAATGAGTTATAATCAATTAGGGAATTAAAAGGAGTTTCAATTAGACCCTCTAATGGAAAGAATTCCATTGTGCACACCTCGTGCTATCTCTACTACTTGATAATGTGAACCCAATGGGTCACACACTGATCATGCTAAGAGAGCTTGAAAGTCTATGAGAGAAAGGGCATAAGTGAATAAAAGAATTGTTCTTAAGGGAAAATTTATATGGGATATAAATTAGAGGGGTTAAGTTGCAATTATGTATAATTACAACTTAACTCATATGAGGAATAGGATTCCTCACTAGGGCCGGCCCTATTAGTGGGCTATGTAAAGCCTTACATGTGATGTCATGACATCACTTGAAATACATTCATTCTCCCCAAGGGCTGGCCGAAAATCACAAGGAAGCTCTCTCTCTCTCTCTCCCTCTTCTCCACCTCTAGTAACAATAAGGAAGAAGAAGGAAAGGACTTTAAGCTCAAGCTAGGTGTGGATACCGTTGGAGGCAGTACACTTGGACTGCTCATTCATTGCTGCTCGAAGTTCAAGCTTGGAGTAAAAAGGAGTAGACAAAGCTTGGAGCATAAAGGAGAAGATTTTGTTCAACTGTAAGTATCCTAACTCTCTTTGTAGTTAGGGTTTCTGTTTTGTATTATGCATTATTGGATTCATGGGATTAGGAATCGTAGGAAAATTTTAATTCCGCCTTTGTATGTTTTCCTCCCTATTCAATTCCCAACACCCTATTGTTTACATCAAATACAAACAAAGCCTCAAAGAACTATTCTTTATGCACTCATACCCTTTCTATCATAGACTTTAAAGCTCATCTTGCATGATCAGTGTGTGACCCATTGGGTTCACATCATCAAGTAGTAGGAATAGCACGAGGTGTGCACAATGGAACTCTTTCCATTTAGTGTAATACCCGTAATTTTTAAATAGGGTATTAAGGGTTTAATCTATGGTTAACGTAGCTAATCCCCTGATCTTTTCGAATGATTACATGCATGGGTAGTGCATGTGGATGATATTATGATGTTGGATGTGTTTTGATGCTTGTTTTGGATGCATTGAGTATCTTTCGGGTGCGCTTAGCCTCATTTGCAACTTAAGGATTTAAGCTGCTGAAATTTGGCTAAGTGCTAGGAAAAAGTGAATTTTCGTAAATCTTAGTTTTGAAAGATAATTTTTGGCGGTAATGGGAGTTTATAATATTATAAGACATTGGTGATTTTATGGGATTTTATTAGCATATTTGGATTGGGTTCCACGCATGTTTGTTTTAGGAAAATCTGTCGGGCGACGGATTTAGTACTAAAACTTGAAAATGAGATTTTGATATATTGGGTATTTGATTTTTTTGATATTTTATTTGGATTCAAATGGGGGGTTATTTGCTTATTTTCATTAAATAACTTAAAGTAAAAGGAAGAAGAAAGAAGGGATGTGTACTGTGTGGGTTTATACACAATTGCCTGAGTTACTGGGCAATTTCAGCAAGGGACGATCGATCGTGCCTTGGGGACGATCGATCGTGGGTGTCCCAGAAACATATTTTGGCTTTTGTTTTTCATGATCGATCGTGCCCTCAGACCACGATCGATCGTGCATCGCGGTTTTTGCAAATTTTTTTGCGTAAAATAACGCAAATGCCCCTCACCCCTTATAAAAACCCTCCCCACACGATTTTAGACCAGATCTGGTCTTTTTGAGGAGGGAGAGAGAGAGAGAGAGAGAGGGAGAGAAGGAGAAGAGGCGGCGGAGGCTCGACGGCGACTCGCCGGAGCACGGCGACCTCGATCCGACGCCGGCGAGCTCGGATCTAGCGTATTTTAGCCCGATCTATGCGCGTATGGTGGTGGATTTGGGTTTTTCTCTCTCTTTGAGGCTTGGGAATGCATTACTATGGTTGGATCCATATTCTCCAACCTCTTAGTGGAGCTTGGAGCTTGTTCACGGTGATTTGAGCTTGGATTTCGTGGGTGTTGGCATGGATTGTCATCCTCACCAACTCTTTTGCATTCTAGAGGTATTTTCTCACATTTTGGAGTTAGGGTTTGTAATTTATTTTGGGTTATCATCTCATTCTTACATTTTGGGTTATTCATGCATATTGGGGAGCTTTGGTGGTGATTTGGAGTTGGGACCTCCGTTACCAACATCAACCAAGTCATTTGGGAGCTAGGGCTTGGATTGGGAGCGTGCATTTGCATCCTAGGGCTTGGAGTTCATACCCACAACATCAAAGGTTGCATTTTTCCACGCATTTGGTTAAGGTAGGTGCAATTTACATAGGTTTAAACTATTGACATGATAATATGGTATATATTATCATATTATTTGGTATTCATGGGCTTAGAATATGTATATAAAGGATTTATGGAATAAATCTTGAAGGAAAACTTTGGGTAATTTGACAACATAAATTGGAATTATGTTTATTAATAATTTTGGTTAATTGTATACATCCTATGGAATATAGATGTAGGGATTTTACAGTTACTTTCCCTGTTTATTTGAGGTTTTCGATTATGATTTCAAGGTTATAATCATTTATGAGAATTTATATGGTTATTATGATTTTGGGTATAATTATGAAGTTATTTGATTATGGCTTATATAGCATACCTTGGAGATGATTTTGGTTATGAAATCATTTTATGGTTTATCGCATTGCATGTTGGCATAATCATGCATTAAATGGATTTAATGAATACTGGGTAAAAGTATTGCATTAAAAGGGGTCATTGGAATTGGACTACTTGCAGTCAATGGGACTTTGTGGTGTTTTCCATTCCTTTGGTCCTGGGGTACTTTCCGGTTCCAGGTAGGAACCCTTGTGTTCCCGAATCAGAGGCTACTTTCCGGTTCCAGGTAGGAACCCTTGTGTTGTCCTCTTGGAGGTTGGGTTTAAAATCCTCCGTTTCCGCGCGAAGACTCCTGCGGGAGTGGTTGGTAATAAATGGATTTAATGTAAATTGGACATGAGTCACATGCATTGGGCATTATGCATTATTGATTTTAAGTTATGGGTTATAACTTATTTTTGGTATTTGTAATATACTTGGTTAGTATATTTTGCTTTAAATGATATAATTTGTTTTATTTATATCATTGCTATAGTTTACTATGTCAAATTGTATCTACTGAGTCGTCGGACTCACGCCTATTATTTTAAATGTTTTTCAGATAATCCATGGATTGGTTATGCTATCTTGGGCGGGAGATGCTCTTAGTGGAATTTCTTTAAGTTAATTGTTAATGTATTTTCATGGGAAAGAATATGTATTAAGTGGGTTTTCTATTGGGTTAATGTAAATGTAATTTGAATCAGGGTTGTAATTTTAATTATTTATGGTTGTGTGTATGTGGAATATGACGCATGGGATGATACCATTTCCATGGATGACAGGAAAATTTTATGTATGGATTTTTATAACAGGTTTTCACGATGGTATGTCCTATCTACGGATGGGTTATGCCGAAAATTTTTAAAATGGTTGAGATTTTAACACGTGTCATCCACGTTTTATCAAAGGATTTATTAAAGAAAAAGCTTGTTTCATTATTATTGATTGTGAACCCCGGAAATTGGGCCCACGAGGGATTGAAAAGAAAGTGGGTTTGAAAAAGAAAAAGGAAAGGAGTCGCCACCTTATTTTTTAAAGGAAACAAGGAAAACCCTAAAAATAGTTTGTTTTAGGAAAACAATTTGAATGACTCCATAAAAAAGGAAAGGCAAAAACCAATCTTTTGAAAACCAAAGAAATCGGGGATTCGGAGGCTAAGTTATGACATGGGAAGGTTCTAGGCAAAGCCTATAGGCACCCATGTCACCCTTTCGGTCTCTCAGTTCATTTGGGCTAAATTAAAGTCTTTCCATACAAAAATCAGCAAGTATATCATCACAAGAATTGCATGCATATCATATATTTCATTCATCCATCCATGCATAATAAGCAAATAAAAACAGAAAATAAAAAGAAGAAAAGAAAACATAAATAAACCTAGGATGCTTGGATCCTAGAACGGACTTGAGCCTCACGAAGAGCGCCTACGTACCATGCAACGAAATACATGGATCAAAGTCCACGTAGTTCGATTAGAATTAAGGTTAAGACCTAATATAAACCTATGGTTAAAACCCTAGGTTTCCTTATTTGATCAAAAGAGTTGAATTTGATAGAAAGTTTGATTTTAGGAAAGAAATCCACAAAATGGAAACTTTAATAAAAACCAGAATTTTGTTGGTTAAGGAAACCTCTAATTAAACCATAGGACTTGTATTAAAAATTAACCCTAGATAGGGAGAAGAGAATGAGTTAAGAAGAAAGGTGAATTGGGGCACCTTCACACCCACTTACCTGAGCGCAATTAGCTCCAAGCATTTAGCCATTTCAGACATAAGCAGCCCTATTTGTCATAGGACAAATACCACACCTATTTGCACCCTTACAAGTGCTCAAAACCATGTAAAAACACTAACATGCAAATCTGGACAGAATAGTATTATGGCCTAAAAATCATCCACTAAGCATGCTAACAGCAACACAGCGAACAATAATAAGTCCTAACATATTCCTAGAACCATATCATGCATAAAAACCCTAAAACATACTAACATGCATGCAAAACTATCATGTTTACTCCATATGAAAAACATATACAGCAAACACGAAGAAAAACCAAATAAAAAAGTCTACTTTATCATGCTATATGAAAACAAACACGAAACAATGACTCTAAAACCCTAAACTCACAAATATGCTTAAAAACATACAAAACATACTTTAATCATGCTAAAACCAAACTAAACAGAAATTAAATCATGCATATTAACTAACTAAAGCAATATAACATGATGAAAATCCTAACTCTAACATGCAATGACACTAATCCTAGCACAAGGACAAACAGGAGCACAAGAATCATAACTATGCATTAAAAACCTAAAGGACAGCCCTAAAGCATGCTAAACAGTAGATAAAAAATAGATATTCCATGTATATTAACTAGCTAGAGTGTTAATACATGATAAAAAAGTCACCTTTAACATGCAATAAGCCTAACCCATATGAGAACCTAGTTTAAGCTTGAATAGAGAAGGAGAATACCTTAGGAAGTGGCTCCCCTTGTGTTTGTAATTGTTCGTGGCTCCTCAGGTCTTTAGAGTGAATCAAACCAACACGAATCCTCCTCTTTGTCAAAGTGGTATCACAGCAAAGAGATCAAAACTCACTCAACTTTGAAAAGAAATAGAAAACAAAAAGAGAACAAGAGAAAAGAAAAAGTGATTCTCGTCACTTTGCAGCAGCAGCAACTTCAATCGCGTTTTTGGGTATGAAAACGTTGGATTTGGACAAAGTTTGTGAAATACAAAGTTGTAGAGAATTGAATTATCTTTCTAACAAGACCAATTTCATCAAATTCTTACTTTGGATGAAAAAGTTATGATTAAAATACGACTGCTGGTTTTCAGAAAATATGCTGCTGAATTATGACGAATTTCACTCCCTCCAAACCCTCTTCTCTCCTCCCTTGTTTAAAGACATTAAGAGAGTATTTATAGCTGAAATCTGGAGTTTCCCTTTCCTTCCTGGACTAGGTTTCTTTGGAGAATAATCAAAAGGTATTTTATAATGATAAAAGACTTCTAATCTGAATAGGAAAAGGAAATTGTCTTTTATAAAAATTGGGAGACTGACCGCTAACACGCATGCACATGTATCGTATGTGCGTACACACACTCATCACATACGGACACGTGTTAGTGTCATGATAAAAATGGCTAATTTAATAAAATAATTTTCTTTTCATTTTAACCAAAAATCTCATGCTGTGATTCGCACTAATTCTTCAAGGATAATCCGTAAATAACCACACTAAACTCATCATCAGGCCATATCAAAATTGAACTTCATGAAACACTTTTGAGGGTAAAATGATGACTAATGAAAGTCAATTTGAAAAGATTTGGTTGGTAATTGTGAGTCAATTAGAGCTAACCCAAGGAAGGGTCAATTAACCAACTTGAACTACATCGAGCCATTTTAATCCCGAGCCATTGACTTACCAAATTGACACTAAAAATACCTCTTATGCATCCATATGAACTCCAATTGACAATTTGGAGATCATTCCAAGGTCAAATGAAAAGTTTGGGACTTAAAAGACGATTATGCCCCTCAAGTCACAAAAGCTCTTATTATCCCTCAAGATCAACTCCAATTTGAACCAAAATTCATATCCATTGTCCTTGTGACTCTAGAAAACTAATGCAAGCGACTAGACTCAAAAACAAAACAAAAACATGCATGAAATGATGAGCCCTAGTAAGGTGGTGCAAAAATGGGGTGTGACAGAAGCCCCTCATTGGCGAACAAGTTACACTTGTGAACCAATGATAAAGAACAACCCATTTTTGGCCAAAAAGCCCGGAGAAATCACACACTGATACCAACAATGATGGGAGGTTGAAAACCTGAGACTGAAATAAGGAAGTGTACTCAAGTCATGAGTATACTTAAACCACTGGGGGTTGATGATTGTCAAGAGAAGCATATTCAAGCCACTACGAATGAACATACTTTTGAAACGGAGAAATATATTCTAGTCACGAATATATTTAACCAAGTGATGAGAATGAGATCTGAAAAGTACGTTCAAGTGATGAACATACCTTTGAAATGGAGAAATATATCCAAGCGATGGATATACTTAACCAAGTAAGTGACAAAATATCTGAGAAGTATACTCAAGTGATGAGTATACCATTGAAATGGAGAAATATATTCAGGTCACGAATATATTTAACCAAGTAATGTGAGAATGAAATCTGAGAAGTATACTCAAGTGGTGAGGATACTTAATGATTGAGAAAGACTGAGAAGTACGTTCAAGTGATGAACATACTTTTGAAAAATGAGAAATATATTCAGGTCACGAATATATTTAACTAAGTAAGATAGAGAATGAACTGAGAAGTATACTCAAGTGATGAGTATACCATTGAAATGGAGAAATATATTCAAGTGATGAATATATTTAACCAAGTAAGTGACAAATAATTTGAGAAGTATGTTCAAGTGATGAACATACCATTGAAATGGAGAAATATACCCAAGCGATGGATATACTTAACCAAGTAGGATAAGAATAATCTGAGAGGTGTATTCAAGTGATGAGTGTACTTTTGAAATGGAGAAATATATTCAGGTCACGAACATATTTAACCAAGTGATGAAAAAGATGCTGAGAAATATACTCAAGTGATGAGTATACTTAATGATTGAAAAAGACTGAGAAGTACGTTCAAGTGATGAACACACTTTTGAAATGGAGAAATGTATCCAAGTGATGGATATATTTAACCAAGTAAGCTGAGAAGTACACTCAAGTGATGAGCATACCATTGAAATGGAGAAATATATCCAAACGACGGATATATTTAACCAAGTAAGATAAGAATAATCTGAGAAGTGTACTCAAGTGATGAGTACACCATTGAAATGGAGAAATATATTCTAGTCACGAATATACTTAACCAAGTAAGTGACAAGTATGTTTGAGTGATAAACATACCATTGAAATAGAGAAATATATCCAAGTGATGGATATACTTAACCAACTAAGTGACAAGTATGTTTAAGTGATAAACATACATTGAAATAGAGAAATATATCCAAGCGATGGATATACTTAAGCAAGTAAGATAGAGAATAATCTGAGAAGTGTACTCAAGTGATGAGTACACCATTGAAATGGAGAAATATATTCTAGTCATGAATATATTTAACCAAGTAAGTGACAAATATTCTGAGAAGTATGTTCAAGTGATGAACATACTATTGAAATGGAGAAATATATTCAAGTGATGAATATACTTAACCAAGTAAGTGGCAAAATATCTGAGAAGTATACTCAAGTGATGAGTATACCATTGAAATGAAAAAAATATACCCAAGTGGTGGATATACTTAACCAAGTAAGTGACAAATGATCTGAGAAGTATGTTCAAGTGATGAACATACCATTGAAATGGAAAAAATATACCTAAGTGGTGGATATACTTAACCAAGTAAGTGACAAATGATCTGAGAAGTATGTTCAAGTGATGAACATACCATTGAAATGGAGAAATATACCCAAGCGATGGATATACTTAACCAAGTAAGTGACAAAATATCTGAGAAGTATACTCGAGTGATGAGTATACCATTGAAATGGAGAAATATATTCAAGTGATGAATATATTTAACCAAGTAAGTGATAATGAGGATCTGAAACTAGGAAGCATATTCAATGGGTGAACATGCTTTTGAAATGGAAGAATATATTCAAGTGATGAATATATTCAACCAAGTATGATAGAGAATGAGAATTTGAAGCTGAGAAGCATATTCAAAGAGTGAATACACTTTTGAAATGGAAGAATATATTCAAGTGATGAGTATATTCAACCAAGTGGGATGGAAAATCAAGAATTTGAAACTGAGGAGTATATTCAAAGGGTGAATACACTTTTGAAATGGAAGAATATATTCAAGTGATGAATACATTCAACCAAGTGAGATGAAAAATCAAGATTTGACATGAGGATATATGATCAATTTATCAAGATTAAACAAGCATGGTGCAAGAGGAAAGTGTCTTAACACATTGTCACTTGAGTTGGCATGGCACAGGGGAAATATATTCAACCCTTTTGAACATAAAATCAATTCAAGGAATTGATTTCAAGATGGAATTTGATTGATTTTAAGCTCAAAAAGTGTTGAATATCTCATTTGGAAGGAGGTTTGATCACGCGTCAAGGCGAGACAAAGCGAGAAGCAAAACCAAAACAAAGTGGCTTGGGTGACCACCAGGCCTCGGGAGGCTAGCCGCCCAGGCCTGGGTGGTTACCCGAGCCTGAAGCTGAAATCCCACTTTGAATAGGAAACTTCCTATTCTGATGGGTTTTTTCCTATTTGAACTTGGATTTGTGACCTTTTCCCTATAAAAACACATCCAAGAGGTTCCTAAACCTACTTGTATTCATTCATTAGAAATTATGGAGGCTCTAGACAAATTTTTAGGAGGGTTTTTGAGAGTTATGAGTGCTGAAGCAAAATCTGAGTTCAAGTGCTTTGGCTTGGATCCATTGCTCTCCTTGAGGCATGTGAGGCTTGAAACGAACCTCTTGACTGCTGCTACATATTTTTGGGATCCTCAAGTTCATGTGTTCCGCTTCAACTATGAAGAACTGTGCCCAACCATGGAGGAATTCTGTGCATTGTATGGAGTTTCAACGGTAAGTCCTTTCATTCTCCCTACTCCTCGCCCAAGCTTTCTTACTTCTTTCTCCAATCTACTTGGGATTCACTCACAATATGCCTCTACGTTTGTAAAGGACCATATGGTAGACTTGATGAAATTGGCAACCTCTTTTTTAGCTTGTGATAGTAAAGGTATTCTGAATTTTACCTTTCCTATTAAGCATGCACTTGCCTTTTGCCTCATTGGTCGTTTTCTTATTTCCACTGGTACTCCACATGTTCCCGTTCAAATCTGTGACTTGATTCCTCTCCTTGCCAAGGGCCATAACTTGATTCCCATGGTGCTAGCTGAAACCCTGAATGGTTTGGATAAAACTCATGAGGACCCAAAGGTTCCTTTAGGAGGTAGCCCCATTCTACTGCAGATGTGGTTGCTTGAAAGACTGAATTTCTTGTCACCAGTTGCCATTACACCATACAAGCCCCAGCATTACTGCCTTCGCCGCATTGAATTACCTGGGCAATTTTCATTGAGAGATTGGCTAGGTTACTACCAAACCCTTTCTTGGAGGAGTGTCAAGTGGTTTGTATTCATATGGGGCTGCAGTGACCAGGTGCTTCTGCGGACTTCTGGATGCGCCATGGTGAGACTCATAGGACTGAGGTCTACTTCCTTCTATTGGCCTTCAAGGGTTCTGCATCAGATGGGCGCCATGCAAACCATACCCACTTCCTTGAAAGGTGACTATCCTGTTGTGCCCGCGGGTCTTTCTGTAGTGACTTGGGCGAAGGACCGATGGCCTAGCAAGTTGATACTAACCCAAGTTACGAATACTGATGGTCCATATATGATGAGCCCCGAGTATAAGGAATGGTTGAAAAGCAATTTAGGTGAGAGAGAGACTACTCGAAGAGAAAGGATTTTTGGACTTATCAAGAACAACGAACTTGGATCTTGCAGAGAAGATATTATGGAAGCAGTGACAACAGCTTATGAACATGACTTGAGGAAGAAAAGAAGACATGCAAGAGAGGAGAAGAAAGCTGAAGAGCGAGCTGCAAAGAAGCCCAAGAAAAACTGAAGACTCAATAGAATAGGATATTTATGGCATATTTATAGTTCTTTTACTTAATACCAATGAATTGCTATGTCAATCAATTTTAGTTTTGAATAAATTGCCAATACTAAATCGAATTTGGGATTTTGTTGTTTGATTTAGACCGCACCCAAGGTAACTTTATGGGTTGCCTACGTATCTCCATGGTTTTTTTTTTCTTCTTTTTTTTTTTTGTTTTTTTGTTTTTTTTTTGTTTTTTTTTGTTTTTTTTTGTTTTTTTGTTTTTTTGAATGGAGAATCAAGTCTTACGTAGTTCTTATGCCTTAACTTTTGCCTAGGCCGCCCTTACGGGTTTTCAACCTAGCAGGCTTCAAACATGATATTTCTTCAATTGATCCAAATTAGTTGGACGAGCGAACTCAATTCCATCTAAATCCATGAGGCGAACAGCCCCTGCTGGCAATATCTCTTTGATAATGTATGGCCCACCCCAACTTGGCTTGAATTTTCCCCGCGGATCGAACACTGGAGCTCTGATTTCTTTCAGCACTACATCCCCTTTCTTTAGACCTCGATCTTTGACATGCTTGTTGAATGCTCTGGCAACTCTCCGTTGATACCCCTGAACATGATACAGCACCCTTAAACGCCTTTCATCCAGCAAAGCTAACTCATCATAGCGGCTCTTAACCCAGTCCACTTCTGTTATCTGGCTCTCCACGGCAACTCTTAGTGAAGGAACTTCCAATTCAACTGGCAACACGGCCTCCATTCCATAAACTAGAGAATAAGGGGTAGCCCCTGTTGACGACCTTATTGATGTTCTGTAACCCCATAGAGCCAATGGCAACTTCTCATGCCAGTCTGTGTGTGAGTCCGCAGTCTTCTGTAGTATCTTCTTGATGTTCTTGTTAGCTGCTTCCACCGCTCCATTAGTCTGAGGACGGTATGGTGACGACAGATGGTGGGCTATGCCATACTTTTGCAAGAGCTCATGGGTTTCTTTCTAAAAGTGTTGGCCATTGTCTGAGATAACTTCATGCGGTACCCCATATCGATAGATGATGCTGTGCTGTATGAACTGTGCTACCTTCTTGGAATTCAAGGTCTTGAAGGACGCTGTTTCCACCCACTTAGTGAAGTAGTCGATGGCAACCAGGATGTATTCATGCCCATTTGATGCCTTTGGCTTGATCTGTCCGATGATATCTATCCCCCATATCGCGAATGGCCAAGGTGATGACATACTCGTTAAAGGCATAGAAGGCAAATGTTGTCCACTGGCGAACAGTTGGCATTTGTGGCACTTCTTGACATGTGCGTGGCAGTCTCTTTCCATGGTGGACCAATAATAGCCTAACCTCATGATTTTCTTAGCTAACATATAGCCATTCATATGCGGAGCCCCTGTCCCTTCATGGATTTCTTTAATCAGATGCTCGGCTTCCTCCTCGGTGACACACAGCAGGTGGATCCCGTCGTATGATCTCCGATGTAGCTTTCCTCCACAAAGTACATAGTGACTCGCCAACCGCCTTAGGGTTTTTCTATCGATACGAGATGCTCCTTCTGGGTATTCCCTTTCTTCAATGAACTTCTTTATGTCATGGAACCACGGACGGCCATCATTTACCTCTCCTCCTCGGATTGCACAACAGTACACAGGCTTGTCTCGGCATTCTATCACCAACGGCTTCACATTTCCCCCTTCAGGTATCTCCACCATGGATGCTAGGGTCGCCAAGGCATCGGCGAACTGGTTCTTGTTCCTTGAAAGGTAGTTAAATTCTATCTCTGAGAACTCCTTGGTTAGAGCTTCCAGGTAGGCATGGTAGGGTAGCAGTTTCTCATCTCGAGTTTTCCATTCCCCTTTTATCTGACAGATGATTAGCGCCGAGTCCCCGAACACTTCTAATTCTTTGATCCCCAATTCAAGTGCCGCTTCTAGTGCTAGGATACAGGCCTCATACTCAGCAATGTTGTTGGTAGCTTCGAACCCCAACTTGACCGCCAATGGTGTAAATGCCTCTTCGGGTGAGACCAGTAGGACTCCTATCCCATAACCTTTCTTATTGGCTGCCCCATCGAAATATACTCTCCAAGTTTTTCTACCAATCTCTAGCACGTCCTCATCTGGGAATTAATCGTTGAACGGAGCGGATGATGACACCGGACAGCTGGCTAGGTAGTCTGCGATGACGCTTCTCTTGATAGCCTTCTGATTCACGTACTTGATGTCGAATTCATTGAGGAGAATTGACCATCGAGCAGTTCTGAATGACAATACTGGCCTTTCTACCAGGTACTTCAACGGGTCCATGCGACTTATCAAGAACACTTCGAAGGACATCATGTAGTGTTGGAGTTTCTGCGTCGCCCATACTAGTGCCACACAAGCCTTTTCAATTGCATTGTACTTCACTTCATAGTCTATCATTTTCTTGCTTAAGTAATAAATGGCATTTTCCTTTGTAGACCCTTCAAGATATTGAGCTAACATAGCTCCCGTCGCGGTTTCGGTGACCGTTAAGTATAACAAAAGTGGCGCACCTTGCCGTGGGGGAACTAAGATTGGAGGATTGCTCAAGTATCTCTTAATGGTCTCAAAGGCCTCTTGGCATTCTTCGTTCCACACTTTTGGCACACCTTTCTTAAGCAATTTGAAGATTGGTTCGCAAACCATGGTCAAGTTGGCAATGAATCGGCTTATGTATTGAACTCTTCCCAGAAAACCTCGGATCTGCTTCTCAGTGCTAGGCGGCTCCATCTCCACAATAGCTTTTATCTTCCCTGGGTCCACTTCGATACCTCTCTGAGTGATCATAAACCCCAATAGCTTGCCTGCAGTGACGCCGAAAGCACACTTCTGTGGGTTGAGACGGAGATTGTACTTTTTTGCTCGCTCTAAGAATTTCTCTAGTGCCTTGAAATGCCCTTCCCTATCCACGGACTTCACGATCATATCATCGACGTAAACCTCGACTTCCTTATGGATCATATCATGCAATAGGGTCGTAGCTGCTCTTTGGTAAGTAGCCCCAGCGTTTCTTAAGCCAAAAGGCATTACTTTGTAACAGTACGTTCCCCATTGCGTGATAAAGGCTGTTTTCTCCATGTCTTGAGGCGCCATCTTTATCTGGTTATACCCGGAGAATCCGTCCATGAAGGAGAGGAGTGCATGTCCCACCGTGCTATCTACCAACACGTCGATATGGGGTAAAGGAAAGTCATCCTTAGGGCTCGCGGCGTTGAGATCTCGGAAGTCGACACACATCCTCACTTTCCCATCTTTTTTAGGCACAGGCACTATATTCGACAACCACTCGGGGTACTCCACAACTTGGAGGAAACCCGCGTCTAGTTGTTTAGTTACCTCTTCTTTTACTTTTAGGGCCCATTCTGGTTTTAATCTTCTGAGTTTCTGCTTTACCGGCTTCTTTAGGGAATTAGTGGGGATATAGTGTTGCACAATATCGGGGTCGATGCCAGGCATGTCTTCATAAGACCATGCAAAAGCCATAATGTTGGCTTTCAAGAGAGAGATCATCTTTTCTTTTTCAACGGGGGAGAGGGTTTTCCCAATTTTAACTATTCTTGGCAATTCATTCGTCCCTAAGTTGATTGATTCCAATTCATCCATATTAGGTTCGGTGACGCCCCTTTTCCTTTGCTCAACGAGCTCCGGGGGGACATCGTTCCTAGGATCTATATCCATGCATAAATATCCATAGAGGAGAGAAAAGAGACAAAGCTGCTATCAGGTAGGCCAAGGTCTTCTTCTTCATGGATCTCCGCAATGACACCACATTCAAGGTACCAATTCAGGAATGGCACGGTAGCATGGCTAATGGATGAACCCTGGAGTTCTTCAATGGTCGAGTCTTCCACGGTGAGGATCATGTCTTGGAACATTTCAGTCATAGCCCCCGCATCAAGGTTCTCTGCCCAGTCCTCCTCTTTCAAGCTTCCATATAGATCTTGGATAGAGTGGTACCAACTTGTCAAACTTTGAGGATTTGGCCCTTCTGTGAAGTATCTATCACCAAAACTTTTATCTGCCACGGCTGGGTCGGAACTTGGATAAAAAGTATATGGGATGTACTGCTTTATAGAAGAGTAATGGCGTAATGATTCATTCAGCTCTTTCTCAATGCATTGGACATAATCAAACCCAGATAGCGGTATCGCTGCTGATTCAGGTTGTATCTCACATATAGGCACACCTGCGAGTTTCAATTCATAGTCCCCTTGAAGCGTTACTATGGCTCCTTCATATGGAAACTTCACCTTTTGATGGAGTGAAGATGGCACAGCCCCAGCGGGATGGATCCAAGGTCGGCCCAACAGCAAGTTGAAACATGACGGCACATCTAACACTTGGAATTCCACCCTAAATTCAGTGGGTCCCATGATAAGAGGCAAAGTAACCACCCCTATTACTTCTCGGCGGGTGTTGTCATAAGCTCTTACGGTCTGCCCAGATGGCGTGAAATCAGTGGGTCCCAAACCCAAAACAGTGGCAGTTCGGAGAGGACATACATTCAGTGCGGACCCATTGTCGATAAGAACGGTGGGAACCCTCTTCCCTATAGTGTCAACGGTCACATAGAGAGCTTGAGAATGGCTCGGCCCGCTTTTAGGTAGGTCTACATCGGTGAACACGATGGTTGAGTTCTTGGGAGTTGGATTCACCAAATGTACCAATCCCTCGGGGGATGTGTCAACAGGCACTTGTATCTGATTCAACAGTTTCAACACGGTCTGTCTGTGCTTATGCGAGGCCATGAGCAAGCCCCAAATAGTGATGTTGGCATTGGTCTTCTTCAGTTGCCTAAGCACTTCATCCTCTTCTTCTTGCAAGCTAGGGCGCCTCTGCCCTTCCAAATCTTCCAATGGATTTTCAGACTCTAGGTGGGGAGGCTTGAAATGACGACCCCCTCTGGTTATATGGTCCAACTCATCATCGCTAGCCCATATGTCATGGACTTCCTCGGAGTCATTCATTAAGTCATCCCATTCTATCATGTCAATGCTCTCCATCTCTGTCGGCAAGTCATCCCAACCTGAAGGGACTATCGGCTCATCTGATATCGGACTTGGGCTTGAGTACAGCACATAGTAATCATATTTCCCCGACGCTTCACCTAATAGGCCAACCTGAGGATCCCCTGCTTCATATCTTTCTTTCAGCTCTTGTTGGATAGATTTCTTTGGCAACAACAAAACCTTTTGGTCAATGAGGTCTTGGATGATCTTCTTTAGTATAGAACAAGCCTCGGTGTCATGGCTAGGTGCACGATGGTATTGGCAATATTGGTGAGGGGTTGATGGTCTTGGCTTTGGTGGAAGTGGCATGATAAGGTTGTTATTGCGGCAAATGGTGAAGAGATGGGTTAAAGTCATGGGGAGCGGAGTGTATTGTCTTATGGGATGGCGAGGGCGAGAGGATTCAACCCCAATGGCATTTATGGTGTTAGGTGGGGGTGTGTTGTTGTGTGATGGGAGAGGATTACGGGTGACATTTGGACGGGTTGGTGGTGAAATGACTTGCTTGTCAATGAGGTCTTGGACTTGGTAGCGAAGGCGAATACAGCGATTGGTGGCATGGCCTTTGGATTGGTGGTACTTGTAGTACTCATTCTCATTATAGCTCTTGGGTAAGGGATTTGGTGGAGGTCTTGGGTCGAGTGGCTTCAATAGGTCACGACTTATGAGCTTTTCAAGGACTCTTTCGAGTGGCATGAATAGGTCAGTGAATTGGCGAGGTGGGTTGACATCATTGAGAGAAAAGGGTTGGATTGGTTGAGTTATGGTGTTGACCTCGGCATTGTTCTTCCCAGTAAAGTTTGTCTTGCGACTCCTCACTTCCTCAGTCTTGATTGTCCCATCATTGATAGCATCTTCAACCTGCGTGCCAGCCCCAATGAGAGCTTTGAAATTTGGGAAATAGTGGGCAAATAGGTGCTTGTGATACACGGGCAGCAGGTTCTTAACCACTAACTGAATTTGGTCCTCCTCATTCGGCCTATCCGTCATTCTCGACGCCTTTTGTCTCCACCTTGTAATGTAAGCAGAGAAAGTTTCATGAGCCCCTTGCTTGGTAGTTTCTAGGTCCCTTCGAGTAACGTCCACCTCTGTGTTATACTTGTAGTGCTCTGAAAACTCATTGCATATGTCTTCCCAAGTCCGGGTTCTATTCTCATCCAAGGATAAGAACCATTTCAAAGCAGAAGTGGCCAAGGTTTCATGGAACATTTGAGCTAAAAGCTCGTCAGTAGCCCCTCGAGGGTGCATAGCTCGCACGTACATCTTCAAATGAGTCTTAGGGCAACCCGTCCCATCGAACTTTTCTAACTCCGGCATCTTGAATTGTAGTGGAATACGAGCCGTTGGAAACAGGGATAGAGTCCGCACATCGACCATGTCATCAGCCCTGCGAATCCCTTTTATAGTTCTCTCCAATGCTTCTACCTTGCTAGCTAACACGGAATCACTGCTAGAACCTTTCCCCTTGGCTTCCCCTTCTAGGTCGGTGACCTCAGGTTTCGAGCTACTTTCCCCCCTTGTCTTGGTGTTCTCATTGGATTGAGGTCCCTCTTCGGTGCCAGCCCCATGAGGTATACCCGAGGAATGGGCCTTAGAGCCATTTTGTTCAAGATCCGCCATCTTCTGTTGGTTCTCTTGAGCAATTTTCAATGCGGTATCGGATGTCTCGGCGGTATGGTCAAGCTTGGTCATGATGGCTTTCAGGCAAGCCTCAAGGTCGAAGTGCCCCTCACTAGTTCTTTCGTCGGCCATGTCTGTCTGATGGGTGGACTCAACACTCACTAGGCGCCCTTGTGGATTGCGGATCCAAGCCAGCACGTCTATGGATAGAAAAGTTTTAACCTTTAGCCTAAGGATCTGTCCTAAACCTCCATATTTTCCTTAATGAATTCGGTCTCTACACCATGTTCAATTAATTCATTCCTTTTATCCAATTACCTTTACAGGGGTCATGGATTAAGGGTATGTTTTAAAGAATAGGGCATAAAGTCCTTCAATTAGGTTTAATTAATCCCCTAGGACTAGCACATCACAAACATAGCTTTACATCCTATTTCCTTAATTTATTCCTCCTAACCCATGGCCTTAACGAAGGCTAGGGTTTAAAGGTCTATATTAAGGGCATAAGATATAAAGCCTCACACCACAAACACGGCATAGCATCATTACAAACAATTGTGGGTGCATAAAGGTGAGACCGTAGTGTCCTACAAGTCTGTCTATATGGACTAATGATAAGGGTAGGCTAGGGTCCTTCACTTGCTTGAGCAATCCTTATACCTAACCACATGTGGCATCAGGAATGCCGCGTGGGTCCAGCAGTACGTGATTAACTCATTTAATATACCCAAGGGTACTAGGCAAGAGAGGTTGATAGCTTTCGCCCCAACACATGGAATCAGGAAAACCAAAGGTTGAGACTAGGCCGATCGTTGGCAAGGATACATCGAGGGACATCGATCCTAACATGCAAGAGTTTGCGCACACAATGCAATAAATGAAAGCACACAATCAAGCGGATGCAATGTGATTGATTTTAATTAAACATAAGAAATTAACCTAGCCCATTTAAACTTTATAGAGTCTAGCCCACAAATCCCCAGTGGAGTCGCCAAACTGTGAACCCTGGAAATTGGGCCCACGAGGGATTGAAAAGAAAGTGGGTTTGAAAAAGAAAAAGGAAAGGAGTCGCCACCTTATTTTTTAAAGGAAACAAGGAAAACCCTAAAAATAGTTTGTTTTAGGAAAACAATTTGAATGACTCCATAAAAAAGGAAAGACAAAAACCAATCTTTTGAAAACCAAAGAAATCGGGGATTCGGAGGCTAAGTTATGACATGGGAAGGTTCTAGGCAAAGCCTATAGGCACCCATGTCACCCTTTCGGTCTCTCAGTTCATTTGGGCTAAATTAAAGTCTTTCCATACAAAAATCAGCAAGTATATCATCACAAGAATTGCATGCATATCATATATTTCATTCATTCATCCATGCATAATAAGCAAATAAAAACAGAAAATAAAAAGAAGAAAAGAAAACATAAATAAACCTAGGATGCTTGGATCCTAGAACGGACTTGAGCCTCACGAAGAGCGCCTACGTACCATGCAACGAAATACATGGATCAAAGTCCACGTAGTTCGATTAGAATTAGGGTTAAGACCTAATATAAACCTATGGTTAAAACCCTAGGTTTCCTTATTTGATCAAAAGAGTTGAATTTGATAGAAAGTTTGATTTTAGGAAAGAAATCCACAAAATGGAAACTTTAATAAAAACCAGAATTTTGTTGGTTAAGGAAACCTCTAATTAAACCATAGGACTTGTATTAAAAATTAACCCTAGATAGGGAGAAGAGAATGAGTTAAGAAGAAAGGTGAATTGGGGCACCTTCACACCCACTTACCTGAGCGCAATTAGGTCCAAGCATTTAGCCATTTCAGACATAAGCAGCCCTATTTGCCATAGGACAAATACCACACCTATTTGCACCCTTACAAGTGCTCAAAACCATGCAAAAACACTAACATGCAAATCTGGACAGAATAGTATTATGGCCTAAAAATCATCCACTAAGCATGCTAACAGCAACACAGCGAACAATAATAAGTCCTAACATATTCCTAGAACCATATCATGCATAAAAACCCTAAAACATACTAACATGCATGCAAAACTATCATGTTTACTCCATATGAAAAACATATACAGCAAACACGAAGAAAAACCAAATAAAAAAGTCTACTTTATCATGCTATATGAAAACAAACACGAAACAATGACTCTAAAACCCTAAACTCACAAATATGCTTAAAAACATACAAAACATACTTTAATCATGCTAAAACCAAACTAAACAGAAATTAAATCATGCATATTAACTAACTAAAGCAATATAACATGATGAAAATCCTAACTCTAACATGCAATGACACTAATCCTAGCACAAGGACAAACAGGAGCACAAGAATCATAACTATGCATTAAAAACCTAAAGGACAGCCCTAAAGCATGCTAAACAGTAGATAAAAAATAGATATTCCATGTATATTAACTAGCTAGAGTGTTAATACATGATAAAAAAGTCACCTTTAACATGCAATAAGCCTAACCCATATGAGAACCTAGTTTAAGCTTGAATAGAGAAGGAGAATACCTTAGGAACTGGCTCCCCTTGTGTTTGTAATTGTTCGTGGCTCCTCAGGTCTTTAGAGTGAATCAAACCAACACGAATCCTCCTCTTTGTCAAAGTGGTATCACAGCAAAGAGATCAAAACTCACTCAACTTTGAAAAGAAATAGAAAACAAAAAGAGAACAAGAGAAAAGAAAAAGTGATTCTCGTCACTTTGCAGCAGCAGCAACTTCAATCGCGTTTTTGGGTATGAAAACGTTGGATTTGGACAAAGTTTGTGAAATACAAAGTTGTAGAGAATTGAATTATCTTTCTAACAAGACCAATTTCATCAAATTCTTACTTTGGATGAAAAAGTTATGATTAAAATACGACTGCTGGTTTTCAGAAAATCTGCTGCTGAATTATGACGAATTTCACTCCCTCCAAACCCTCTTCTCTCCTCCCTTGTTTAAAGACATTAAGAGAGTATTTATAGCTGAAATCTGGAGTTTCCCTTTCCTTCCTGGACTAGGTTTCTTTGGAGAATAATCAAAAGGTATTTTATAATGATAAAAGACTTCTAATCTGAATAGGAAAAGGAAATTGTCTTTTATAAAAATTGGGAGACTGACCGCTAACACGCATGCACATGTATCGTATGTGCGTACACACACTCATCACATACGTACACGTGTTAGTGTCATGATAAAAATGGCTAATTTAATAAAATAATTTTCTTTTCATTTTAACCAAAAATCTCATGCTGTGATTCGCACTAATTCTTCAAGGATAATCCGTAAATAACCACACTAAACTCATCATCAGGCCATATCAAAATTGAACTTCATGAAACACTTTTGAGGGTAAAATGATGACTAATGAAAGTCAATTTGAAAAGATTTGGTTGGTAATTGTGAGTCAATTAGAGCTAACCCAAGGAAGGGTCAATTAACCAACTTGAACTACATCGAGCCATTTTAATCCCGAGCCATTGACTTACCAAATTGACACTAAAAATACCTCTTATGCATCCATATGAACTCCAATTGACAATTTGGAGATCATTCCAAGGTCAAATGAAAAGTTTGGGACTTAAAAGACGATTATGCCCCTCAAGTCACAAAAGCTCTTATTATCCCTCAAGATCAACTCCAATTTGAACCAAAATTCATATCCATTGTCCTTGTGACTCTAGAAAACTAATGCAAGCGACTAGACTCAAAAACAAAACAAAAACATGCATGAAATGATGAGCCCTAGTAAGGTGGTGCAAAAATGGGGTGTGACATTGATCACGGCTTAATTAATTTGGGTCGTGACATTTAGGGTCTAATTGGAACTCCTTCCAATTCCCTAATTGATTATAACTCTCTTATATCAATTAGGGCTTCTACTAACCATGAATAACACCTAGCATATGGTTCATGGTGTTGTCCTTAATGAGGTGAATAAGTATCCATTAAAGAACCCTTCTGTTATAGTTTACAGGTTACAATTACATCCTTCCATTTACACAATGTCTCCAATTGAACCAATAGGACATGGAAGTCTGTCAAGTCTCTAGTTCAATTACTTTATACTCATTCATAGATATTAACTCAACGATGAACTTATGGAAACTCCTTTCCATATTCATATTACAATGGCCATGGACTGAATGAGTTATATTATGAATGCTATATGAGATATTCTTGTTAGGATTATGCCCTAGAGCCAATCATAGAGATGATTGTTTAGGGATTAGGAATAATCATTTGATTTCATTTATGTATGTCACATTTATTATTGATTTAATAAAAGGGCTTATTCTATTATGTTTATATGCATCATTTATATTTACATAATATGTCCATAGAGTTAGAGTTGAGAATATGGAATTACAAAGAGTTGTAATTTTGAGACTATAGATATATCTCTGTACTAAACTCCTAAAGCATTCCTAGTTGAAGGTTCACTATGATGGACAGTAATGAACCATAGGACTAGCACTTGTTAAGCTGACTCTATAGGAGGATAGCTAGTCTCAAGCTATTTGTGTGGAGACACTACAACCAACAAGTGGGTGCCTATTGCGAGAATAGGTACACTGAATGTGACCAAAGATATGAGATAAACTGAATGGAGTTTTATCCTGCCTGTCAATCAGTTTCTCATTGTTATAGTGGTACAAGTAATCCTTAGACTTGAGACACCATAGTTGCCTTATGCATGTAGCTTTAGAAGTTTGATAACACTAAGTGCAGATCCTATTCAGGGGTCTGCAAAGGTGTTCATTGGCCCTACTGCTATGTGTATGAAGGCATGTGAGTGATCAACAAGGGATCCATCACTCTTAGGAAAAAGAGAGAGAATGTCTCATATAGCATTCATAATATAACTCATTAAATCCATGGCCATGGTAGGATGAATATGAAAAGAGTTTTATGAGTTCATCAATGAGTTGATATCTATGAATGAGTATAAAGTAATTGAACTAGGGACTTGACAGACTTCCATGTCCTATTAGTTCAATTGGAGACATTGTGTTGAAGGAAGGATGCAATTGTAACCTATAAACTATAACAGAAGGGTTCTTTGTAAATGACTATTCACCTCATTAAGGACCACACCATGAGCCATATGCTAGGTGTTACTCATGGTTAGTAGAAGCCCTAATTGATATAAGTGAGTTATAATCAATTAGGGAATTGGAAGGAGTTCCAATTAGACCCTAAATGGAAAGAGTTCCATTGTGCACACCTCGTGCTATTCCTACTACTTGATGATGTGAACCCAATGGGTCACACACTGATCATGCAAGATGAGCTTTAAAGTCTATGAGAGAAAGGGTATGAGTGCATAAAGAATAGTTCTTTAAGGCCATGTTTGTATTTGATATAAACAATAGGGGTTATTGTGCAATTTAGGGAAATTGCATAAAACCCTAATAGGGTTTCCCCCTAGGGCCGGCCCCCTTAGTGTGGACTATATAAGTCACACTATGATGTGTGACATCATCATAAGTTGAACTCTCCAAGGGCTGGCCAATTTTTCTAGCCTCCCTCTCTCTCTCTCCTCTCTTCTCCTACTCTAGCAACGACATGGGAAAGAAGGAAAGGACTTGAAGCTCTAGCTAGGTGTGGATACCGTTGGAGGCAGCACACTTGGGCTGCTCATTCACCGCTGTCCGGAATCAAAGCTTGGAGCAAAAAGGAGAAGAGAAAAATTCTGTAAGTGTTCTAACCCTCTTTGTAGCTAGGGTTTGATTTTGTGTTATGCATAGTTAGATTCATGGGCTGTGGAATCGTAGGAAAAATTTTTATATTCCGCACTTCTATTTTTCCCTCTTGTACAATTCCCAACAGTGGTAGCAAAGCCATGATTATGCATAATGCAAAATACATATGGGCTAGTAATTATGGTGTAGTTGAATGATTCAAAAATCTGGAAAATTTTTTCTGCATAATTGGTTTTCCTCCATGGCTGAACCTAGGGTTTGGAACCCTAGGTCAATTCTCTTCTACTCCTCTTCTAATTGATGGTTAAGTGTATCCATGGATGCAATAGGTTGCATAGGGTTTGAGTTTGGAGAAGAAGAATAAGGAAACTAGGGTTTTATAAAACTGTTATGAACAGTTTTCATGGTTGCCATGAAAACCGTCATCTTGTTTTGCCTGCCGAATTCAGAGTTCTTCTCCAAAATTTTCGAGCCATATATGGTTAGAAAGCTCTTTGAATAAGCTTTCCAACCCAACAAACGGTGTGTCAATCCGAGTTCTGTAGTGAAAGTTATGAATTTTTTACTACAGGCTGTCTGGAAAGACAGTTTTGCTCGGGAATGATGCAATAGCCACAACTTTGAGTTATTGATGGAGATCAAAGGCATAGCAATGGTTGCCACCACTTGGGTTATGTTCTAGACATGGTAGGGAAAGGTTCCCAAGCATTTAGATGCATCATAATTGGATTAAGATGCTAGAACAGAAGAAAGAAGGAGAAGAACACCATGGAGGCTGAATCTGGGTTTTAGAACCCTAAGGTTCTTGCAATTAATTCTAATTAAAGCTGCTGTATTTATGATGGAAGATCATTGTAGGATCATTATATATCATGTGTATATGATTTTCTTTAAGTTTCAAAAAGGTTTTGATGGAAAAAGATTCAAAAAGTTTGAAAATTTTTCATGAACAGCATAGCAGATTTTCTCTACAGAAAAGTCATCAATGGAGTTTTGATTAGAACTTGAGTTAGGGAACTCCAAATTGCATGAAACCAATTGCATTAGTTTCCTAAGACATGTAGGATACTGGGAAAATTCGTTTGGTAGCCTAATTCATTCATCTTGCTGGGTTTTAAATCAATTTCTGACCATGGACAGCATGCTGTCAAATTCTGGGCAGCCTACTGTTGTTTTAATTGTTTAGAACAATTGGTGATGATTTGATCATCCAAACCTCTTCTATTAGCTTAGTATTTCATGTAGGGACATGATACAAAAGCTGGTTTCAATGGAGGAGTCGAATTGATAAGGATTTAGAAGCTATTGTGACCTTCAAGGTCTGCAACAATGGCTCCAGCAATGGGTTTTGGAAACCCTGATTGTTCTTGATGATGGCAGCCACTTCCACCACTTCTCACATGTCCAGAGGCTTGTCCCACACCCCTAGGATGTTCTCCCATGACTGGCCATGGCCTCCCACAGTCGTTGGTGGCCATGGCAACCTAGCCAAGCTCAGGCAGCCCCTTGGTAGTGACGGCTGCATAGAGTTAAGGATGAAACCCTAATTTTGAGTTAATGATGAAACCCTAATTTCATTATGGCATTAATTAAAACCCTAATTGGAATATTAATTACCTTAATTAAGAGTTAATGATTGGTCATTAAATGACCAATCATGGTTATTAATTGTTAGGGCATAATTAATACCATTAATGATGTCTAGGGTTAGGGTTTTGATAACCCTAATTAGTGTAATTAATTAAGGGTAATAAATACCCTATTTGGCATTAATTAAACCCTAATCCCTTTTATTAAATACCGTATGAACCTAGGGTTTTAATGATTGGTCATTAAATGACCAATCATAAGGCATTTAATGATTAGGGCTTGCATTTAGGGTTTAGGGTTATGCATTTAGGGTTTAGGGTTTTAGGAAACCCTAATGCACTAATTCATCATTTAATTGATTTTATTTAATTCCCATGTTAATTATGTAATTAATATTGATTAATTTTATAATGTTTTAAATGGTTTAAAATACAATTGGGGATTAAATTAAAATCTGGAAATTCTTAATTAAATGAAATTGTTTTGTTTAAATAAGGAAACCCTAATATTGGATATTAGAGTTATTTTAGGAAACTTTATATGTTTCTATAAATTTGATTAATTGAAACTAAATGTCTTAAATGTTAAGACTTTATTTAATTCTGGATATTTTGTTAAAACCTAATAAGATTAGGATGCATTAATGAGATTAATGTAAATCATTCAAGAGAATTACCATAACGCCCATATATTTTAATGCTTACAGTTTTTCTTTACATTATGCAATGAGATTGTATGTATGTGTTTGGATGATGATTATGGACTATACCCCTTAAACCAATTGTGATTGGCCGTCTTATGAATGGGTTGTAATAATTTTTCAAGAGTTGTAATTTTATTATGGTGATGTAATTTATTATTTGGGGCTTGCATGCCACCTTCCCTCTCTCTCTATCATTCTCTTATGTACCCCACATTCCCCTTATGTATCCCTTTCTATATATTATGTAAATGTTATGTAATCGAGAGCGCACTAAGGAGCATGGTGGACCCAAAGGAGTATGATGGAGCCCAACAAGCCAATGGTGGAGACCATTAAGCCAAGGGAACAGATTGAAGGACTTGAAAGCTTAGAGAAGTTTTTCAAGAAAGCATGCATGTTACGAATGGTTTATTTTACGATCACCTACACCCACTTTAGACCTTGGATTCAATCTATTGGCTTGGATTGAATCCTCTCAAAGTCCATAATCATCATAATGGGAGCTTTAATTTATGAGATAATTGTATTAGCTCCAATACCATAGTTTGGTATATGTTACCTATTCACTTAGGGACTAATATCAAAATATGGTACTTTATATATGTTGATATATAATAGCATGTGTCACACCCCATTTTTGTACCACCTTACTAGGGCTCATCATTTCATGCATGTTTTTATTTTGTTTTTGAGTCTAGTCACTTGCATTAGGTTTCTAGAGTCACAAGGACAATAGGTATGAATTTTGGTTCAAATTGGAGTTGATCTTGAGGGATAATAAGAGCTTTTGTGACTTGAGGGGCATAATCGTCTTTTAAGCCCCAAACTTTTCATTTGACCTTGAAATGATCTCCAAATTGTCAATTGGAGTTCATATGAATGCATAAGAGGTATTTCTAGTGTCAATTTGATAAATCAATGGCTTGGGATTAAAATGGCTCGATGTAGTTCAAGATTGGTTAATTGACCCTTCTTTGGGTTAGCTCTAATTAACTCACAATTACCAACCAAATCTTTTCAAATTGACTTTCATTAGTCATCATTTTACTCCCAAAAGTGTTTTATGAAGTTCAATTTTGATATGGAAAGTGTTTGGTTTGATCCTATGTGCATGCCTATGCTTAGCAAAGGTAGAACATAGTGGTTAACCGCCTTGTTCAAACCTAACCATGCCCCCATGGTTAGAGGTTTTCAGCCTAAAATGTTCAAAAACATATTCCTCATCGAAACACGGTCGTTTTGGCTTTTGTTTCATCAAAATCGGAGTTCATTTGCCCCCTGAAACACTTCTAGAAGGGAAGGGAGACAAAACAAGCAAAAAATTAGAAGTGGGCTCGGGTGACCACCCAAGCCTGGGCGGCTAGCCGCCTGGGCCCAGGTGGCTAGCCGCCCAGCCTTGGGTGGTCACCCGAGACCACTTTCCTATTTTCACTCCAACTCTTGCTGAAGCGGACTCTTGCCTATTTTGACGTATTTGGGCTCTTTTGGACGAGTTTCCTTCTATTTTTTGGTAACTTCTGAGTTACTTAAGCCCCAAGGGGGTCTCTAATAGCCCTTGGATTAATTTTTAGGGTTTTAATCCCAGCCATTGGTTAATCCTAATGAAACTCTATAAATACCCCCCTATGCTTCAGCAAAAGGGAGCCACTTTATGCATTAATACTTGAGTGTTTGAGAGAGAATAAGAGAGAGAGACTTGAAGGAGAGCTGGAGTTCTTACTGTAGCCTTGGAGAGGATTGGTTCAAGTCATCCATAAGAGCAAGGGAGAGTCTCTACAGCAGCAAGGAAGTTTCTTCTTAAGGTATTCCTCCCTCTTTGTTTATGCTGAATATGGGTTAGGCTTATTGCATGTTAAAGGTAACTTTTTTATCATGTATTAACACTCTAGCTAGTTAACATACATGGAATATCTATTGTTTATCTACTGTTTAGCATGCTTTAGGGCTGTCCTATGTGTTTTTTATGCATAGTTATGGTTCTTGTGCTCCTGTTGCCCTTGTGCTAGGATTAGTGTCATTGCATGTTAGAGTTAGGATTTTCATCGTGTAATATTGCTTTAGTTAGTTAATATGCATGATTTAATTTCTATTTAGTTTGGTTTTAGCATGACTAAAGTATGTTTTGTATGTCTTTAAGCATATTTGTGAGTTTAGGATTTTAGAGTCATTGTTTTGTGTTAATTCTCATATAGCATGATAAAGTAGACTTTTTTATTGGTTTTTCTTCGTGTTTGCTGTATATGTCTTGCATATAGAGTAAACATGATGTTTTTGCATGCATGTTAGTATATTCTAGGGTTTTTATGCATAATATGGTTTTAGGAATATGTTAGGACTTATTATTGTTTGCTGTTTTTGCTGTTAGCATGCTTAGTAGATGATTTTAGGCCATAATACTATTCTGTCCAGATTTGCATATCATTGTTTTTGCATGGTTTTGAGCACGTGTAAGGGTGCAAATAGGTGTGGTATTTGTCCTATGGTAAATAGGGCTGCTCATGTCTGAAATGGCTAATGCTTGGAGCTATTGCGCTCAGGTAAGTGGGTATGAAGGTGCCCCAATTCACCTCTCTTCCTTATCCTTTCTCTTCTCCCTATCTAGGGTTAATTTTTAATATGATCCTATGGTTTAATTAGAGGTTTCCTTCACCAACAAAATTCTGGTTTTTATTAAAGTTTCCATTTTGTGGAGTTCTTTCTAAAATCAAACTTTCTATCAATTCTCTTTTGATCAAATAAGGAAACCTAGGGTTTTAGCCATAGGTTTGTATTAGGTCTTAACCTTAGTTCCAATCGAACTACGTGGACTTTGATCCATGTATTTCGTTGCATGGTACGTAGGCGCTCTTCGTGAGGCTCAAGTCCGTTCTAGGATCCAAGCATCCTAGGCTTCTTTTTTGTTTTGTTTTGTTTTTTCTTTATTTTCTGTTTTTGTGTGCTTATTATGCATGGATGGATGAATGAAATATATGATATGCATGCTGTCTTGTGATGATATACTTGCTGATTTTTGTATGGAAAAGATCTTGATTTAGCCCAAATGAACTGAGAGACCGAAAGGGTGACATGGGTGCCTATAGGCTTTGCCTAGAACCTTCCCATGTCATAACTTAGCCTCCGAATCCCCGATTTCTTTGGTTTCCAAAAGATTGGTTTTTGCCTTTCCTTTTTAAACATGGAGTCATTCAAATTGTTTTCCTAAAACAAACTGTTTTTAGGGTTTTCCTTGTTTCCTTTAAAAAATAAGGTAGCGACTCCTTTCCTTTTCTTTTTGAAAACTTACCTTCTTTTAAACCCTCGTGGGCCCAATTTCCGGGGTTCACAGCATGCGATGTATGATTTATAATAGCATGAGATGTATGATTATAAATAGCATAATTTATATGTTTAAATTTTGATACATAGGATGCATGTTAATTTGATGAGACCCTTTAAAACCCCTCTTATTTAATATTAAGTTGAAAATGGAGAAGTCATTGGGGAATGAATTCTTCATTGCCTTCCATCATTATAGGATCATCTAACGTCCCTTAATGTGGGTACCTGGCTGCAGACATGTAGGAGCTACCCATGTTAAAGACATTACTTGAAACTATCACATATGAGATATCATGGGGTGCCTAAACTGGTATATACCAAGAAACTAACATGTGAGGTATATATTTGGCGAAACATACCTGTGTGAATGATGGGTTTAACTTAACTAGGGAAGTATTCCAAGAAACTAACATGTGAGGTGTATGTTCCCTAGAGGCAAAAATGATTGGAACTTGCTTATGAAGCAATAGACAAAGAGTTGTCTTCTTATTGTGGGTTAGAAGCCAAGAAACTAACATGTGAGGCTTCTAGGTCACTGTGGGACCCCAATCCCCATTAGGAATGAGATTCCCGAATTCCATTAGAGGGTGTATGGAATTTGATAAAATAGTGGGAGGTACCATATGATTAAAGACCCAATCATTATGGATAAAAATGAAATCTAATTCTCTGTTTATGTAGATTACCTAATTACTCACCTCAAAACCCCTATTTCCTAATATATAGGATATTGATAGTTTGACTAAACCCGATTTCTTTGATTGACTTAGGAAATTGAGAATTGTTCTTAATTTCAAAAGATTGTTCATATGCTATTAGGCCTTTTCTTAAAGGCCCTCCATAAAACATCTTAAGAAGAAAAAGACACTATGCACAATTGGCATCTTGTTGCCATGCTATATGATAGTATTGATGACTAATGAGCTTCAGAAGCAAAATTAGTCAATGCAAATGCCTTTGATGTCCTACATCACATACAAAGGTTGTATGGTGAGTAAAATAATACTATAAAGTATAGTACTTATAAAGGACTTCTTCTAGACTAGGATGTAATAAAAGTTGTTTATTAATAATCATTCTTTTGAAAAATGATTAATCACATAGAATAGCTTGAGAAGCTAGATGTGATTTAAAATGGAAGCATAGAGGAAAGCAAGTCTTGAAAAGTCAAAGACAAAGAAATATAATTATTTTGTAGTAAACATAAGGTATTGTAAAGGGAACTTGATAAAGTATCAGTCTTCCTAGAAGAACCAAACTTTTGAAGTTTTGGTTCATACTCTAAACTAAATTGTTGGTTAGTTCTGCTTCTTGGTTTTTGGATTCTAGTGTAATCTAAATCGAAGCAGAAAGTTAAGTAGATAATAAGTTACCTTTAAAAATTTTAATAGGGCCGGGCAAGAGTTGCTAGATTAATTTTGGGAACTTATTTCTTAACTAGGTCATTTAAGACATTCTAGAAATTTGATTTCTGAATTTAAATGACTAATTAGAGCGAATGTAACGTATTCCGAAAATACAAGAGATGTAGAGACTCTCATTTAAATGTAACGATTATGACTTGGTTATGAGATGACCAAACCCATCTTTTACTTGGTGAAGTGAAAGAGTTACATTTATAATTTGACTAATACATTGTGATGTATATAGTCATGTAGAGCATGCATTCAATTACAGTAGACTCATCTTAGAATACCATAGCTCAATGGTGAATCTAAGAGAACGAATTGAACCCTATTAAGATATGGTTTGATCCATGATGAGTTTTACTAATGTATCCATCTAGGATATACCTTAAAATTGCTACATATTGATAATTTAGGGTTCACTCCAGTTTTGTCCCAATTATATCAGATATGATATGGGAAGAAACCCAACTTAAAGAAGTTAAGGCTTGGGCTTGTGCTACGTATGTTTGGAAACATAATGTAGACAATCTGGAAATACGGTCAAGTAAGTGTTGAATTGTGGTATATCCCAAAAGTGGTTGGGATAGTATTTCTATTACCCTAATGAACAAAAGTTGTCCATTAGGATGTTTACTGGATTTTCTTGAGAAAGAGTTCATTCAAGAAAGATGCAAAAGTAGATAGAATTTATAGAATTGTCTGTAAAGCCACAAACGAACAAAGATCCAACCCTTGTCTCTGTTGAGACAAAACCCTTAACTACACTACAATCTTTTCATAGATCAAATTGGATATTTCTTAACATAAGAGAGATATTGTATCTCTATTAGAATGTAAAAGAATTGTTCTTTGGTGATAAAGATCACCAAGATAATCCTATTGATTATGACTAGACGATGTTTCACATCAACTCGAGAAATGACTAAGAGTCATTAAATCCAATATGGATAGGTAGAGACCTAAAAGGCTTGGCTATTTAAGAATGTTTTCAACATAGGCAAAAAGTTGTCTATAAAGAAACTTGTTTGATAATAGTTATGCTGAAATCCATTTGGATCTTGTTATCTATAAACACACATTTTGAATATGAGATATGTCAAAAAGGATATAAAGATGTTATATCAAATGGTGAAAAACCATAAAAGTGTGTAAGTTATAGAAGTCTATTAATAGACTACAAGGTTCTCATAATTAGAACATCTATAAAGTTGAAGTAATCAAATTGTTTGATTTCTCTCATTGTAGAGATGGACCATGAGTGTATAAAAGGTTAGTGGGAGTGCGATCGTTTTTCTTTATCCTAAGTATAGATGACATCCTAATCATTATGAATGATATATGAATGACATCCTAATCGTTTTGGTTTTTGGAGAAAAACTAATTCATGAAAGATTTGGCAGAAGCATCCAACAAGATCTATAGAGATAGATCATATAGATTGCTAAGTATCTCCAAATCATCAAACATAGTTGAAATGTTGAAGGAGTTCAACATGGAGAATTCTAAGGGAGTTCTGATTTACTTCAGATAAGAATTCATTATTCAAGGGCATGTGCCCTAGGATAACACAAGTAAGGTTCTTAAAGTGTTAAGAAGCCTTATTCTACACTATGTATTGAACCTGATATCTATTATGTTGTAATTGTTACAAATAGTTATCAGTCAATTCAAATTTGGAATATTGGATTGTATATGGAAATTGTAAACTCATAGTAGATGGGTATATGGATTTGGATATAATCCATATAGGGTATATTTTATATTCACTTTAGTTGGTGAAATACTTAATGGAAGAACTGTATGAAAGATACAGTGGATTCCATTATTAAGGGTGAATTAATTGTCGCATTGTCTAGGAGACTATTTGGATCTATAAGTTCATTTAGAACTTAGAGTTGTTCCTTCCATTGAGTTGCCCACACCTTGTTTTGTGACAACAATGGGTTTATAGCTCAAGTATAGGAATCACGGTCTCATCAAAAGTCCAAACTCATAGAGTGACAATTCCAAGTGATTAGAGGAATCATTGGAAGAGGTAATAGATACATTACAGAAGATATTATCTACATAAGTTTTTGTAGACCTACTGACTAAAGCTTTAAAACATAATTGGTTATGTCTAAGACCAACATCTTGAGAAGATAGGTATGCGATACATGGTCGATTGGCTTTAGTGCAAGTGGGAGATTGTTAGGATTATGCCCTAGAGCCAATCATAGAGATGATTGTTTAGGGATTAGGAACAATCATTTGATTTCATTTATGTATGTCACATTTATTATTGATTTAATAAAAGGGCTTATTCTATTATGTTTATATGCATCATTTATATTTACATAATATGTCCATGGAGTTAGAGTTGAGAATATGGAATTACAAAGAGTTGTAATTTTGAGACTATAGATATATCTCTGTACTAAACTCCTAAAGCATTCCTAGTTGAAGGTTCACTATGATGGACAGTAATGAACCATAGGACTAGCACTTGTTAAGCTGACTCTATAGGAGGATAGCTAGTCTCAAGCTATTTGTGTGGAGACACTACAACCAACAAGTGGGTGCCTATTGCGAGAATAGGTACACTGAATGTGACCAAAGATATGAGATAAACTGAATGGAGTTTTATCCTGCCTGTCAATCAGTTTCTCATTGTTATAGTGGTACAAGTAATCCTTAGACCTGAGACACCATAGTTGCCTTATGCATGTAGCTTTAGAAGTTTGATAACACTAAGTGCAGATCCTATTCAGGGGTCTGCAAAGGTGTTCATTGGCCCTACTGCTATGTGTATGAAGGCATGTGAGTGATCAACAAGGGATCCATCACTCTTAGGAAAAAGAGAGAGAATGTCTCATATAGCATTCATAATATAACTCATTAAATCCATGGCCATGGTAGGATGAATATGAAAAGAGTTTCATGAGTTCATCAATGAGTTGATATCTATGAATGAGTATAAAGTAATTGAACTAGGGACTTGACAGACTTCCATGTCCTATTAGTTCAATTGGAGACATTGTGTTGAAGGAAGGATGCAATTGTAACCTATAAACTATAACAGAAGGGTTCTTTGTAAATGACTATTCACCTCATTAAGGACCACACCATGAGCCATATGCTAGGTGTTACTCATGGTTAGTAGAAGCCCTAATTGATATAAGTGAGTTATAATCAATTAGGGAATTGGAAGGAGTTCCAATTAGACCCTAAATGGAAAGAGTTCCATTGTGCACACCTCGTGCTATTCCTACTACTTGATGATGTGAACCTAATGGGTCACACACTGATCATGCAAGATGAGCTTTAAAGTCTATGAGAGAAAGGGTATGAGTGCATAAAGAATAGTTCTTTAAGGCCATGTTTGTATTTGATATAAACAATAGGGGTTATTGTGCAATTTAGGGAAATTGCATAAAACCCTAATAGGGTTCCCTCCTAAGCCTTAGGAGAATAGGTCATTATTGCATGCATGTTTTTGTTTCATTGCTGAGTCCCATCACTTGCATTTAGTTTCTAGGATCATTTTGAATATGTGTGTCAAATTTGGTTCAATTCCAGATAGGTTTGGATAGTTTATTAGAACTTTTGTGACTTGAAAGGCAATTTCGTGTTTTACTTCGTATATTTTCCAATTGACCTCAAAACTCGCTCCGGGTTGTTCCATTGATCTTAAAATGATGTAATGAGCCTAATTGAAGTGCCAATTTAATTGTTGAATAGGTTTTGGATTGGTTCACCATATTACTCTATGGCTAATTGACCATTTTTTCGGTTAACTGCCTCTTGAAAACCCAGCCACTTGACTGTGGTCAGAGATTTTTGGTCCAAGAATATTAGAGAATTATTCTACACTGAATCCTTGAGATTTTGGCTTTTGAATCACTCAAATCGGAGTTAAATTGAAAAATTTAAGTCCGTTTAAAGTTAAGAGTCCGAAATGGGTCAGAAATCCTCAAAAACTTGGAAACCTGAGTTTTGTCTCAGGTGACCAGTTGGGCTCAATCGGTTGGACCGGTTCACCAACCGATTGGACCGGTTGGGGCCAACCGATCACCCGAGGCACTCTGCTTTATTTGTCCAATTTTGAGTTTTTGACAGAATAGGACTCTTCCACTCCGAATTTCTGCCTTCCAAAGGTCTTCTAAACCTATTGGGATGTGATTTTGAGTTGTTTAACATTCATGGGACTTAATTACAGCCCTAGATTGGTTTTATGATGAATTAATCCCAACCATTGGTTCATATGGTTGGTTGGCTATAAATAGAGGCTTATTCATCAGCATAGGGGACTTTGGACACTTCATATTCATAAGAGAGTTAGGAAGAACGAATTTGCACACACCCATATCACTTGGAGGAGGCTTTTTACTGCAATTTTGAAGAGGAACTAGAAGGCAATCAATCCCAACAAAAAGGAAGAACGCAGCAAAGACCTTTGCTTTGTTGTAAGTATCCTTATTCTCTTTTTCCGATTCCTTCTTCTTCTACTCCATTCTCTGCATAGTTATGGCTTAGTATTGAATTAGGAATCATATATACTCTATATTTTACAGTGTATATGATTCAAATATGATGTGAAAGCATGCTAGTGGAGTAAGAATTGTGAATTGCTTACTGTTAGATTAGTTTCTCTCTAGGAAAGGGGTGCACTTTGCACTGAAATTTTGATGGTTTGTTTGTTTGTTTTCTCTTCATGGTTTAATTATATGCATGATTTTAAGCATCTTTTGTATAGGACACTTGCTGTGTAAGCTTCATCTTCATAGGTGTATTAACGATTACCCTTTTTGAGGATAATTATCGTCCTTAGAGGGTGAGGCTGTGCATAGATGCTTTTTGGAATGTGTTTAAGTGCGCCATGGGTTTATTTGCATTCTTAGACATATATTTTACGTAGGATATGTGAAGAAATCATTTATATGGAGTGATTTCTACGTAGAATTATCTTAGGATAGTTCTTAAGAAAGCTCGCCGTAAGAATGATTAATTCACATACTTACATAAAATACTTATTTTAGGCTTTAGTTATTGTTTTCTTTTCATGTTTTGGATTGTCATATGATATTTTCATTATGATAATTCATATTTAGCATGTTTTTGATAGTTTTATGCATGTTAGGGTGTTTAGAGCATATAGGAGCATATTAGGATTTTATTTCTCTTTTTATTTTTGTTCTTTGCATGAGTATTAGGTCATTATATGCATATTTAGTATTCTGTCCAGATTTGAACTAGTCTTTCTAATGATGATTTAAGCATGAATATGGTTGGTTTGAGCTTAATAATTGCCCTATAGAATACATGGGGTGATTAACTGCTGATTTCCCGATGTTTTGGGATTGTTTAGCATATGGTAAGTGGTTCATGGTGAGTTTTGTTTTGTTTTGTTCTCTTCTCCCTCTCTTGGGTTATTTTCTTTACTTTGGACTGTAATTCTTAAGTTTCCATATTTTCTATTCTTTTAAAAATCCTTTTTTAAATAAGAGTTCTATCTCTTTTAGAATTCTATTTTTCCTAAAATCCTTTTTGAATTAGAGTTCTATCTCTTTTAGAGTTCTACTTTTCCTAAAACTCTTTTTTGAATTAGAGTTCTATCTCTTTTAGAATTCTACTTTTCTCAAACTTCTTTTTGGATAAGAGTTCTATCTCTTTTCGAATTCTATCTTTTCTCAAATTCCTTTTTTTGGAAGTTCTTCTTTTCTTTTAAAAACTCTTCTTTTCTTTTAATGGAAACTTAGGGTTTATAGTTCATTGTAAAGGGAGTAACCCCTTCTCAATCGAACTACGTAAACTTTGATCCTTGCATCTTTGTATGTAAGGTATGTAGACGCTCATTTGATGTTCAAGTCTGCCTTAGGATACTAAGTATCCTAGGTTTTCCTTTTTCTTTTTATTCTTTTGTCCATCACATATTTGCTAGAGTAGGATGGACCCATGCTTATCCATTTATCCATCACATATGATTGCTAGAGGAGTAAGATGGATTTGTTTTCTTATTCTCTATTTCTTTACATGCTTTCCATATTTCTTTTATTTGTTCATGGATGTTTACATGCTTTGTGGATGTTATGCTTTATGGATATTCATGGATGGATATGGATGTTTATGGATAATTCTTTGCATATGCATGGTGACTAAATAGGAAGTGATTGAAATAGCCCATATAAATTCAGAGACCCATTTTGGGGCGATGTGGGTGCCAATAGGATGTTTCCTAGAACCTTCCCACATCGTAACTTAGTCTCTGAATCCTCTCTTGTTTTGTAAGACTTGCTTTTTCTTGATCGGAGTCATGAGGTTTGTTTTCAAAGGTTTTCCTTAAAAACTGTTTTTATGGTTTTCCTCTTTTCCTAAAAATGAGGTGGTGACTCCTTGTTTGATTGTTTTTGTGAACCTTTTAAAAACCAGATTTTTGTTAATTTAAATTTCAACAAGTCTTTTTAAAAGAAGGGTTTTCCCTCCCTCGATTGAAACCCGTGGTTCACAATAACCATGTATCTTTAAGCAACAATATAAAACAGTAGTATCAAATGATATATTGAAGGATTCCCTAAATTTTGAACAAGTAACAAAAATATTGAGTTATAAATCAGTGGGAAAAGCCAACAATATCATTAAGGCATTTAATATCACATTTATAAAATAACACAATATTAAATGTAAAGAAGCCACGTTTCCTACCTTAATCGTGAGCAATACCAACCCAAACCACAAGATAAATACTGACAATGTGAATGCAACGTTAATGCTCCCTAAGGTCCTCCCGAGGACTGATAAAATCTTATAATTATAAATACGTAATATTTAGGTAAATTTCAAAATAAATATAATGTACTCAAAAATTACTATTGGCCTTCTAACAGTGAACTATGGTCCCAAAATTATCAAAATAATTTTTAAAGCATTCTTTATAATTTCTAGGAACTTTTCATAATTTTTTGTAATTTTTGGAATTTTCTGGAATTTTCTTGAATTTTTAACAAATATTAATTTGGCCAAAAAGTCAAACTATAGTCAAACTTAGTCAAAATGGTCAACCAAGGGTCCCACATGCTAGGGCCCGCCAAAACGAGTCCAATGATCAAAGTTGGGGTTCATATGATTATCGTATGGCTTTTAAATACATGAGAACACGGTAAGGTATACGGATGCACCCACATAGGATCATAGTCCTATGGGGTCATCTTCAACCTCCTGCGGGTAGTTACACCGTGTGTTCAACGGGCCAACTTCAACGATTAATATCTCCCTCATTTCTTAACCGTTTTCAATGATTCAAGTGTCGAATCGAAGCTCACGCGGAGTACTACGTGCATATATAAATTGTTTAGTCAAAATCTTGTAAAATCATATTTGTTTTTAAGCCTAAAGTTTCGGGTTTTCATGATCCAAAATTTCTTAAATTTCTAAAACTTCAACCTACAGTCATTTTCTCTGAAATTTGACACTACCATAGTGTTCCTTGGCCCCAAAAACATAAGGTAGGGTCATCCTTTCCAAAAATAACTCAAGAAAATAAAATAAAATATACATATGTATATGTACAGTACGTGACATATATAGCTATATATATCTATATATATATATATATAGATATGAATTCATAGTAGAGAAGTTGAGGTTCTTACCTCACTGAGAGAGATCCACGAGCTCAACCATAATCCTCTACAAGACTACTCTCTTTCTCCTCTATTCTCTCTCAGTTTCTCTCTTTCTCTGTTGTTCTTTCTCAAACTCTCTGTCTCGAGTCCTTCCATATATATAATCACACATCTGAATCAGAAAACAGATGAAAAAAGAAGTGGAGTCAAAGTGGGTAGGTGCGGACTAAAGAATGGTCTCTTAGAATCCTATTAGTATAGGATTTAATTGCTGAAGAAAAACAGGGTTGGGGTTATTATGGGTTATAGAGTTGCAGGAAGAAAATTGAGTGGGAGGGGTTAGGCTTGCAGAATATGGGAGGAAAATGGGTAAGTCCATGCATATTCATCCTTATGGTTTGTGCTATGGTGTAGTTGGGTGCATAATTTTATGGTATACATGCCTAAATTATGGTGAAGTTGCACACATAGGATCAAAATAAATATAATACATCTATATATATATAGATTGATAATATTCAGGTCATCACAATAAGTACACTGAATGTGACCAAAGATATGAGATAAACTGAATAGAGTTTTAACCTACCTGTCAATCAATTTCTCATTGTTATAGTGGTACAAGTAATCCTTAAACCTGAGATACCATAGTTGTCTTATGCATGTAGCTTTAGAAGTTTAATAACACTAAGTGTAGATCCTAATAGGGGTCTGTAAGGGTGTTCATTGGCCCTACTGCTATATGTATGAAGGCATGTGAGTGATCAACAAGGAATCCATTACTCTTATGAAAAAGAAAGAGAATGTTTCATATAGCATTCATAATATAACTCATTTAGTCTATGACCATGGCAGTATGAATATAGAAAGGAGTTTTCATAAGTTCATCATTGAGTTTCTATCTATGAATGAGTGTAAAGTAATTGAACTAGGGACTTGATAGACTTTCATGTCGTATTGGTTCAATTGGAGACATTGTGTAGATGGAAGGATGTAATTGTAACCTATAAACTATAACAGAAGGGTTCTTTGATAGATACTTATTCACCTCATTAAGGACAACACCATGAACCATACGCTAGGTGTTATTCATGGTTAGTAGAAGCCCTAATTAATATAAGTGAGTTATAATCAATTAAGGATTGGAAGGAGTTTCAATTAGACCCTAAATGGAAAGAGTTCTATTGTGCACACCTCGTGCTATTCCTACTACTTGATGATGTGAACCCAATGGGTCACACACTAATCATGCTAAGAGAGCTTTAAAGTCTATGAGAGAAAGGGTTTTAGTGAATAAAGAATAGTTTTTTAAGGGCCTATTTATATTTGATATAAATAATAAGGGTTATTGTGCAATTTGGGAAAATTGCAAAACCCTGTTAGGGTTTCTTCCCCTACGCTAGCCCCCTTAGTGGGCATAGATAAGTCACACTTATGTGTGACTTGGCATAAGGTTACACTCACTCCCAACCCTAGCCATCCAAGCTATTGGAGGCTCTCTTCTCTTTGTCTCTCTTATCTACCTCTAGCAACAACAAGTAAGAAGAAAGGAAAAGCTTGAAGCTCTAGCTAGGTGTGGATACCGTTGGAGGCAATACACTTGGATTGCTACAACGGTGCTGTCTGAATTCAAAGCTTGGAGCAAAAAGGAGAAGACAATCAAACTGTAGTGTTCTAACCTTCTTCGTAGTTAGGGTTTATGTTCTGTATTAATGCATAGTTAGATTCATGGGTTGTGGAATTGTAGGAAAATTTTTTTATATTCTGCACTTTGATTTTTCCTTCTAGTTCGATTCCCAACAAGTGGGAGGCTACCGGAGCCACCACCGGTGGTGGGGCTATAGGCCAGCCAAGGGAGGGTGTTGCTGGAGTGTGGGTGAATCCCATGGACACAGTGTGGGGTGGTCAATAGGCTGCCATCATCAACAATTAATTAGGGTTTCTAAAACCCATTGCTGGCGCCTTTGATAAAGGACCTTCAAGGTCACAAAAGCTTCTAAAACTCCATCAATTCGATTCCTCCATTAAAACCAACTTTTGCATCATGTCCCTACATGAATTACTAAGCTAATAGAAGAAGAATAGATTATCAAATCATCACCAATAAGCCCACATAATTCGGACAACAGTACGCTGTCCAGTTTTGATGGCATACTGTCCATTGTCGTAAAACGAATTAAAACCCAACAAGATGACATAGTTAGGCTACCAAACGAATTTTCCTAGTATCCTATATGTCTTAAGAAACTAATGCAAGTGGTTTCATGCAATTTGGAGTTCCCTAGCAAAAGTTCTAAACAAAACTCCATTGATGACTTTTCTGCAGAAAAATCTGCTATGCTGTTCATGAAAAATTTTCAAACTTTTTGAATCTTTTTCCGTCAAAACTCTTTTGAAACTTAAATAAAATCATACATACATTATGTACAATGATCCTACAATGAATTTCCATCAATTATACAGCAGTTTTAATTAGAATTAATTGCAAGAAACCTAGGGTTCTAAAACCCAGAGTCAGCCCTAACAAGGAAACACTTGTTTCCTTTTTCCTTCTTCTCCATTTACAAACCCAATGCAACCCTTGCATCATTGGCTACCCTTAACCATTATTTAGAAGAGGAGTAGAAGAGAATTCAACCTAGGGTTCATAACCCTAGGTTCGGCCAAAGAGGAAAACCAAATATGCAGAAAAAATTTCCAGATTTTTGAATCATTCAACCATTACCATAATGACCAACCCATATGCAATTTGTATTAAGAATAATCATGGCTTTGATACCACTGTTGGGAATCGAACTAGAGGGAAAAACAAAGTGTGGAATATAAAAATTTTTCCTAAATGATTCCACAGCCCATGAATCTAATTATGCTTCAATACAAACAAAAACCTAACTACAAAGAGAGTTAGAATACTTACAGTATGAAAGTCTTCTCCTTTTTGCTCCAAGCTATGATTTTGGACAACAGCAAAGTAGTAATCCAAATGTATTGCCTCCAATGGTATCCACACCTAGCTTGAGCTTCAAGTCCTTCCTTCCTTCTTCCTTGTTCTTGCTAGAAGTGGAGAAGAGAAGAGCAAAGAGAGAAGAGGAGCCTCCAATGGGTTGGACAGCTAGGGTTAGTGTGCTTGTATCTTATGCCATGTCACACATAAGTGTGACTTATATATCACCCACCAAAGGGGTCGGCCAAAGGGGAGAACCCTTTTAGGGTTTTGTGCAATTTCCCTAAATTGCACAATAACCCCTCTTGTTTGTATAAAATACAAACTAGGCCTCAAAGAACTATTCTTTTATTCACTTATACCCTATCTCTCATAGACTTTAAAGCTCTCTTAGCATAATCAGTGTGTGACCCATTGGGTTCACATCATCAAGTAGTAGGTATAGCATGAGGTGTGCACTATGGAACTCTTTCCATTAAGGGTCTAATTGGAACTCCTTCCAATTCCCTAATTGATTATAACTCATTTATATCAATAACCATGAGTAACACCTAGCATATGGATCATGGTGTTGTCCTTAATGAGGTGAATTGGTCTCTAACATAGAACCCTTCTATTATAGTTTATAAGTTACAATTACATCCTTCCATCTACACAATGTCTCCAATTGAACCAATAGGACATGGAAGTTTGTCAAGTCTCTAGTTTAATTACTTTATACTCATTCATGAATATCAACTCAATGATGAACTTATGGAAACTCCTTTCTATATTCATCCTACCATGATTATGGACTTAATGAGTTATATTATGAACGCTATATGAGACATTCTCTCTCTTTTTCCTAAGAGTGATGGATTCTTTGTTGATCAGTCACATGCTTTCATACGTGTAGCCATAGGGCCAATGAACACCTTTGCAAACCCCTATAAGGATCTGCACTTAGTGTTATCAAGCTTCTAAAGTTACATGCATAAGACAACTATGATGTCTTAGGTCTAAAGATTTCTTGTACCACTATAACAATGAGAAACTAATTGACAGGCAAGTTAAAACTCCACTTAGTTGATCTTATGTCTTTGGTCATATTCAGTGTACCTATTCTATTAATAGGCACCCACATGTTGGTTGTAGTGTCTCCACACAAATAGCTTGAGACTAGATATCCTCCTAAAGAGTCTACCTAACAAGTGCTAGTCCTTTGGTTCATTACTATCCATCATAGTGAACCTTCAACTAAGAATGTTTTAGGCGTTTAGTACAGAGATATATTTATAGTCTCAAAATTACAACTCTTTGTAATTTCATATGCTCAACTCTAACTCCATGGACATATTATGTAAATATAAATAATGCATATAAATATAATAGAGTAAGCCCTTTTATTAATTCAATAATAAATGTGACTGTGAACCCCGGATAGTGGGCCCACAAGGATTGGCGAAAAAGATTAGGTTTGTTTTAAAAGGAAAAAGGAGTCACCACCTTATTTTTTAAAAGAAATAAGGAAAACCCTAAAAACAGTTTGTTTTAAGAAAACAATTTGAATGACTCCATGTTTAAAAAGGAAAGGCAAAAACAAGTCTTTTGGAAACCAAAGAAAACTGGGGATTCAGAGGCTAAGTTATGACAAGGGAAGGTTCTAGGCAAAGCCTATAAGCATCCATGTCACCCTTTCAGTCTCTCGGTTTATTTAGGCTAAATTAAAGTCTTTTCTCACTCAAAAATCAACATATATCATCACAAGACAGCATGCATATCATATATTTCATTCATCCATCCATGCATAATTAAATGAAGAAAATAAAATAAAACAGAAAAAAGAAGAGAAAAGAGAAAGGCCTAGGATACTAGATCCTAGAACGGAATTGAGCCTTAAAAAGAACGCCTACGTACCATGCAACGAAATACATGGATCAAAGTCCAAATAGTTCGAATTAGAATAGGGTTAAAACTTAATATAAACCTATGGTAAAAACCCTAGGTTTCCTTATTTGAAAAGGAGTTAAATAAACCAAGTTTGAATTTAAGAAAACTTCCCCAAGATGGAAACTTTAATCAAAAATCAGAATTTTAGTAAGAAACCTTTGGTAATTACCATAAAATCATATTAAGAAGAAACCCTAGGAGGGAGAAGGGAAAGAGTTAAGGAGGAAAGAAGTGAATTGGGGCACTTCCACACCCTACTTACCTGAGCGCAATGACTCCAAGCATTAGAAAATTTAAGCAATGGTAGCCCTATTTGTGATAGGACGATTACCACACCTATTTGCACCCTTACACGTGCTCAAAACAAGACAAAAAGAACAAAATAGCAATCTGGACAGAATAGTATTATGGCTTAAAAGCATCCACTAATCATGAAAATAACATAAACAGCGAACTTTCATAAGCCCTAATGCAATCCTAGAACCATGACATGCATAAAAACCCTAAGAATCCACTAACATGCATGCAAAACATATCATAGTTGTTCCATATGTATCATACATATAACACCCATGAAGAAAAACAAATAAAAAAGTCTACTTTAACATACTGTATGAAACTAACCTAAAACAAGGACAATAGAAACCCTAAACTCACAATCATGCTTAAAAACACATAGAACAGCCCTAAAACATACTAAACTCATGATAAACAGAACTTAAATCATGCATATTAACTAACTAAAGCTATAACACATGATATAAAAAAAAACTCAACTTTAGCATGCAATAGACCTATTCTATAAAAAACCCTAGTTTAAGCATCAATAGAACAGAAAAATACCTTAGGAAGAGCTTCCTTGCTGTAAGACCCTCCTCTTGACTTGTGGATGACTTGAATCAAGCTTCTTCAAGGCTACAGCAGCGACTCCAGCTCTCCTTCAACTCTCTCTCTCTTATTCTCTCTCAAACTCAAATTAAAAGTAGCTCTAGGTGCCTCTCATTGCCTCCCCTTGTGCTGAAGTATAGGGGGTATTTATAGAGTCTCATTAGGATAAACCAATGGCTGGGATTAAAACCCTAGAGATTAATCCAAGGGCTATTAGAGACTCCCTTGGTGCTTAAGAAACTCAAAAGTTACCAAAAACTAGAAGGAAACACGTCCAAAAGAGCCTAAGTACATCAAAATAGGTAAGAGTCTGCTTCAGCAACGAGTTAGAGCAAAAATAGGAAAGTGCTCTCAGGTGACCACCAAGGCCTGGGCGGCTAGCCACTTGGGCCCAGGCAACTAGCCGCTTAGGGCTGCGTGGTCACCCGAGCCCACTTCAGATTCCCTCTTTTTTTGGACTACTCCTCCTTCTAGAAGTGTTTCAGGGGTCAAATCAACTCCGATTTTGATGAAACAAAAGCCAAAACGACCGTGTTTCGATGAGGAATACATTTTGAACATCTTGGGATGAAAACTACTAACCATTGGGGCATGGTTAGGTTTGACAAAGGCAGGTTAATTGCTATGCTCTACCTTTGCAAAGCATAGGTATGCACATAGGATCAAACCAAACGCTTTCCATATCAAAATTAAACTTTCTAAAACATTTTTAGGGATAAAATGATGACTAATTAAAGCCAAATTGAAAAGATTTGGTTGGTAATTGTGAGTCAATTAGGGCTAACCCAAAGGAGGGTCAATTAACCAACTTGAACCATATCGAGCCATTTTAATCCCGAGCCATTGTTTCATCAAATTGAACCTACAAATACTTCATATGCATCCATATGAACTCCAATTGACAATTTGGAGATCATTTCAAGGTCAAATGAGAAGTTTGTGACCTAAAATACAATTATGCCCCTCAAGTCACAAAAGCTCTTATTATCCCTCAAGATCAACTCCGCATTGAACCAAAATTCATATCCATTGTCCTTATGACCCTAAAAAACTAATGCAAGTGACTAAACTCAAAAACAAAACAAAAACATGCATGAAATGATGAGCCCTAGTAAGGTGGTGCAAAAATGGGGTGTGACAGTGACATACATAAATGAAATCAAATAATTGTTTCTTATCCCTAAACAATCATCTCTATGATTGGCTCCAGGGCATAACACTAACAGGGATGCTATATGACATGTTATCATGAGGTTGGGCGATGCAAGCTAATCCTAGAAAGATGGGGTCCCAAACCACCTAAGCCTCTTACATGCGTAAACAAGCCTTAAGTGATCTGGGTGGGGGCTTTTCAATGCACACATCTGCCCGATGTACAAACCATCTGACGGAGCATACACCTACATTCGCCCCTTACTATCCTGCAGGATTGGACACTTAAGCATGCCCGGGTTCAAATTATGCATGTATGTATGAAGTGAGCAGTTATATTTGAGGAAAAGATGACATATATTCACATGGCATGATACAAAATTTGAGTACATCAATCACATAGGAAAGCAATTAAATACTTAGAAAGTAAATAAAAGCTTTAACAAAATAAAGGCTTACGCACCCCACATAAAGAGAAAAAGAGGTAGTTAGTACTCTGTTAGGGAATTTGTAAAACAAATAATGAATAATGAAAGATGGCATTGGTCTTATCCAGGTTGCATAGGAAATTAACAATTCCAAAAGGATATTTTTAGAAACATCGATAAAATCACATGGGATTAAACCTACAACTTCCCCAGTGGAGTCGCCATGCTATCGCTACCCCAAAAAAAGATTTTTCCTAAGATGGGACGACCCTAGGTCATCCATGGTTAGGCGGGTATGCGGAATAAAGGTTGCGGAAAATTGGTTTATTTCAAGGATGCCTTGACTGGCCTAGGCATGCAAACATATCTAGAATAATCAAGGCTATGGAGTCGCCACCAATCAGAGGGTTTGAGGACATGATTGGGCATCCTATGGTTTATTGGAAAATAGGGGTCATCTGAGATCCTAAAATAAGTCCATCTAAGGCCTTATCGACAAATGGGTCCATTTGAGATCCATTTGAAAATTGATTGACTCCTAGTGGTCTGTGAGACTAAAGATTGAGGGTAAGGGGGTTTAGTTATGAGTGGGAAAGGTGTCAGGCACCCCACATTGCTCGTTGGAATCCAACTGTTCCCTATTTTGACAATGTTTCTATTTAAATCCCCATTTGACATTATTGATTTCCTATGTGAACAATTTGACATAAAATTCCCTCTTTGAAGGATGGTGAATTTTGCCATTTGAAAAGAAATCCCTTAAGGCATTGAACAAGGTTTTGAAAGTATGGATGTTTTTGTAAGTGTGCCTTAAGGTTTTTGTAAATGAGAACCTTTTGAAAAGACTACAAATTCGCCTTCCTTCTCATGGATATTTTAGATCAAATTGATTAACTCCCAACAGGTAGCATCTCCATTTTGCAATGGTAAAATCAATCCTTTTATGAAAGGATGGAAATGGAAATGATGTGACTGCATTTTTAGTGAATTAATAACAAGTGCAAATCTACTTTGGATTATTAGAGAACTCGAGATCTTTTGAAACCAACAAAATGGGTAAGAAAAAGGATGCTTTTTGAAAGCATTTGAAAATAAGTAGATGTTTCTCTTTTGAAGAGAAAACTAGTCTTTTGAAGACAGGGGTTCCTTTTGAAGGAAGAGAAATGTATCTTAGTTAAAAAGGGAGCACTTTTGAAGTGTAAAGGAATTCTGTTTATACAAAATGAAAATGAAACTTTATGATCCTTAGTCCCAACAAAAGGGCATCCTGCATGGAATGATGATTTTGGAAAATTGACTTTGTTGGCCCCATTGGCTTTTATCCAAGGGTATCTTTTGGATTTTGATGATAACAAGAAATTGATGAGAATTCTAATGGTTTAATTGTCAAGCTAATGATCAAAGCTAGGTACTAAAGCTCAAAACCACTCAAGCATAAGCTCAAAGGATCAATGACTCAAGTAAATGCACTTGATAGCACAACCAAGCCATATAACTCAAGGCTCGTATCCATAACGTCAAAGAAACTCAAGCATAATGCAACAAGAGCATAAAAAGCTAGCAAATGGATCTACAAGCACCTCAAGCTATGCAATCATCATCAATGAAGACTCAATTAGGTTACAAGTGAGGTTTTAGGTTCTAAAGTGTACATAATTGCTCATGACCTTGCTCTAATAACTTAGATGGACCTTAGGACCTTTAATCATAATGAATTTATCATTTCCAAGAGGCCTAAGTCAATAGAAATGGTCTTAATAGGAGGAAACACCTTAAAAGAGGCTAAACCAAGAAAAATACAAGGTTTAGTCGACTACATCCTTGATGTAGTCGACTACATCATGTAAAAATAGACTAGTTTGGCTACTAGTTTATTTAGTCGACTATATGGGAAGGTTTAGTCGACTAAATCATGCTGAAATGGCCTATTTCTGCTACTGGTTTATTTAGTCGACTATATGGAATGTTTAGTCGACTATATCACTCGAAATGAGCTGTAACGGCTAGTTTTTTGAAAGCCTAATGGTGCATTTATTGCCACCAAACGGCTCTTTCCTGGCATTTAATGCTTGCAACAGGCATAATAGGCCAAATGGGTATAAATACAGGCTTTCAAACTCATTTATGAGTATCCATACAAGAGCAATCAATTCTCATCCTTTGAAAAAGAGCTTTCAAGCCCTAATTCTTCAAGAGCATTCAATTGAGCAATTATTAGAAGTTTGTTGAGCTTTCAAGAGTTGTATTTACTGGTAGAGTGATTGTTTACAACAAACCTACTTCAAATTCAAGTGTTGTAAGGGTTGTGTGAACCCTAGTGAGACAAGAGAGATTTGTCTTGAAGAGAGCTTCTCTTTGTAAAAGGTTTGATCTCCACCTTTGAAGGAGATTGTCATAGTGGACTGTGGAATCCTCAAGCGGCGCTCTTGAGGCTGAGGACGTAGGCGGGAAGGCCAAACCTCGTTAATATCTTGTGTTTGCATTCTCTATCTCTTTCTCATTATTGCCTATTGTTGCATTTTCTATTGATTGCAATAATCTGAATTTTATTTTGTCATAATTAGTTTTAATTGGCTATAAACCCTATTCACCCCCCTCTAGGGTTTTACTCTTGGGATAACATACTTCATGTGATAGAAAGATGTTTTTGGAAAGGGAGCATGCGCCCTTTTAATGTAAAGATTTATTTGAGTCATTCTTGGAATGAACTCATCAATTGAAACCTTTATGCACTCATCGAGAATTTTGAAAGTATTTCTTTGTAAATGATGCGCGCATTTACAACTTGCTTGATGACAAGAAATTCTTTTTTGAATCATGAAGTCAAAATCTTTATCTAATAAAGATGGTAATGTTGTCAAAAATGTTTAGTGGCAAAATAGTCCTATGTAGGTATGAACATAACCTTTTTGAAAGTTGAACCCTTTTAGCAAGGATTTGAGATGTAAAGAATCACTTTCAATTCTAAAAGACTTTTTGGAAAATTATTTGGTGGCTTTTGTCACTACCCCCTCCTAGAGAAAGAGGCTTGGGTAGTCGCGACCCCGGGCAGGACGACGATCACTGCGTAACGTCTGGTGTCCCTCTTTTTGCTTCTCTTTTTGCTTTTTCTTTTTTACTCCTTCACTAGGCGTGTGGAGTGCTGATTGATTGAAGGGCCTATTTATCTACAGTTGGTGATTTGGAATTAGTATGGTCTACGCTTCTAGATTGCTTTGCTTTAAAGTGAATGTCTTCTTAAAAAGGAAAACACTCACGGAAAACCAAAATTCAAAGTTGCCATCAGTTATTGGTTTAAAGACGTAACTGATCGTCTTCTGGGTATCCAAAAATCAGTAATTAAGTCCGACTTGGATTTCAATGACTCCTAAAGCCTATGTTACCTAAAGATTATGAGTACGAAGGCTCGGTTGAGGAAGGGGAAGGTATTAGCACCCCCTCACACCTGTGGATTGAAACCACGGTTGCCACGTTCTAAATTGCATTCTCAATAGTACGAAACTTTAAACAAATTCCCAAAAAGAAGCATGCATATGATATTGACATTGGGTTGTGCAAAAATATGGCCTTAACTTGATTTGAAAGAATTATTTGAAAGATGGCATTTGCTTTTGTTTTCAAAAGATGCATCGAAAAGATGACATTTACTTTTGCTTTTAAAAGATGCTTTGAAAGATCGCATTTAATTTTGCTTTGAAAGATGTATTGAAAAGGGATGTGATAACCCAATGTCAAGTGCAAACGCGTGTAATAAAATATAGTATGTGCTTTGAATTTCAAAAGATGCAACTTAAAGATAGCATACTTTTTATTTCAAGAGATGCACTACAAATCATGGTATATATGAAATTATATGAAATTGATGAGACTTGGATGGCACCTTGAGGAATTGAATTGATTTTGAAGTATTTTGATGTATGGAAAATTGATTTTGAATGCTTTGAATAATTTGAATGAAAATTGATTTGAATTGGATTGAATTGATTTTGGAATGAATTGATTTGAATTGATTTGAAATGATTGGAATTGAATTGGATTGATTTGGATAAAAATGATTTTTATGCAAATATTTGCAAAAAATTGGACAACCTTTCGGCGTATGAAAAATAAATAATGCATTTTTTTTGTTGGTAAATGGAACCATTTTTTATGAATTTCACATTGAAATGAGATGAGGATGAATAAAAGTGACCGATTTGGACTATTCATTTGGTAAAAATTCTACAGAAATTTTGGCAGCCTTCCAGTGTCTCAAAAGTTATTTGAAAAATTCAGGGCATGTATGAAACATATATTTTCATGGAAAAAATTGGGCAGCCTTCCGGCGTCTAAAAATATTCTAGAAAAATCTAGTGCGTGTGTGACATGCTTTGTGACAAAGTAGTGCGTGTATGACATGCTTTGTGACATAGCAAGTGAATATGACATGCTTTGTAAAAAAATAATGTGTATGACATGCTTTAGACATAGTAAGAATACATAACATGCTTTTGAATAGCAAGTGTGTGTGTGTCATGTTTTGTGGCAAAAATTCGGTAGCCTAACGGCGTATTAAAATACTCTAGAAAAATTTGTGCATGTGTAGGAAAAATTGAGCAGCCTAACTAGCATATCAAAATATTCTAGAAAATTTTGTGCATCTATGAAGTGTGTAGGAAAAATTCGGCAGCCTAACGGCATGTCAAAATATTTTAGAAAAAATCTGTGCATTTGTGATTCTGTGTGTTTAGTAAAAATTTCGGCAGCCTAACGGCGTATCAAAATATTTCTAAAAAAAACTGTGCATATGTGATATGTGTGTGTGTCACACCCCATTTTTGCACCACCTTACTAGGGCTCATCATTTCATGTATGTTTTTGTTTTGTTTTTGAGTCTAGTCACTTGCATTAGTTTTTTACAGTCACAAGGACAATAGATATGAATTTTGGTTCAATTTGGAGTTGATTTGAAGGATAATAAGAGCTTTTGTGACTTGAGGGGCATAATCGTCTTTTAGGTCACAAACTTTTCATTTGACCTTGAAATGATCTCCAAATTGTCAATTGGAGTTCATATTGATGCATATGAAGTATTTCTAGGTTCAATTTGATGAATCAATGGCTCAAGATTAAAATGGCTCGATGAAGTTCAAGTTGGTTAATTGACCCTTCTTTGGGTTAGCTTAAATTGACTCACAATTACCAACAAAATCTTTTCAAATTGACTTTAATTGGTCATCATTTTATCCAGTAAAAGTGTTTTAGAAAGTTTAATTTTGATATGGAAAGCATTTGGTTTGATCCTATATGTATACCTATGCTTTGCCAAGGTAGAGTATAGCGGTTAACCGCCTTTGCCAAACCTAATCATGCCCCCATGGTTAGTGGTTTTCATCCTAAAACATTCAAAAATGTATTCCTCATCAAAACATGGTCGTTTTGGCTTTTGTTTCATTAAAATCGGAGTTGATTTGACCCCTGAAACACTTCTAAAAGGAAAGGGAGTCCAAAAAAGTCAAAAAATTGAAGTGGGCTCGGGTGACCACCCAGCCTCGGTCGGCTAGCCGCCTGGGCTTGGGTAGCTAGCCTCCCAGGCCCTGGTGGTCACCCGAGAGCACTTTCTTATATCTTCTCTACTTCGTTGCTGAAGCAAACTCTTACCTATTTTAACATATTTGGGCTCTTTTGGACGTGTTTCCTTCTAGTTTTTGGTAACTTTTGAATTACTTAAGCACCAAGGGGGTGTCTAATAACCCTTGGATTAATTTCTAGGGTTTTAATCCTAGCCATTAGTTTATCCTAATGAAACTCTATAAATACCCCCTATACTCCAGCAAAAAGGGAGACAATTAGAAGCACCTAGAGCTACTTTTAATTTGAGTTTGAGAGAAAATAAGAGAGAAAGAGCTAAAGGAGAGTTGGACTTCCTGCTGTAACCTTGAAGAAGCTTGATTCAAGTCATTCACAAGTCAAGAGGATAGTCTCTACAACAGCAAGGAAGCTCTTCCTAAGGTAATTCTCTGTTTTATTAATGCTTACACTAGGGTTTCTTATAGAATAAGCCTATGATATGCTAAAGTTATGTTTTTCATCATGTATGCAAGCTTTAGTTAGTCAATATACATGAAGCAAATACTGTTTACCATGAATTCAGCATGTCTAGGGATTATTTCATAAGTTTTTAAGTATGACTGCGAGTTTAGGGTTTCTATTGTCCTTGTCTTAGAATAGTGTTATTGCATGTTAAAGTTAGGATTTTTAATATGTTTTCTGGCTTTAGTTGGTTAATATGCATGATTTAAGTTCTGTTTATCATGAGTTTAGTATGTTTTAGGGTTGTTATCTGTGTTTTCAAGTATGTTTGTGAGTTTAGGGCTTCCATTGTCCTTGTTTTAGGTTAGTTTCATATAGTATGTTAAAGTAGGGTTTTTTATTAGTTTTTCTTCATGGTTGCTGTATATGTTTTACATATAGAGTAATTATGACTTTTTCCTTGCATTCATATAGTGGATTTCTAGGATTTTTTATGCATGATATGGTATTAGGATTGCATTAGGGCTTATGAAAGTTTGCTATTTCTGCTGTATACATGATTAGTGGATCAATTTAGGCCATAATACTATTCTGTCCAGATTTATATAGTGTTGTTTTTGCATAGTTTTGAGCACATGTAAGGGTGCAAACAGGTGTGATAATAGTCCTATCGCATATAGGGCTGTTATTGCTTAAAATTGCTAATGCTTGGAGCTATTGCGCTAAGGTAAGTAGGGTGTGGAAGTGCCCCAATTCACTTCTCTCTTTCTTATTCTTCCTCTTCTCCCCCTTTAGGGTTAGTTCTTAATATGAACACGTGGTTATAATTAGAGGTTTCCTTGCTTGATAAAATTCTGATTTTTAATCAAAGTTTCCATCTTGTGGAATTTTTCCTGAATTCAAATATGGTTTATTTATTATATTCTCTTTCGAACAAGGAAACCTAGGGTTGTTACCATAGGTTTATATTAGGATTTAACCCTATTCTTAATCGAACTACGTGGACTCTGATCCATGTATTTCGTTGCATGGTACGTAGGCGCTCTTTTTGAGGCTCAAGTCCGTTCTAGGATCCAAGTATCCTAAGTTTTTATATTTAATTTTCTTTTTTCTGTTTTTGCTTATTATGCATGGATGGATAAATGAAATATATGATATGCATGCTGTCTTGTGATGATATACTTGCTGATTTTTGTATGGTAAGATTTTAATTTAGCCCAAATAAACCGAGAGACCGAAAGGGTGACATGGGTGCCTATAGGCTTTGCCTAGAACCTTCCCATGTCATAACTTAGCCTCCGAATCCCCGATTTCTTTGGTTTCCAAAGGACTTGTTTTTGCCTTTCCTTTTTAAACATGGGGTCATTCAAATTGTTTTCTTAAAACAAACTATTTTTAGGGTTTTCCTTGTTTCCTTTAAAACATAAGGTGGCGACTCCTTTTCTTTTTTCTTTTTTTTCAAAACTAATTCTCTCTCTCTTTCTTTTTCGTCAAATCCTTGTGGGCCAATTTCTGGGGTTCACAGTGTGTTAAAAAAAAACAAGCTTTTGGCATTTTTTATGAGCACATGCACGCGACTATTTCCAAGCTAAGCTCCATTTCTTTGCCCTTTTATATACATAGGAGTAATACCCTACAAAACAAAGATTAGGAAAGTTGCTTCACAAGTAGAGTATTTTTTTTGGATTTCCAAGCGCAATTGAAAACATAGGGATTCTCCATTTAGCTTGAACACTTAGATTGAGCAAATCCATAAATTAGTGTTTTAAACACGCATAAGCTAGGTTAATTACCCATTTACAAGCCAAAAAAACCATCATAGCTTTAAGCAATGCTAGGCTAATTACCAATTTACAGGCCAAAAAAGCCATCATAGCATCGCTGGTTTTCTCTTGATAAACTTGCTCAATTTAATATGCTCAAACAAAAAACAAGAACCCCTAAATGGTTTCTGTGCACAAAGTCTATATATATAGCGTGATTCTTTCTATTATACTTAAGTCCTCCCAAGCTTCAATGAACAAACAAAATTAGTAGCACAATTAAAACATATGAAATAGACAAAAAATCACATCTTTATACCTTTCCTTTGAAACTTTCTTTTGCTTTTGCTTTTGCTTTGTATTCCTTGTTTTCTTTGAATTACATACACTTTGTACACACACAACTCACACTCACTCTCTAGAACCAACCATGGAGGATGCGTTTTTGTAGTGGTTTGGTGGTTGGGAGGTGATTTGGAGTGGTGGAATTAGCTTGAAAAAGCTTTAGAGTGGTTTAGGAACAAAACAGTGGTAACACAGTGAAGTTACCAGTCACCCGAGAATAAGTTGTTAGTCAACAGTCACGAAGGTGACAGTCGTTCCGTAGCAAAAATACAGCAGTTTCTGGGTGTGTTCTTCCTAACTACCCAAGCCCAAAAATGGTGGTTTTGTGTGGTTGGGTGTTCTTGGACAGTACCTCCTCCTATGGCTGGTCACTCTTGGGAGCTTCTCTCTCTAGAAGTGCTTAATTTCTCTTTTCAATTTGGTAGAGGTTTCTTGGCTTTCCAAAGCTTTTTTTTTTTTTTGACGGAAATTTATAGGGAAAGTGGATGGTTTAGTTGTAAATAGATGAGTTGATCCCATCCATCCATCTTTTGAGATTAAATCCCAGCCCTACACCTCTATTCCTTAATGGAGTAGGAGTCATTCCTAGCCCTACACTTGGCTTAGTGAGCAAGGCATCATCCTAGCCACACATTTTTGGGGCAAAAGTGCTATTAACCTAAGTTAAATAGCTTTGGGTGCAAAATAGAATTGAACTAACTTATAAAATATCCTATCTTGTTGGTGTAGCGGGGACACAAAAGCTTAAGTGCTAATTTGCCTTATCTCTTTGTCTCCAAGTCACTGATAAATATCTTGCGCGTTATTCACTATTCACAGTTGCGTGGGAAATATTTAAATGCTCATAACTTCTTGCCATGTGCTCAAAATTGGATGATCCACCTGTCGTTGGAAAGATAATTCTGAGCTCTTCAACTTGACTGTGGTCTAGGCTTGTGATTGCAGCTTTTCTCGATCGCAGATTGCGAGGCATGCGGGCCCCACTCGGCTCCCTTTGAAACTTCGATTGGAAATATTTCAACTTCTTGAACTCCAAATGACGTGAGATCAGTGGCTATGGATTTTTCTCATCATGCTCTTTAGGTTGACTTGAGTGTCACACCCCATTTTTGCACCACCTTACTAGGGCTCATCATTTCATGCATGTTTTTGTTTTGTTTTTGAGTCTAGTCACTTGCATTAGTTTTCTAGAGTCACAAGGACAATGGATATGAATTTTGGTTCAAATTGGAGTTGATCTTGAGGGATAATAAGAGCTTTTGTGACTTGAGGGGCATAATCGTCTTTTAAGTCCCAAACTTTTCATTTGACCTTGGAATGATCTCCAAATTGTCAATTGGAGTTCATATGGATGCATATGAGGTATTTCTAGGTTCAATTTGGTAAGTCAATGGCTCGGGATTAAAATGGCTCGATGTAGTTCAAGTTGGTTAATTGACCCTTCCTTGGGTTAGCTCTAATTGACTCACAATTACCAACCAAATCTTTTCAAATTGACTTTCATTAGTCATCATTTTGTACCGGTTGTCATCTTAAGTCCCGTGGCCCTGATGATGAGTTTAGTGTGGTTATTTACGGATTATCCTTGAAGAATTAGTGCGAATCACAGCATGAGATTTTTGGTTAAAATGAAAAGAAAATTATTTTATTAAATTAGCCATTTTTATCATGACACTAACACGTGTACGTATGTGATGAGTGTGTGTACGCACATACGATACATGTGCATGCGTGTTAGCGGTCAGTCTCCCTAATTTTTATAAAAGACAATTTCCTTTTCCTATTCAGATTAGAAGTCTTTTATCATTATAAAATACCTTTTGATTATTCTCCAAGGAAACCTAGTCCAGGAAGGAAAGGGAAACTCCAGATTTCAGCTATAAATACTCTCTTAATGTCTTTAAACAAGGGAGAGGAGAAGAGGGTTTGGAGGGAGTGAAATTCGTCATAATTCAGCAGCAGATTTTCTGAAACCAGCAGTCGTATTTTAATCATAACTTTTTCATCCGAAGTCATAATTTGATGAAATTGGTCTTGTTAGAAAGATAATTCAATTCTCTACAACTTTGTATTTCACAAGCTTTGTCCAAATCCAACGTTTTCATACCCAAAAACGCGATTGAAGTTTCTGCTGCTGCAAAGTGACGAGAATCACTTTTTCTTTTCTCTTGTTCTCTTTTTGTTTTCTATTTCTTTTCAAAGTTGAGTGAGTTTTGATCTCTTTGCTGTGATACCACTTTGACAAAGAGGAGGATTCGTGTTGGTTTGATTCACTCTAAAGACCTGAGGAGCCACGAACAATTACAAACACAAGGGGAGCCACTTCTTAAGGTATTCTCCTTCTCTATTCAAGCTTAGACTAGGTTCTCATATGGGTTAGGCTTATTGCATGTTAAAGGTGACTTTTTTATCATGTATTAACACTCTAGCTAGTTAATATACATGGAATATCTATTTTTTATCTACTGTTTAGCATGCTTTAGGGCTGTCCTTTAGGTTTTTAATGCATAGTTATGATTCTTGTGCTCCTGTTTGTCCTTGTGCTAGGATTAGTGTCATTGCATGTTAGAGTTAGGATTGTCATCATGTTATATTGCTTTAGTTAGTTAATATGCATGATTTAATTTCTGTTTAGTTTGGTTTTAGCATGATTAAAGTATGTTTTGTATGTTTTTAAGCATATTTGTGAGTTTAGGGTTTTAGAGTCATTGTTTCGTGTTTGTTTTCATATAGCATGATAAAGTAGACTTTTTTATTTGGTTTTTCTTCGTGTTTGCTGTATATGTTTTTCATATGGAGTAAACATGATAGTTTTGCATGCATGTTAGTATGTTTTAGGGTTTTTATGCATGATATGGTTCTAGGAATATGTTAGGACTTATTATTGTTCGCTGTTTTTGCTATTGGCATGCTTAGTGGATGATTTTAGGTCATAATACTATTCTGTCTAGATTTGCATGTTAGTGTTTTTGCATGGTTTTGAGCACTTGTAAGGGTGCAAATAGGTGTGGTATTTGTCCTATGGCAAATAGGGCTGCTTATGTCTGAAATGGCTAAATGCTTGGAGCTAATTGCGCTCAGGTAAGTGGGTGTGAAGGTGCCCCAATTCACCTTTCTTCTTAACTCATTCTCTTCTCCCTATTTAGGGTTAATTTTTAATATGATCCTATGGTTTAATTAGAGGTTTCCTTAACCAACAAAATTCTGGTTTTTATTAAAGTTTCCATTTTGTGGATTTCTTTCCTAAAATCAAACTTTCTATCATATTCAACTCTTTTGATCAAATAAGGAAACCTAGGGTTTTAACCATAGGTTTGTATTAGGATTTAACCTTAGTTCTAATCGAACTACGTGGACTTTGATCCATGTATTTCGTTGCATGGTACGTAGGCGCTCTTCGTGAGGCTCAAGTCCGTTCTAGGATCCAAGCATCCTAGGTTTATTTTTGTTTTGTTTTCTTTTTCTTTATTTTCTGTTTTTATTTGCTTATTATGCATGGATGGATGAATGAAATATATGATATGCATGCAATTCTTGTGATGATATACTTGCTGATTTTTGTATGGAAAGATCTTGATTTAGCCCAAATGAACTGAGAGACCGAAAGGGTGACATGGGTGCCTATAGGCTTTGCCTAGAACCTTCCCATGTCATAACTTAGCCTCCGAATCCCCGATTTCTTTGGTTTTCAAAAGATTGGTTTTTGCCTTTCCTTTTTTATGGAGTCATTCAAATTGTTTTCCTAAAACAAACTATTTTTAGGGTTTTCCTTGTTTCCTTTAAAAAATAAGGTGGTGACTCCTTTCCTTTTTTCTTTTTCAAACCCACTTTCTTTTCAATCCCTCGTGGGCCCAATTTCCGGGGTTCACATTGAGAGTTGACTTTTTTTACCAAGGTTGACCAGAGTTGACTTTCTATGCTGCTCAAATTGTGTAGGACCCGCTTGCAACCCTTTTGAGTTTCTGAGCTCTGATTGAGATGCAGTCAGTTGCAATTGATTCCTTTAATTATTTTCTTCAGTATGCTTGCAAATTCAAATTTTTCTTATCAAGGTTGACAAGAGTTGACTTTTTCTATGTGTGGGGCCCGCATGGACTTTTTCAGTGTTCTGGACCTTAGATTGGGATGAGACTTGTGACAACGGTCCTATTTCACAGTTTCCTTCTGAATGACTACAAAGTTGACTTTTTCAATATAGTTGACCAAAGTTGACTTTTTGGCTTGCATCATCTTTTTCAATGTTCTAGAGCTCAGATTGTCATGAGACTACTAGCAACGGATTTGTTTCACTGTTTCCTTCTGAATGATTGCAAAGTTGACTTTTTGACCATGGTTGACTTTTTGACTAAAGTTGACTTTTATTGGAGTGCACCGTGCCCATGGGGGCAGATTGAGCTTGGGAACTTTGATTGAGGTGCTTTTGGAGGTGCTGGAAAGATTTCGACATGTTCTTCATGATTTTGACTTTGTTCTGCAACTTTGATTTCCTTAGCATGCAATTAAACGCAAAAAACCCTGTTTTTCAAAGAAGCGAAGTGAAATGCTCTAGGAATGGGGCATTTTTGGCAATTGTGCTATTTCACAAAAAGATCTTAGAATGTACCAGAAAATCTATTCCTAGACTTTCAGAAATTCTTGGGGCGACTTATTTTTTTGAGTTTGTTCCAGTGCTCCGAAAAAGTTGTGTGAGATTATCTAGGACTAGGAAATTTTAGCAGTTTTGCTATTTCATAAAAAGGTCTTAAAATATGCTAAAACATCTATTCCCAGATTTTTGGAAATTTATGTTGCGGCTATTTTTCACGTGTTTTCCAACGCCTGCCAGAAATGGCTTAAAACTTCAAATGGCTCCACATGGAGTTCCTTAACTCCGAATTGAGCATGCTACCAGTCATTGGAAAGATAATTCTAAACCCCTCAAGACCACTGAGGTCTCAACTCCTGTGCAAGACTCGTTCTCTGGGTGAGTTTTTGGAGTGGGGTTGCAAATGGTTCTGGTTTTCAGGTGATATCCCTTTGATAAATATACCCAGTAAAAATGGGGTGTCTACAGCTTTTGAAGCATGAAAATGGCTAGGATGAAATTTATCCAAACTTGAAACGCACTTGAATTAATTGAATAAAAATGTAATCAACAAAATCTCCTAAGGATTGGAATTTTATTACGTGACATAGGGACACACAGGAGTTCCTAGATTCTGGGTAGGATTATTCATTGGAATCTGGCGGGTCAATTGATTAAATCCATTTGATAGTGGTAAGCTATTATGCTAGGGATGAGTTTTTAAACATTCAATGCTGTAAACTTTTATCCATAACATAATGGCCTACCTCAAAACCTCAATTTAAACTTTATTCACATGGGAATAGAATGATTAAAATATTACAAAGCATGAAATTTGAAATAAACATATTGAAAATGTCAAAAGATGCATTAACATAATCAACGTTGGCAAGGTTGGGAATTCATGAATGTGATGTTTATTGCTTTGATAATCACAAGTAGATGTACAATAAAAAAAAAAATGGTCAAGTGACCATGAAATAAAGAGTACATAAGCATTGGGGCAAAAGAGTCGCAATGACCACAACCCGAAGGATAGCTAAAGCCATAGCCTCTAAAATTAAGAAGTAAGTAAATAAAAGCTAGTAATGTATAAGCATTGGGGCAAAGAGTCGCAACGACCACAACCCGGAGGATAGCTAAAGCCATAGCCTCTAAAATTAAGACGTAAATAAATAAAAGCTGGTAATGTACAAGCATTGGGGCAAAGAGTCGCAACGACCACAACCCAGAGGATAGCTAAAGCCATAGCCTCTAAAATGAATAAATAAATAAATAAAAATAAGAACAACCAATTTAAATAAATTTGTCCTTGTCCTTGCCTTTGTCCATTCATCCAAGCATGGGGATATTTAATTAAGTCCAATAGATTCCATAGCAAAGGGGGTTATTTTATGTCCAAGTTGATTATGATTACCCACAAGAAAACAAGAAGAGGTTAGTATTAAAACAATACGCATGCATGCTTGAACCTAACCTTGCTAATTTTGATTTTGCTTAAATATTACTTTAACCTTTTGATATGCTTAAATTTCCATTTCAAGAATCACAAATTCAAGCTCACATGCAATAAAAGGAATGAAAATGGGTGCTAGCAACCTATTGGAGTGGTTTGCATGCAAAGGGTAGTTTAGGGTCTCCCTTCCTCTAACCCACCATACCAGACTTTGATCCCTCCACGACATGTGTTAGGAAGTCCATATATGTACACGGGCCAGAGTAGGGAGGGTGGCAACCACATATTGAGGCTGCAATAAATAATGTATCAATAGGAAATTTAAGAAAGCTTAAAAATGAAATTAAAAGGGAAGCTCACCTAGTGTAGGAGATTTTCACCTTAGCTTTGATCAGTGTGGGCTTGAATGTTCCTTTTCTAGGCTTGAAAGTCCTTCCTTAAGATGCTCATTTGATGCCCCAAGTATGCTTGAGAGTTGATGGAACTTGAATCCTTGGCAAATTTTGTGCTTAAGAGTGAACACTTATAACACAGGAAAGTTACCAGTCAACCCAAGTAAAGTTGGCTGCCACCAGACGTGAAGTTGACAGTCAGAATGTAGCAAAATGGCAGCAGATTCTTGTATGAACTTCCTGTGCTGCCCAAGGAAAAAGTGGAAGTGCACCCACTGATTTTCCTTCAAAATTAGTCCTAAATTTTGTGGGGGAAGTGTTTGTGAAAGGAGTTGTGGTAGAGTTTGAGGAGAGTGGTAACTTTGTGGTGGTGGGAATGAGAAGTGGTGGTGGGATGGATTTGTGTAGAGATTTGTGAGTGGGAGAGTGGGGGTTCTTGATGTGCAAGAGTGGTGAGAATTAGAGGAAGGCTTAGAGAAAGTTTGGCATGGTTTTGGTAGAGTGCCTTAGGGATTGGATTAAGGTAGAAAAGGTTCGGATCCTTTGATAAATAAAAAGTGGAGTATTTATAGGAAAATAGGATTTTTTAGGGGTAAAATGGTAATTTGGAAGGGCATTATGATCACATAGGACATGGAGGGCATTTACAAATTGTTTGATGAAGTAAATACCCCATTTGATGTGGGTGAAGTGGTCCATTTGTGGCGAAAGGGCAATCTGCCATGGCAGATTACCCACGCTGGCACGATAGGCATGGGCTATGCTAGCCGGGGCTACAGGGTGGCTGACAAAGCCGAAAACAGATTACCCACGTTAGTAGTGCCAGCGTGGGCTCCCTTTTTTCAAATTTGCCATGATTTCTCATCATTAGCCATGGGAACTTGTGATCCTTGAAATGTGTGCCTTATTTGATGAGTGGGGTCACTATGGTGGGTCTAGGGTGGTGGTTTACCCTATTATGGGGCCATGTGATCGTTCAATCGCATCCGATCGACGATCGGATGGATTTCGACCGTTGATCTTGAATGTAGATTAATACTTTGGTTCCTTAAGCTTGGTTTTGGACTAAAGGGTAGAGAGTGTACCTTCTAGGGTGCGATCGAATGGCCCGGATGTGAGCATGATGGTCATAAGGCTGTGTGAGGATTTTGTCGATCGTGAGCCAAACGAGACCTGATCTTTGATCAGAAGGTCTTGTCTTAATCTTGGGGAATTGAATTAAGGATCCAACAGTTGAATTGACCATTGGATGAGAGATGGTGAGAAATCGAACAACCTAAAGTTGCTTTAGGGGTTCGATTTAGGGGTCTTTAGGGATCAGAGGGTCGGTGCCTTCTGATTCCTAATTAAGTGGTCTTAGACCATTCTAGGAATATTGAATTGAAGATCCAACAGTCGAATTGACCATTGGATAAGAGATTATGAGAAATCAAATCGCCCAAGGTTGCTTCAGGGGTTTGATTTAGGGGTTTTGGGGATTAGAGGATCTATGCCTTCTGATTCCCAATTAAATGGTCCTAGACCGCTCTAGGAATATTGAATTGAAGATCCAACAGTCAGATTAACCATTGGATTAGAGATTATGAGAAATCGAATCATCCAAGGTTGCTTTAGGGGTTCAATTTGGGCATTTTGGGGATTAGAGGGTCCGTGCCTTCTGAATCCCAATCAAATGGTCATAGACCGTTCTAGGAACATTGAATTAAAGATCCAATGCTCGAATTGACCATTGGATGAGAGATTGTGAGAAATCGAACCACCCTAAGGTTGCTTTAAGGGTTTGATTTAGGCATTTTAGGGATCAGAGGGTTCTTGCCTTCTAATTCCCAATCAAATGGTCCTAAACTGTTCTAGGAACATTGAATTGAAGATCTAACGATCGGATTGACCATTGGATGAGAGATTGTGAGAAATTGAACCACCTAAAGTTGCTTTAGGGGGTTTGGTTTAGGGGTTTTGCGCATTGTACTAGTTCCCTGTTCTAGGGGCTCGAAGATTGAATTGGGGGAATGCCTTACCTTAGTGGCGGGTAGGACAAGGTGAATAAATTAGGTAATGGGTGTGTCCGACCTAATCATATTGTCGATGGGTTGGTCAATTTTGTCTAGAGGCGACCCAATTATATTTGGGTGTCTACACTATCCTTAGTCTTAGGTACTTAGTGTAGACCCAAAGTTGAGGTTATTACAATCCCAAGCAGGGATTTCTTACCGTGTTTCCATTTATTTTGGGTGTGAGGGCCCCACTTGATTAGGGGAGGATTATCAGTTTGAAATCATAATGATATGGTTACCAAAGATGGTGGTTGGTGAAATAGTTAATACATGTTCTCCCTTAATTTAAAAATTGTATATTTCATCTGTTATTTTAATGTTCAAAATTGTTTAAAACCTTGGTATACATCTTTGAATAATCTAACCTATTGAGTTTTACTCATACCTTATTTTTAAACAATTTCGCAGAATTTGAGTAAGGTAATGATGACTCATTTGAGGAGGCAACAAATTGAGGTTAGCATGGGGTATAGCATGCATTGCATTTGCAGATGTTATGTGGACTTGGACTAATTTTATATTTAATGTCTGTATAATATTTAAACTGCCTAAATTTATTTTATATTGCATGTATTGATGGTAGAACTTTATGGATCACTCATGCTAGCTTATTTTAATGTTTAATTATGTGGATGGTTCTATGTTTATTCTTAAATTGTACAGGTTTAAATAGTAGATAACTTGCTATGTCATATTTTCAAATACGACCATGTCGGATTTTATTAAAAATATTTCTTTAAATTACAAATTTATTTATAAACAATCCTTAGTTGTTATATAAAGTATATTTTAATAAGTATATGTCATGGTCTATTTCTGGGTCGTGATAGTGTCGAGTGTTGTATTTTAAGTATATAAAATAAGTATTTCAAAAATCCAAAAGTTTTTCTTAAAGAGCTTCCTTCTTGTGTCTTTATATTGTGAAGTCTCCTTGTCCCACATTGGAAAAATGAAAGGTTCTTAATGGGCTTATATAGTATTCCACTTATTATATGTGGTATTATGTGGTAGGATATAAGGAGTCCCTACATGTGCATGAGACAGAGCCCAATCGAGTAATTTGCGGGATTGGGTGGGGTCCAAAAACTGACTTAGTCAGGCGCGTTGCAAGCGTACGACATGCGTGAATCCCGGAAATTGGCTTCACGTGTGCAGTCAGGATTGACTTGCATTTTGCTACTTTAATGGATACTGGGTTATCCACAACCCAATTCAGCGACCCGTTTTTATACCAAGATTGTTTTAATTAAATCAACTGACTGTTTTATTTAAAATTAATTATTTTATGACTGTTGGGCTGATTTAAATTATTTTATGACTATTTTATGTCCAGATACATTGTATCTAATTTATTCAATTTTGTATTTATATTTTTGACTGTTGGGAATTTATTTTTGAGGATTGTTACTGATTTTTAAATCCTATATAAACCAGCCTTCTCATTCAACAGAAAACACATCAAAAGAGCAATCGTCTCTTCCCTGTTCTCTCTATTTTCTCTTCTGCAATTTTATTTTTTTGAGAGTCAGGAGCATTCTAAGTTCTTTGTAGAGTCAGAAGCATTTTGAGTTATTCGTTTTACTCCTACACTTGTGAGTGCATACTTGTGAGAGCCCGGTTGTTGAATCTTGGAGGGTAGAGTGTTGTGACCTATTGCATCGACTCAGAGGGGTCGAACTTTTCTTAAGGACAGTGTTTCGTACACGTCTCAACCCATAATTGTTTTTAATTTCTGCAATTCTTGTTTTGAAATTTTATTTTACACAGTAGTATCTACACTGTTTTCCAACATCGAGTGCAACTCAACTGGAGAAATTGATGTGGTGTGATGGCTTTAGCTTCGACTGGTGTAATAGGGGAAAGATACCAACTCGACTTAGTACTAGTGCAACAGAAGGAAGCAAAGAAACTTGGGGTAAAAATAGGGGTATATTCGTTAGTTTGGTGTAAAATAGGGTTAATGGTTTAACGAATTTATTAAGATGGGTCTATTTGTTAAGGTTGATATTGGAATTGATAAGGTAGTATGTAGTATGGAGTCCGGAATGCTGATTTGGCTAGATTTGGTAAGGTAATACAATAATCTGGTAAATGACATATCTGGAAGAGAAGTTTTCAGAATCAGAGCTGAAGTTCAACCTAAAGGGGAATAGCAACGCCTATAAATAGAGGGTGGCGGCTGTAGGAGGGAGATTTTGGCGTTAGAAGATAAGTAAGAAATATTTGTTGAGAAAGAGAAAAGGAGAGAGAGAGAGTGTAAGGAAGAGAAGTGCTTGTAAAAAAGAAATACATTGTATCAAAAGTTTTTAAAAAAAAAATATTTCTAGTTGTAAATGCTTCGTACTTTTCAAAATGTATGAGCAAATGATCATTTCTTCAAAATATTATGAGAATGTCATAATGATTGTTTTACTTTGTGAATTGTCTTATGCATATAAATGATTTCACAATGAATCAACGACCAGTGTTAAATAAACATGCTCGGCATGAATGGTCAATACTTAAAAACGATAGAGCCCTGATAAAATCACAAATCACAAAAGATGAATGTCCCTTCAGGTTTGGTTTGGTTGTGACAGGGTCTTACCTCTAAAAGACCTAGACACTATTTTTTTCTTATTTTAAATTCTTATACTATGGAGCTATGACCTCAATTCATTTATTTTATTTTAATTTATTTTTATTATAGCTAAAACACATAGATAACACACACAAACACATAATGAGACACGACATAGACCATCAGATTATTAATCAAACGAGCCGCAACATGCGCAATGCATGGAATAAGATACAACATTTTATGATTAATCAACAATATTATATATTAACTTTATGTTTATATAGATAAGTGAAATTTGGGATTCTATATAACAATACTTTAATAATTTTTATTTTCTTTTTGAAGATTCGTGAGTCAAATTGGTTTAATTAAATATGGTAATTTTTGGTATTTATTATAACTATTCTTGAATTATTTTTTTTTATGAGTTTCCTGTTTAAATTGAATTTAAATAAATAATAAATAAGTGAGTGTTAAATAATTAATTTCTTGAATCTGTGTGAAAGTACTGTGTCAAAATTATGGGACCATAGTTAATGAGAGAAAAGAATGAATAAGAGAGGGAAGGCCAAAAAGGCATGCCACTTTAGCAAATTGGGTTTTATAAAGGTTTAGGATTGGGAGACACAATATTTGACACAAATTTTGACAAAGATTTTTGTAACTCTTATCGATCTCTAACTCATTTTGAGAAATCTACCATTAGATTAGATAATCTCTTGTGTAGATCATGCATGTCAAAAATCAAGTCGATCCGAGATCAAAACCACTTCATCCATAAACGTGGGATTTTTGTTGAATAGATATGTAATTTTTTTGGATTAGATAACAAACAATCTCGGATCAAATACTTTATCCATAAATGTGAGATTTTTGTTTACTAGATATGTAAGTTTTTGGATTAGATGACAATCGATCTTAAATCAACTTGATTTTCGGTATGTATGACTTACATGTTAAGTTATTTAATCTAACTATAAGTTTTGCGAAATATGCTTCACAAAGATGCAATAACTTGTGTTTAAATTCGTATCAAATCTTATGTCCCTCAATCCTAAACCTGTATATAATAGTATAGAAATAGGTATTACAATGAATTTGTTTGATTTAGCCAGTAAAAACCCATTGAAAGGTTGGAATTTATTTTAGATGATCTAACGGTTGAAAAGCATCTTCGGGACGGTCTCTTCGGCGGCCCCAAAGTGTTAGTCCGACCTTCCGGGTGTTGGACGTGACCTCGACGAGGTTGTCTAACTTCCCTTTGTAGTGTGGTATTACAAATTGGAGAAACATACAATCCGATCCTGAAAGTATGCAAATGGGGAGAATGGGTTTCGGCATCACCCTGCTGATATCATCAATCTTCATAATCATAATTATAATACCCTCTCTTTCACCGATATCCTCTTCCGCTGAAGCTTCTAAGACGCCCACAGCGGCGGCCTTCGTCAAGAAGACTGTCTCTTCCCACAACATTGTCATCTTCTCCAAGTCCTATTGCCCGTATCTCTCTCATTCTCTCACTCTCTCTCTCTCTCTCTCTCTCTCTCTCTCTCTCTCTCTCTATATATATATATATATATATATACATATACATATATATCTGTTTGATGTTAGGGTTTGTTGTGCTATTTTGCAATTACAGATCGCATTAGGTCTTGCAGGGATTTTGTGCATCTCTTCTTGATTTATACTTGATATTTATATTTTTGAATTTCTGATGGCTTCTTGATCTTGATTTATATATATGTCTGACAGGCTTACTTGGGTTTGAAAAGTCTCTATACATGCCTTCATTTTTCTATACTGCTGAGTTTTAATTTTAATAGAGGATAACTAATTCGAAAAAAAATAAAATTTGCATTTATAGTTAGAGAAAGAAATCTTTTATATAATTAATTAAGGCATCTAAATTTATAAATCTGCATATTAACGGTTTTTTTTTTTTAATTGACATTCCATTGAAATTGAATCAAACTCATTTGTTTTAGATTGTGGTTCGCGTGTCACAGCCTCAAATCATAATAACAAGATCGAGATAAATTCTATTTCATGAGAACCAAAGGACCTATATTTTAAGGAAGCCTTAAGAAAATCAAATAAACTCATTTATATGCATTCAAGTTAGGCTTTATACTGGGGCCCCTATAGTCCCTGAAGTCACTTTCTTCAATATTTAGAAACCCTTTCTTTGTAGTTAAAGGAGTTTTTTTCGGCCAATTACCAGAGGCTTTGGCAGCTCATGAAAGTGCTAGCTTTGCTTTATAATTGACATTAAATGGAGTTATGTTGGGAGGCGATTTGCTGAAAATTATTATAGATTTACATGCAACGGACTCCATTCTTTCAACATTTGGTTGAGACGTCCAGTTTTAGAAGACACACATTGGGAACAAAGTAGCTCATGAACTGGCCAGATATGCACAGTTTGTGGATGACTTTTTAGTTTTGATTGAAGAGCCTCCATCCTTTTTAGCTGAGCTTTTGTCGAGTGATGTAATGCTTTTGGCAACTTCTTAATATTTCCTATCATCTTTCCCCACCCCCCCCCCCCCCCCCCCAAAAAAAAAAAAAAAAACTATAAAGAAAAGAAAAAGGTGATGCTTTCTTTGAGTTTTTCAGCTCTTTCTCACCTCCTTTTTTAATCTTGATGTTGTTGCTTGCATATAAAATACCAAATTTAATATCTTCATTTTAGTGTTGATCTTGCACCACCTCATGTATCTATATGAGCGGATTCTGCTGTGTCCTTGTACTTGAAATTGATATAGGTCACTATGGTCTATATGGTATGATTAGCATTTAAATAGTCTATTGGGTTTTTCTTTACACTTGTATCAAATAGGGCATTTTAGGATTTTAACTGAGTATCTAATTTTCAGTTTACTCTGGTAATTCTAGTGAAATGTGAAATCACTTAGGTCCAATTGGTCATCCAAATAGAAATTAACTGGTTATAATGTGGTTTACATAGTATTGAAAGTACAAATCCATCATTTTGAATGGAAAAATCCAAGAGAGGCCATCAGCACAAATGAGACAAAATTCAAGTTAGAGCATTTCAAGAATTTCTAGAAGAGGCAATCAATACCCCATCAAAGTTGATGGGGATGGGCTACATCATTTTATATGCAAAATAGCAAGTCTCTATAACAATTTAAATATTTAAATAGATTGAGAACGTTATATATAATTAATAATAAATTAAAATTGGAATTAAAATGCCTCTTCATCTAAAAGAGTAAACTTTCATATTTTTTCTTGAACACATAACTATATTTCCATTCAAATATAGTTAAAGATATGAAACTCTTTGCATTATTAATCCTTGTGAATTAAATACTTATCTATCCTAGTGTGGTTAGATCTATTTCCACAGTCTGATCAATATATGGTCTCATTATTTGTATATAAAATTATGCAGCTCTATCGTCTTTGATAGGGTTGTGCCTATCGTAGATTTTCTCATTCTAAAATTGTTTCTTTACCATCACCTATGAGAATGATGGTCATCATCACAATTGAGAGTGAAGATTCAAAATAGATGTATTTCATGAATATCTAAAAATGATCTTTTAACATCAGATATGGTGATCACTTCATCTTTTTGAATTGGTTTCATTCAAGATGACGGATTTCTGCCTTCAACAGTCAATACTATGTGAAATACTCTATAGCCATTTGATTTTAAATTGGACGACCAAAATGGCCTTTATAATTTGTAGTAGTTAAATATTATTTTTTCTTGGTGAGCAACTTGAATTCAAAGCCAACTGTCTTTTGAACAAAATCATTTGTAGGCTGGAGCTAGATAAATTACTGGTTAGTCACCTCCCTTTTATAAATTATTATTATTTTTTGGGGTGCAATATGCAGGTACTGTAGGAAGGCAAAAGCTGTTTTCAAAGAGTTGAACCAGATACCACATGTTGTTGAGCTTGATGAGAGAGGTTTGTTTACTACCTTGTCATTAGGAAACCATAGTTCTTGAACCATGGCAAATTAATAGTGTCAAACTTACTTCCTAATTCTATAAATATGCATTAGCTTCCTGTTTTTCAATGCTTTGGTTTTGCCTATTACACTTATAAGAGAAGGTTGGACGTCTGTGTGTTTGGTCAGCTCATTAATTGGCTCTGTGTTTTACAGATGATGGCTGGAACATTCAGGATGCCTTGAGTGAGATTGTTGGGAAGCGTACGGTACCACAGGTGTTCATTATGGGAAAGCACATAGGAGGTTCAGATGGTAACTTTCCTGTCCTTGTGCTACAAATCCTTAATTCCTCTCTGTATTCTAAATTAAAAAAATAAAAATAAAATAAAATAAGGTTTTTTTCTACATACTTTTCAAGAAAATACCCTGAAAACTCACTAATATGCTGATACAGATACTATTGAAGCATATGAAAGTGGAGAATTGGCTAAGCTTCTAGGTGGTGTTACAAAGGATGAGGATGATCTCTGAGAAATAGTGGTGGTAACTTAAACTAGTGCTTATCTGTGTACTTTATTCCCTTGCATGTAGTAAAGATTTAACATTTGTGGCTGTATTATGGTGATCTTCTTTATGGCTGTTTTATGTTGATTTACTTTGTGGTCGCTAATGGTCATTTTAAGCGGGAAGTTGTAAGCATGATTGCTTTATGTTTGCTATTGAGGTGCAAAACTTGGTTGGATTGTGGAATCCAGATTGCTATGTGATAGAATAATAGAAAATTGTAACTCTTAAGTGTTATTAATTGTTTTGGCATTCTTTTTCTGAAAATGCTAACATAAGGCAGGTCATAAACTTTTTCAATTTAAGGGGGTGCGGTAACAGGTTAGCCTGGATGTTCCTATCAATTGTTACATAACATCAAATTTGGATCATAACCCATAAGAGTTCTAAAATACTTCTCTTCATTGGTTGTGGTTGGCAGTTTCATCTTAATTCCATTTGCTGTTTAATAAAAAGCTCTATTTCCCCAATTTTCAGCTGCAATTCACTGTATCCCAACATTGTTTATGTATATATATCTTTACAAGAAAATCCCTTGCATGGGAGGGAAATTACAGAAGATATGAACATAAAAATATTAAAGCATAGGATCCAATTTTCTATCTGGAATTATGTGTTGAAACTTCTAAATCACATGCAACGTATTGGTCCCTCAAATATTTTTGTGGTTGAGACTAAGGTGTGAATATTTCAAGTGGACATGATTTTCTTTGCAACAAGAACTGATTTTCTATATTCACATTTGAAATGTAAAGCAGTCTTCATGGTTTGTACTGTTTATCCGTGTTGCTGAAGATACTAGTCCACTTAAGACACTTTAAATGTCAGTCGAAATAAAGAGTTCCTAGATTCCATATACGAGATTGGATAACTCAGCTCCAAAATAGATACCCACTTGTTTGAAACCCATGTAGATGGGAAAATCTATCCACAATAATACATTGACTGCATGGCAGGCAACACTTGGTATGTGGTACGAGCTGCTCTCTTGTTATGGACACATAGGGCCAACTTGGTTAGCCCTTTTGCATTTGATCTTCCATGAATAATGAGGATGACTTGAGATGGGGCTTGTTGCGGAAGTTGCTCATTTTGTGGCTTTTGCGGTAGTCTATCTTGAGGTTGTGATACGATACCATTTAGTAATAAAGGTGATTAGTTAGGGTTAATTGGGGGATTAGGTCAATTGTGAGCTGAATTTGTTAATTCAGTTCAGGGTTAGTTAATAAGGAGAAGGTTGTTAGTTACGGATTATTAGTTAGGATTGAGGGTATAAATAGGGAAATGTGTTATGTATTCAGCATTGAATCGTTCTTAATAAAATTTGAGTGTGTTTCTTCTATAGTGTTGTGTTCATCTTCTTTTACATCCATAGTTGTATTCATAGTCTTAAAAATCGTTGATATCGGCGATATATTGTCGATATATCGCCATATCAACAAGCAGTGAAACGATATCATGCATCGGTATTATTTTGACAATATATCGTTGGATATATCGACATATCGTCGATATATCGACGAATATCGACAATATCAAGATATCTTGAGAATATCGACATTTTTCCACCATTTATGTTGAAATATCAACGATATATCGAGAAATATCGATCATATTGAGGTATATTGACCCATGTGACTAATTGACTAAAATTTGAGTGTGGTTGTCACCTTTTTTCCCACACCTAATGTCCTCTTTTAGTAGTTTTCAAGGCTATTTTGGCAACTTCTCTAAGCTTCAAAAGAACCCAATCCCCTTTCCCCCTTTACCCAGCTCCTTTACTTCCTTTAGCACCTTTAAAACTATTACCTATTAGGCTATTACTGTAGTATTATTAATTTATTAGTGTAGACCATGGATTACTTTATAGTATTATTAATTTGTTAGTATTGATATTAATTTATACAAATTTGAAATTATTAGTATTACTCAAGGCTGGTTTGGCAGTTTCTCTAAGTTTCATGTGGTACTAATGTAAGTGTATGTCATTAATTTATTGATGTATTGATTTATTATTGTATAAATGATATATATTTACAAATTTCAATTTCATGTGACATTTAGACGTTGAATTTGCATAAATTTCTATTATTTATTTTCTCATTGCGTCACACCTTTTATACAATACACAACACATACTTATATTATACACATTTAAATTGCAATCTTTTGATTCTAAATTGTGTATTATAGTCTAAATCATCATTTCCCAAAGTTTCAGTAAAAAAATCTGTGTTTAACTAATAATATCCACCATATCTCTAAATTGATATCAATATTTTTGAGATATCTATCAATATATCCGATATATCTGTGTTTTTGAACCCTCGATATATCTATCGATATCGATATTTAAGTCCTTGGTTGTATTAGTGGTATCAAAACAATCAATTCTTGGCTTGTGAAAGTCCACAACCATGGTAGACGAGACTAGAGGAGGATAGGAAATCAAAAGGTCAGAAGACTCTATTCGAATTCTTCAGGAAAAATTAGAAAATTAGGTTGATGGACTTAAGGAACTCAAGTGAAAACAAGTTGAAGGGTGAGTGAAGTTTGTCAATTAGTTTCTGCGATGAATCTCAAATATGATCAGCTCATTGCAAGGATGGGAGTTCCACAACAACATGTATGAGGAGAAACATCTCAGTTTGCTGTAGGGATCAATTCACATACCCATTGAGCCACTTACACAAGATATGCTAAGATTGATTTTCCAAAGTTCTTGGTAAAAATCCGACTGGGTGGCTTTACAAATGTGAGATTATTTGATTTTAACTAGATTGAAGAGTCTCAAAAAGTAGAGATTGCAGTAATTCATTTGGAAGATGGAGGCTTGCAATGGTTTGAGAAGATGAATCACAGAATCAATTGGAAAGATTTCTTTGTGGCTCTTAAGAACATATTTGGTCCAAACACTTACGAAGATGCTGCGGGGGAATTAAATTAAAACAAGAGTCTAATGTTCAAAGTTATCAAGAAAAGTTTAAAGAGTTAGCCAATTGAACAAGCGGCTTTCCTAAGGAGTTTTTTGTGAGCTGCTGGGTTGAAGGAAGAAATTAAGGTAGGTATGCAGATGTTTAAGCAGACAAATATGGTGGAAACGATTGGGTTGGAAAAATTGCAAGAGGCAAGTATAGAGGCCATTACCAAGAAAGCAAGGCTACCATTTATAATAAACTTTCGAACAACATTTCTAAGGTAACTTCTCATAATCCTCCTGTTAATTCTAATACTTCTTCTATACCTAGTCAAGAAAATGTCTGGAGGGAATTTGAGGAGAGAGGAGAGAAAGGGCTATGTTTTAATTGTGATGAGAAATATACTAGAGGGCATATGTGTAAGAAGAAGCATTTTCACCTATTGTTAGCTAATGACGAGGATAAAGAAGTGGGAAAAGAAATTGTGGAGAAGGGATTTGAAGAACAAGAAATTCTAGATGAAGAATAACAAGTGATTTCTGTGCATGCAAATTCTGGGTTAATTCCTATAGGACTATGAGGATCAAGGGAACCATCAATAAAATGTTGGTGCTTATTTTGATTGATTTAGGAAGCATGCATAATTTCTTGGATCCAAATGTGGCTAAGAGGAATGGGTGTAATGTACAACCAACTAGCCCTTTTTTTGTTGTTGCTGATGGTATTAGAATTTGTAGTACAATCATTTGTAAAGGGTTTACATTGGAATTGCGAGGCACTAGCTTCAGCACTGATATGAGAATCTTTCCTCTTGGAGGTAGTGACATAGTGTTGGGTATACAATAGTTGTCAACCTTAGGCCCTGTTACTTGGGATTTTAATGAATTGAAGATGGATTTCTAGAAAATAGAAGAAGGCATGTGCTCAAGGGTTGTAAAAATGAAGGAATGCAGCTGGTTAATAGGGCTCAAATGCCTGTAGCTCAATTGTGCTTGTTACAAGTAACGAGTGGGGATGAGGAATTGGAAGAGGAAATGGGGAAGTTGCTACAAGAGTTTGAAGAAGTGTTTGTTGAACCAAAAGCTCTTCCTCATACAAGAACTCAAGACCACAAAATCCCTTTGAAGCCTAGGTCGTGAACCAACAAATGCGAAGCCTTATTGGTACCCCTATGTTAAAAAAAAGAAAAAAAAAAAAAGAAAAGAAAGAAAGAGATTGGAAAGATTATTTCAAAAATGTTGCATTTAGGTATCATTAAGCCTAGTACTAGTCCATTCTCATCTCCTATGCTGTTAGTAAAAAAGAAAGACCATACTTGGAGGTTGTGTGTGGACTACAAAGCCCTCAATCAAAAAACCATCAAAGAAAAGTATCACATACCAATCATTGATGAGTTGCTTGATGAATTGCATGGTGCCAAATTTTTTACCAAACTGGATTCGAGGCCTGGTCATCATCAAATAAGAGTTTATTCTCTTAACATTTCTAAAACAGCCTTTAGAACCCATAATGGCCATTATGAATTTTTGGTAATGCTATTTGGGCTTACCAATGCTCCTACTTTTCAAAGCATTATGAATGATATTTTCAGACCCCACCTCAGAAAATTCATCCTAGTTTTCTTTGATGATATCCTTATCTATAGTGATTCATGGAAAAACCATTCAGCACAACTAAAAATTGTGTTATGATGGATAAAGTCCAATAAACTTTTCATAAAAAAATCCAATTGTGCTTTTGTTAAGCAAGAAGTAGAATATCTTGGCCACTATGTGGGCAACAATTGGGTTTTAGTTGATCCCACAAAGATTGAATGCATGGTACAATTACCTAGGCACTGTAAAAGCCTTGTGAGGTTTCTTAGGCCTCATCGGGTATTATCGAAGATTTGTCAAAGACTATGGTAAGATTCCTGCACGTCTCACTACATTCTTGAAGAATGATTCATTTATTTGGAATAACGAAGTTGAGAAAGATTTTATGGTTGTCACGACCCAAATTAATAAAGTCATGATCAATAATAATAAAACCATTTTATTATAACAAATCATTTGTATTCAAGAAGGATGACACATGTTAAAATCCTATAATTTTATAAGAATTCTGACATGATCCATTCATAAATGGGAAATACCATGAAATACTTGTTTAAAGAACATGATAATAACTTGTCATCCATATTTGGTATTGTTACATATATCATAATCCACATAAGAGAAACCTACATAATTAAAATATTACAGACTAAATATTACGTCTTATGTCCATTAGTCGAATAGAAATTATTTAAATATTACAAACCCATAATATTAAATTGTCTTAATCAAAAACATAAAATGTCTAAGCATATCATAACATAATTAAGCTGGTCCACATAATCAAATCTAAGTGAGGTGTCTCAAGGTGAAGTCTCCTCTGCTATAGTCCTTTGAAAAATATTTATAAATGTGGAGATAATAACTCAGTACATATAATTTTCATATGAAATTAACCAAAGTATGATAATACATACTAGATAAATCATGCTAATTAAATCTAATTTATGCCAATGCTATGGCATGAATGACAATGAAACTCTATATCCATTTAACATATTCCTCAATTACTTAGCTTCTCCCGCAGGAGCCATTACGCGCTAAGCGGGGGATTTAAATCCAACTCCTAAGAGGACAACACGGCAAAACATCCCTACTTGGATCACAGTAGCCTCTATTTAGAACTACATAGTAAGACATCTCATACAGGACTGTAGTAGCCTAGGACCAAAGGATTGAGAAAACACAACAAGACATCCTATAACCACAGTAGTCTAACTTCAATGATCCTTTTATACTTTTACCAAGTAATTAATTAGTTCCATTTCATACATCATCATGTCAATGATGGTATGAAAATGCATATAATGTCCCATTGCATTACAATATTGTTTGACAATTCAAACATATAATTTCCAATAATTATAAAACATGATTGGGCTATATAAAATATTCTATATACAGACCAACAACAATTTCTACAATATGTATAGGGTAAAAATACATCATTCCAACATGTATATAAAATCTATATACTCCCAAGTCCAATAAAGCACAACACGTGAGCATATATACTAGACCCCCCAATACAATGTACTATAAGAAAATCACGTAATAATATACTAACAATTAAATAAAACCTATAAATATTCCAAAACCCATGCAAGGGTTATACTACACCCTATTATCATTTCTAAAGTTAAAACCCATGAAAATTACACCCACCTCAAAATGATGAACTAAAATGCAAGGAAATGGGTTAGAAAATGGAATCCAAGTATCGAGCCAAAGATTAAGATTCCAAGAAATTGAGGGTGCCAAGGAGATGAACTTCCTTCTAAAGATTAATTTCATGAAATTTATGATATGGGTAAACTTAGGGTTTGTTATCTATCCCTATTTTGTTGAATACATATTGTATTTAGGACCCTTTGTATGTTGTTGAGTACAATGAGTTAGTTTTGAAACTTATTGGGCTAAATTTTTACTGTTCGTAATATTGAGGGGTCATCTTTATACAAATGTTTTGGAAATTATTTTCTTGTCATTCTTTATGAAATGATTATGGGAGAATTAATATATGAAAATTGATGTGAACATGTGATGATAAGGGCTAATGGAGTTAGGATTACTACAGTCCCAAAAGGAAAAACGGATGTCGTGCCAGTGTCTTCCTATCCTTTGGTCCTAGATTATTTGATGTAGACCCGAAACAAGGTTATTGCAGTCAAGTTACTACGGTCTCAAATAGGGATGTTTTGTTGTGTTTCTTTTTATTCCGCATGCTAGGGCCACATAACTTGGGTCGATTATCAGTTTGAAATGCTAATGTTGTAGATTACTAGATATGGTTGGTGATGAAATGATTAATTATATGTTTTTCCCTTATTTTAAATTGTGTAATGTGATTAACTCATAATATTTCTAAATGTTTAAATTCATTTTAAAATCTTGATATACATCTTTAAAAAATGTAACCTACTGAGTTTTACTCACACCCCACTTTTAAAACTATTTCACAGATTTTGAGCAAGGTAATGATGAGTCATATGAGGAGACATCACATCGGGGTTAGCTGGGGCATTGCATTGTGGGTGTTATGCAACTTTTAATGTTTTAAAATTTATAGCCTGTTATTTAAACAACTTGAATGTATTTTATTATTGTGTGTATTGATGATAGAATTCTGTGGAGTACTAATGCTAGCCAAACTTATGATTATTTCTGTGGATGGATTTATAATTTTGTTCAAATTACACAGGTTTAAAAGTCGATGACTTGGTATGTCCTATTTTTAGACAGGGACCATGACTCGATTTTCTTAAAAATATTTCTTTAATTTGTAACTTATTTATAAGACATCCTCTACTTTATATAAATCACATTTTATTTATAGACACATCATGACCTATTTTCCGGGTCATGACAGTAACTCCAAAAATTAGTTTAAATCACAGCGCTACTAGTCTTCCAATAATCAAATAAAATTTCAATAAATCATCCACAAAATAAAGAACCATTGTTCAAACACTTATTTCGCCTTTTGAAAAATTCTACACATCCAATACAGAAGTACATAAAAAATAAATCCTCCAAATACAGCCTAAGTCAACAACATTGTTTGAAACCCTGGACACATTGAGTTCACTATCCATCCATTGATCACTGATCTATAAAATAATTGTTAGAGTGAACATAATGTTAGGAATTGTAAGTAGGAGGAAATAGAATGTGGAATAACTTGAATAACAAAATTTCCTATCAATTTCATGCAGCCTGTGAATCTAATTGTGGTTCATACAAAACATAACCCTAACTAGAAGAAGGGTTAGAACACTTATAGTTGATTGTCTTCTTCCTTGTTGCTCTAAGCTTTGATTCTGGACAGTAGTGAATTGAGTAGTCTAAGTATTCTGCCTCCAATGGTATCTACACCTAGCACAAGCCTTTAAGCTTCCCTTAACCAATCCTTGTTGATGCTAGAAGAGGAGAGGAGAAGAGAGAGAGAGCAGCTAAGAATGAAGTGTAGTGTGCATAGCAAATGCTAGTGGCTTATATAAGCACACCAAGGGGGCGGCCATGAGGAGAGAGAATCCTATATGGATTCTAACTTGTAACTTCTCTAAATTGCAATTTAACCCTTTCTTCTTATATCTAATACAAGTATGGCCCTCTAGAACTCTTCTTATTCAATCTTGCCCTTTCTCTCAAAGCTTTAAAGTCCTTTTTTGCATGATCAGTGTGTGACCCGTTGGGTTCATATCATCGAGTAATAGGAATAGCATAAAGTGTGCACAATGGAACACTTTCCATTAAGGGTCTAATTGGAACACTTTCTAATTTCGTAATTGACTATAACTCATTTATGTCAATTAGAGCTTCTACTAATCATGAGTAGCATCTAGCAATGGCTCATAGTATGGTCCTTCAATGAGGTGAATAAGTATCTTACATAGAACCCTTCTGTTATAGTTTATAGGTTACAATTATATCCTTCCATCTACACAATATCTCTAATTAAACCAATAGGACATGGAAGTCTGTTAAGTCCTTAGTTTAATTACTTTATACTCAATCATAAATATCAACTCAATGATGAACTTATGGAAACCCCTTTCCATATTCATCCTACCATAGCCATGAACTTAGTGAGTTATATTAATGAATGCTATATGAGACATTCTCTCTCTTTTTCCTAAGAGCAATGGATTCCTTGTTGATCACTCACATGCCTTCATGCACATAGCAATAGGGCTAATGAACACCCTTGCAAACTCCTATAAGATCTACACTTAGTGTTATCAGACTTCTAAAGTTATATATATAAGACAACTATGATGTCTCAGGTCTAAGGATTACTTGTACCATTATAACAATGAGAAACTGATTGATAGGCAGGTTAAAACTCCACTCAGTTGATCTTATATCTTTGGTCACATTCAGTGTACCTATTCTTGTAATAGGCACCCACATGTTGGTTGTAATGTTTTCACACAAATAGTTTGAGATTAGCTATCCTCCTAAAGAGTCAACCTACAAGTGCTAGTCTTATGGCTCATTACTGTCCATCATAGTGAATCTTTAATTAGAAATGTTTTAGGAGTTTAGTACAGAGATATATATACATTCTTAAAATCACAACTCATTGTAATTTCATATTTTCAACTCGAACTCCATGGACATATCATGTAAATATAAAGATGAAATAAACATAATAGAATAAGCCCTTTTATTAAATAATAATAAATGTGATTAACAATAAATGAAATTCTATGATTGTTCTTTATCCCTAAAGCATCATCCCTATGATTGGCTGTAGGACATACAACTAACACATAACATACGCGAGGATAAGCCAAGTCAGCCACACAAATATTCTTAGAAAAATCAATTTATACGAATCGTATGCTTTTCGATAAAATTCTAGATTAAATATGTTTCAAGAGAAGAGAATATTCATATCACATCAAAATCGTTATTCAGATATTTCATAAGTTCATATTAGAAAACAGATTGATCGTAAACTAATTTTTTGAATTTCATATCAGAACAAAATAATTATATTTGAACTCTGGCTAACCATATAGACGGCTTAAACAAATTGACCTGAAGGTTCAAATGGTGCTCCTATCAAGAGGATACTTAAACAGAGCATTGGTACCAAAGATCAGTACTATCTCCTATTGACTGGGCCAGAACATTGGAACCAAAAAGAACCAAAGGCTAGTAACTTAACCCCTATCGAATAGGGCTATACATCAGACAGCCAAACCAAAGCTCTAAATACATTTAAAATTCAATTATCAAATCAAAGACATTAACGAAACACATTTTCATAAATCAATCATTCAAATCAAAGAATTATTCAAAACAAAGTAACGAATAACATATTTTACTTGGCCCATGGAGTAACATTTTCAGGACTAATACACAAATTGATTGCAAAATACGAATAAAATCATTTATTTCAAAAAAAGAGACGGCATGTTATACTCCCACTTACCTTTAATTTATTCCTTCAAAGTATCCAAATGAAATCACTTCTAATAATTTCCACACTCACCTCAAACTCATCAATTCATCAAAATTATATGTATCACTTCCATACACTAAATAGCTCATTTGGACAAGTAATGTTCACTCGGCTTCTCACACTAGCATAACAATCATAATATAAAGAAAGGGATGGGAAGGATTAACAATAAGAATGGAAAATACTATTTCTTCTAATGTAAATACATACCATGTAGAGAAGGGGTTCATTAGGTTAAGTCTGCAATTGCAATGCTAATCGACTTCTTCTTAAATACACACCACCCACCGAATAAAGGGGTTCTATCCTCTTATATAGAGGAGATAAATAATAATCCAAGTTGAACTCAACAGTAGCCTCACTTCTCATACATCCAACTAATGCATTCTTAAAAGACGTGTCCAACTTCTACCATTAGTTTACATTTAAATTAGTATAGTAATATTATTTCAATTAACCATTGTCCTATTGCTAATGGTATTTAAATTATAAAATCTATTTGTACTAAAGTTATTTCCAACTTCAAATGTATATTTATGTGAAATTAATCACAAGATTAAATTTCTCACTAATCTTCAATTTTATAAGCTTATAAAAACTTGGGGTATTACACTTAAACAAAAATTGGACTTTTTTTGTTGACTCATGAACCAAAAGAAACCTATGCATCATCCACTAGCTTAGACTATTCCTCACTTGGGATAGAGATGAGGGACCTTCGGTGTACTAATTCTAGAGTGGCTCAGTCAGCCGGTTGGAAAAGCAGAGTTGGCACCTCTTCATATTCTTCAATAGCTAGCACATATTCTGAGAACAAATGGCTAATTACCTCTAAATCCATGTTGTCTGCCCAATCTCTCTCTTCCTTCTCATAATCTATTGCGGAGTTTTTAACCATAGCAGCTGTGATTGGATACCACTCAGTAATAAAGAATATCTCAAACCTTGGCCCTGGTTTTAATGGACTCCACGTATACAGGCTCCCCAAAAACCACAACACGAGAAATCTTCCCTTTCCTTTACAAAACACCTATTCAAAGTTGGTTTATACGGCTTAAGAGTATGATCCCTGTAGTCAGCTTGTGTTGGCTTATACCTCAAACTAAAGGTATACAAAGTCAGTCGGTGTTCAATTGGCTCTAAAATTCCTTGCTGCCTTCGACCTATACCCATGTCGGGAAAGAAACCCATTAGCTTTATGATCTCTGCAACATGCAGGTTCCATATGGTGAAAAGTCTAGTGGTATGATCTCTCTTCCTATTGGTGCTGAGTCAATAACCTGTACATATTCAAATCTTGACAATGGCATATCTGAAGGGTTATGCTTGATTTCACAAATGGAGACTCTAGAAGCCTAGCTGGTAGTGAGTTCATAGTCTCTTTGTAGGGTTACAATTGCTCCTTTATAAAGAAACTTAACTTTCTGGTGTAATGAGGAGGGAACTGCCCCATTTGGATGGATCTATAGTTGCCTTAACAGCAGTTTAAGATAGGACATCTAGTACTTGAATTTGACCTCAAATTCAGTTGGGCCTATGATCAAGGGTAAAGTCACCATTCCAATCTCTTCCCTCCCCTCCTGGTATTGTCATATGCTCTCATTGACTGCCCAGATGACACAAAGTCTATAGGTCCCAACCCAACGGATGTAACGGTACAAAGTAGACACACATTCAGAGTAGACCTATTATCAATGAGGACAGTTGAAATCCACTTCCCCAAGGTGCCTATAGTTATGTTCAAGGATTGCATATGATCTCTACTTCCCTTTGATAAGTCAGCGTTTGTGAAGGTTATTGCAGTGGTTTTCTGGATAGGGTGGTTACAAGGCTCACGAAGTATCAATGGGCACTTGCACTTAGTTTAATAGCTATAGCATAGTCTGACGGTGCTTAAGAGATGCAAAAGCAACCCCTATATAGTGATATTGGTTTGGGGTTTTTTTTAATTGTTTCAGCACCTCGTCATCCTCATCATAAATGTCAGCTTCCAAACTCCTTCCAGCTCTTCTACGGAGTTCTCAGTTTGAAGGTGCTGTGGTTTCAAGGTGGTTTGAAGTTCATATATATTTGATTCTCTACCTTCATATGAAAATGGGCTGTCTTTCTGACATTGGCATTGTTTGCAAAGCAAACTCCACCAATGAGGGGCAACTGTAGATACACCATTTTCACCCCCATGAGTTCATGTTAGTATTGGTTTAAGTTTGGATGTATTTAGGAATCTTTAAGCCTTGAAGGACATTTTTACCCTTTTAAGCTTATGTGAGTTGTAGACATCCCATTTTTACTAAGCATATATATCAAAGGGATGTCACCTGAAGACCAAAACCATTTACAACCTCGCTCCAAAAACTCGCCTAGAGAACGAGTCTTGCATAGGAGTTGAGACCTCAATGGTCTTGAAGGGTTCAGAATTATCTTTTCAATGAATGGTAGCATGCTTAATTCGGAGTCAGGGAACTCTGTGTGGAACTATTTGAAATTTCAAGCCATTCTTGGCTGGCATTGAAAACGCGCGAAAAAGAACTACAACAAAAATTTCCAAAAGTCTAGGAACAAATGTTTCGGTACATTCTAAGACCTTTTTGTGAAATAGCAAAACTGCTAAAAATGTCCAAGTCCTAGATAATCTCACACAACTTTTTCACAGTGCTAGAACAAACGCGTGAAAATAAGTCACCACAAAAATTTCTAAAAGTCTGGGAACAAATTTTTTTGGCACATTCTAAGATCTTTTTGTGAAATAGCACAAGTACCAGAAATCCCCCATTCCTAGAGCATTTCACTTCGCTTCTTTTAAAAACAAGGGTTTTTTTTTTTTTTTTTTTTTGCATGCTAAGGAAATCAAAGTTGCAGAGTAAAGTCAAAATCATGAAGAACATGTCGAAATCTTTTCAGCAACTCTAGAATCACCTTAATCAGAGTTTCCAAGCTCAATCTACCCTCGTGGGCATTGTGCACTTTAAAAAAAGTCAAACTTTGATAAAAAAAAGTCAACCATGGTAAAGAAAATCAACTTTGCAGTCACTTGGAAGGAAATAGCGACACAAACCCATTGCCAGTAGTCTCATGACAATCTGAGGTCTAGAACAATGAAAAAGTCCATGCGGGCCCAACGCTATTAGAAAGTCAACTCTGGTCAACCTTGATAAGAAAAATTTGAATTTGTAGGCAAATTGAAGAAAATAGTGAAAGGAATCTATTGCAACTGACTACATCTCAATCGGAGCTTAGAAACTCAAAAAGGTTGCAAGCGGGTCCTACAAAATTTGAGCAGCACCAAAAGTCAACTTTGGTCAAACTTGATCAGAAAACATCAACTCTTAAGTCAACCTGAAGAGCGTGATGAGAAAAATCCATAGCCACTGATCTCACGTCATTTGGAATTCAAGAAGTTAAAATATTTCCAATTAAAGTTTTAGGGAGGGCTTGGGTGGGCCCCGCATGCCTTGCAATCTACGACCGAGAAAAGCTGCAATCACAAGCCTAGATCACAGTCAAAATGAAGAGTTCGGAATTATCTTTCCAACAATAGGTGGATCATCCAATTCTGAGCATGTGGCAATAAGTTATGAGCATTTAAATATTTCCTGCGCGTGAAAGGATTAACAGTATTTATGATGTCATTGTTCCGTTGCAAGAATGATGTCATAAATAGAGAACTTGGGGAGCAAGCAAGCAAGGTGTAGGGCTGGGATTAAACCTCAAGAATGGATGGATGAGATCATCTCACCTATCTACACTTCAACCATCCACTTTACCTATATATACCCCACCAATTCCATCCATTTGGCAAGCTTTTGAGAGCCAAGAAACCTCTACCAAATTGAAAAGAGAAAGTGCAGCATTCTAGAGAGAGAAGCTCTCCCAGGGGGGGCCAGCCATAGGGGGAGGAGCTCCTCCTTGCTCCACCACACCACTATTCCACCACCACACCTCCACCACTTCACCACCATACCACCACCACTAAACCACCATAAAAAACACTCAAAAAACCTTCCCAAGGTACTGTCCAAGAACCCCCAACCACACAAAACCTCCATCTTTGGGCTTGTTTAGCTAGGAAGAACACAGGAACTGCTGCATTTTTACGACGGAAAGACTGTCAACTTCGTGTCTGTTGACTGTCAACTTATTCTCGGGTGACTGGTAACTTCATTGTGTTACCAATGTTTTTGCTTCCAAATCACTCCAAAGCTTGTTCAAGCTAACTCCACCACTCCAAAACACCTCCGAAACACCAAACCACCACAAAAACCCCTCCCCTATGGTTCGGCTAAGTGAGAGAGAGTTAGTTGTGTGTGTACAAAGTGTGTGTAATTCAAGGAAAGCAAGCAATACAAAGCAAAAGCAAAAGCAAAAGCAAAAGCAAAAGAAAGTTTTCAAGGAAAGGTATAAAGACGTGATTTTTTTGTCTATTTCATATGTTTTAATTGTGCTACTAATCTTGCTTGTTCATTGAAGCTTGGGAGGACTTATATATAATAGAAATAGGCATATTATATATAGACTCTATAAACAAAAATCATTTAGGGGGTCTTGTTTATGTTTGAACATATTAGATTGAGAAAATCTATCAAGATTAACCCTCCCTAAAGCTATGGTAGCGAGTTTCTCGAGAAGGGGAACCAAGCCTAGCGCATGCATATAAACAATTAACAAATAGATTTGCTCAATTTTGTGTGTTCAGGCCAAATAAAGAATCCCTATGGTTTCAATCGCGCTAGAAAGTCCAAAAAATAAAAAAGAAAAAAAAAAGATGATATATAGCATGAATATTGAATCAACTTTCCTAATCTTTGTTTTGTAGGGTATTACTCCTATGTATATAAAAGGGCAAGGAAATGGAGCTTAGCTTGCAAGTAGCCACGTGCGTGCACTCCTAAATAGTGCCAATTGCTATTTGCTCCCAAATAGCGCCAAAAAGCTTATTTTTAAAAACACATATATCACAGATGCACAGATTTTTTCTAAAAATATTTTGATACGCCATTAGGCTACTGGATTTTTTACTCAACACACACAATAATAGATGTACAGATTTTTTCTAGAAATGTTTCGATACGCCGCTAGGCTGCACAATTTTTCTCTACACATGTCATAGATGCACAAATTACTCTAGAATATTTGATACACCGTTAGGCTGCCCAATTACTCCTACTCATATCATAGATACACAAAATTTTCTAGAATATTTTGATATGCTGTTAGGCTATCGAATTTTTGCCACAAAGCATGACACATACACACTAGCTTAGCAATCAAGCTTGTTATATACTCTAACTATGTCAAAAGCATGTCATGTACACTACTTTTTTTTACAAAGCATGTCATATTCACTAAATATGTCACAAAGCATATCACACGCGCACATACTTGCTATGTCACAAAGTATGTCACACACGCACAACTTTGTCTTAAAGCATGTCATATTGTCTCTACCCCCCAAAGGACTTGCGCGAGAGGGAGGCCTTGTTGGGGCAAATCTCTCTCCCCCTTCATCTTTTCCATGTGTGGGTAATGACTTGGTCGGGCACGTGCTCAGGTGTGCCCTATGTGGTGTTTCCTATTGGATGGTGAATGAAAGTAAAAAGGTTCAATAACTCCTTCAGGGATGCCTTTCTTTTATTTAACTATGCGAGCACAATAAAGAAAAAGAAAGGCTTGGAGTCACCACCTATCATATATTTAAAGACATGGAAGGTCGTCTCCAAGGGCCTTGATTAGTCCTTATTATTTCAAAATTGAATGACTCCTAGATAATGATCTACAAACAAAATATTTAGGTAAGCAGGTTCTGTTATGAGTAGGGAAGGTATTAGCACCCTGCTATATCCATTAACAAATGGTTACCTTAAATCATGAACTTTCTTTAATTAAAGCCATTCTTGAAAATGAAATCCTTACTCGAGGCTAGAAGTTCTAAAGCAAATATATCATCCTAGGTTGTGACATTATTTAGACCTTATATACACTTTTCTAAGTGGCTGAGTAAACTTGATAGTTTGAAAGCTTGGTGTCATCCCCTTTCGAAAATGAACCATTTTTAATAAGAGATAATAAAATTGAATCTTTATAGAAGCAATATCATGGATTTCTTCAAGGTAACCTTGTCCAATCATGTTAGGATACCTTGGGATTCACAAAGAACAAAGCTTGTGAATAGATTCCTTAAAATCAAGAAAATCATGGTTCTTTATAAAAGTTCAAAACACCAATTGATTTTATTTTACTTTTATCTTGCATTTAGTGAGCTTTTTTAGGGTAACTCTATCCCTTTATGCCCGGACACCACATTACCGAGTCATGACTAGCATCTACTTTATCAATCCTAGCCTCGAGTTCAATTTACCATAATAACTAGCCCATATGTAGTTTGTATTAAGTATAATCATGACTCTAATACTACTGTTGGGAATCAAACTAGAAGGAAAACAAAGTGCAGAATGAATTGAATAACAAAACTTTTCCTAATTGATTCCACTGCCCATGAATCTAACTATGCTTCAATGCAAACATAAAGCCTAATTACAAGAGGGTAGAATTACTTACAGTATTAAAGTCTTCTCTTTTTTGCTCCAAGCTTCGATTCCAGACAGCAGCGTAGTAGCAATCCAAACTTATTGCCTCCAATAGTATCCACACCTAGCTTGAGTTTCAAATCCTTTCTTCCTTCTTCCTTGTTGTTGCTAGAGGTAGAAAACAGAAGAGAGAGAGCCTCCCTGTGAATTTTGGCCAGGGCTTGGGAGTGTCAAAAAGTGATGTCATGCCTCATCATAGGCTATATATAGCCTCCATATAGGGGCCTGCCATGGGGAAGAAAACCCTAATAGGTTTTATGTAATTACTCTTAATTACACAATAACCCCTTTAGTTTATATCAAATACAAACTAAGCCTCAAAGAACTATTCTTTTATTCACTTATACCCTTTCTCTCATAGACTTTAAAACTCTCTTAGCATGATCAGTGTGTGACCCATTAGGTTCATATCATCAAGTAGTAGGAATAGCACAAGGTGTGCACAATGGAACTCTTTCCATAAAAGGTCTAATTGGAACTCCTTCCAATTCCCTAATTGATTATAACTCACTTATATCAATTAGGTCTTCTACTAACCATAAGTAACACCTAGCATATGGCTCATGGTGTTGTCCTTAATGAGGTGAATAAGTATCTAACAAAGAACCCTTCTGTTATAGTTTTTAGGTTATAATTACATCCTTCCATTTATACAATGTCTCCAATTGAACTAATAAGGCATAGAAGTCTAGTCAAGTCCCTAGTTCAATTACTTTATACTCAATCATGAATATCAACTCAATGATGAACTTATGGAAACTCCTTTCCATGTTCAATCTACCATGGGCCCATGGATTTAATGAGTTATATCAATGAATGCTATATAAAACATTCTCTCTCTTTTTCTTGAGAGTGATGGATTTCCTTGTTGATCACTCACATGTCTTCATATATATAGCAGTATGGCCAATGAACACCTTTGCAAACCCCTAGACGGATCTGCACTTAATGTTATCAAACTTCTAAAGCTACATGCATAAGACAACTATAGTGTCTTAGGTCTAAGGATTACTTATACCACTATAACAATGAGAAACTGATTAACAGACAGGTTAAAACTCCATTCAGTCTATCTTATATTTTTGGTCACATTCAGTGTACCTATTCTTGTAATAGGCATCCACTTGTTGGTTGTAGTGTCTCCACATAAATAGCTTGAGACTAGCTATTCCCCTAAAGAGTCAACCTAACAAATGCTAGTGCTATGGTTTATTACTGTCCATCATAGTGAACCTTCAACTAGGAATGTTTTAGGAGTTTAGTATAAAGATATATTAACAGTCTCAAAATTACAACTCTTTGTAATTCCATATTCTCAACTCTCTCCATAGACATATTATGTAAATATAAATGATGCATATAAACATAATAGAATAAGTCATTTTATTAAATCAATAATAAATGTGACATTCGTAAATGAAATCAAATGATTGTTCCTAATCTCTAAACAATCATCTCTATGATTGGCTTTAGGGCATAATCCTAACATAAAAGTCTCTTTAGGGTATTTCAGGTACTATATGGTTTAGAGATGTGGTGGTTTGTATGTACCGATGCACCTTAACCTAAAGACTTCCATAGCAGGCTTCTGCTGGCTTCCTTAGGCCACTGCCATGGTACCATCGCCTTTGCGCAAGGGCTAGTACAATGGATAACACTAATAATCTAAAATCTTCACGGCAGACTTCTGCTAGCTTCTTTAGGCCATTGCTATGAAGATCTTTGTGATAAGCTTCTGCAAGCTTCCTTCGGCCATTGTCACGATATCATTGTTTTAGCACGAGGACTAATACAACAACTAAGTTTAATACCATAACAGGTTTTTGTTGGCTTCCTTGGGCCACTGCCATGGTACCGTTGTCCTAGTACGGGGGTTAGTACAACAACAATTGTGAATCCAAGATTGGTTTGGCACTTAGTAGAATTGCAAGTGCTTATAAGCCTCAAGATTCACCCTTGAGTAGGATGCTATGTTCTCAGTAGGCACACTCGTTGGCTTTCCTGTAATACCCTACCTAAAGACTTTCGTGGCAAGTTTTCTACTTGGCTTCTTGGGCTATTTGCCATGGTACCATCGTCCAGCACAGGGGCTAGTACAATAGTTGATAAAAGTAATAATCTAGAACCTTCATGGTAGACTTCTGCTAGCTTCTTTTGGCCAATGCTGTAAAACCCCGAATTTTTCTTAGGTGTAACTAATTAACTAAAAAATTGATTGCCTTTAGTTAGATTTAAATGTATGAGTTAATTTAGGATTAACCTCGATCACGTGCAAGTTTGTAGCCAAACAAGGTGATTGTTTTCTAATCAATGAGTGATAGTTTTCATATCCTAATCAAACACTAACTTTGAAAGTAATCCTAATTAGGTTAGGATTAACATGCACCCTATATAAGAAACCTTTAGGGAGGATTTATATTCTTTTGACTGAAGACAGTATAAAGAGAGAAAAAAGTAAAAGAAAGCAAGAGAGAAGGAAAAAGAAAACAGCTGATGCTGTTTTGTACGAATCGACTGCCAACTTCGTGTCTGTTTACAGGTAACTTACCATCTGTTGACTGGTAACTTTACTGTGTTACCAAGATTTTCTTCTCTAATATAATCCTTCATCTCTATCACTTCTACAACCACTAAACCATCAGTCAACACCACTCAAAAACCCCTCCATAGCTGCTGCACAAGATCATCCAACCACCAAAAATCTCTTTCTTTGGGTTTGGGTGACAAGGAAAGCCAAAAATTGTGGTTTCCACCACTTCCACCACCACTTCCCATGTCCACCACGACAAATTTGCTCAAACCCTACCATACACCCTTCCACAAACATCTCTCCCATAGATTTAGGGACTGATTTTGAGGGAAAATCAGTGGGTGAACTTCTGCTTTTGCATTGGATAACATAGGAAGTTAATACAAAAATCTGCTGCTGTTTTACTACATTATGACTGTCAACTTCACATCTGTTGACAGTCAACGTCCCTCGGATTGACTGGTAACTTTGCTGTGTTAAAAAGTAATTCAAACCTATTAACTTATAATTTATCATGAGTCTATTTTAATGCCATGTTAATGTATATATTAATTATATTAAATATAGTAAGCATTATAAGGCCATGAGAATTAGAAGTTGAACCCTTAACGCACCATTTAGTTGGAGAGACCTTTTAGTTTAAGTATGATTTATTGATAAATAATATTATTGATTTTAGGTTCTGAGTAGCGTTGTGATTATTAGGAGTTTGATCGCTTGGATTGTTGAAGGTTTGGCTTGAGGTAAGGGAACTTGCACAATGTATCGCCCTCTTTGATTAAATAAAAATAAATCTGATTTTTATTCCTCTTTTGTGAGTCAATGATTTATGGACAATTGTTTTCAAAATTATTTCACTATCAAAATGGTTATTTCTTATGTACTATGGGTCAAGCAAAATAGTCATTTATTGAAATTGTTTACATACGTGTTTTGAATCTGTTTTATTTGTGAAAAATATTTGCCAAATGTTTATTGTATAAGTGTGAACTTTGGTTAGATTATTGGTCCGTCCCAGCAGGGGACTCTAATACTGTTGGAAAATTGGTTCGTGCCAACAGGGGATTCTAATACTGTTGGTCATCAGTACTGATGTAGTGTAAAGTCCCACGATGATGGGCGCCTATTGAATGTGAGTCTAGCCAGAGGAAGTACTTGTATGAACTAGTGTTTTATTGATTTGTATTATCGATTAGTGATTTTAAAGTGATTTATCAAATGAATTGTTATCGAAAGTGTTTCAGTATCATTGTTTATTGAATTGAAAGCAAGAGAATTATTTCTAAAATTTTATATGCCTACCGAATTGAAAGAAATGATTTATTGTGAAACTCTATCTTTTTGTTACTCACGTTTTTAAATCAATCGTGCGAATATGCTTGACCTCTTCCTGTATATATTGTGTAATGTTTTCTTGCTGAGCGTTATGCTCACCCCTTATATTTTTCCCCACAGATGAATAGCTTGATGTGAGTGGCTTCTGCGTACGAAGAGTTAGGATGTCAACAGCTTGATCTGCTAGTTTAGTTAAAACTTTATTACTGGTTGATATTGTTAAGTGTCTAGCCTATGTGGGACGTAGTCCTATGTGGGTTATGACAATCATGTTGCCAAATCCAGTCTTTTGGGTTTGGGGTGTGACAACTGCCATGAAGATTTTCATGACAAGCTTCTATTGGTTTCCTTGGGCCATTGCCACGATAACATTGTTTTAGCACGGGGGCTAATACAACGGATAAGATTAATAAATTGAGCTTGAGATTGAGATTTTTAGATTGGGTTAGAATTGGGTTGATATTGGTGAGGTTAGGTCCAAAAGTACCCCTATGAAATTGGGGTGTCTACACATATACACTAGTTATGTCACAAAACATGTCACACATGCACTACTTTGTCACAAAGCATGTTACACACGTACTAATTTTTCTAGAATATTTTCATACGCTAGAAGGCTGCCCAATTTTTGCCATAAAAATATATGTTGCATACATGCCTAGAATTTTTCAAATATCTTTTGAGATGCCGGAAGGCTACCGAAATTTCTGTAGGATTTTTACCAAATGAATAGTCCAAATGGGTCATTTTCATTCATCCTCATTACATTTCAATGTGAAATTCATCAAAAATGGTTCCATTTACCAACACAAAAATGCATTTTTTATTTTTCATACGCCGAAAGGCGGTCCAACTTTCTACAAATATTTGCATTTCAAATCAATTTTCATCCAAATCAATTCATTGCAACTCAATTCATTTCAATTCAACTTATCTCAATTCAAGTCATTTTAATTCAAATCAATTTTCAATCACTTCGTTCCAATTCAATTCAATTCAAATAAATTCAAATAAATTCAATTCATTCCAATTCAATTCAAATAAATTCAATTCAATTCAATTCATTCCAATTCAATTCAATTCAATTTAAATCAATTCATTTCAATTCAACTTATCTCAATTCAAATCAATTTTCATTCAATTCATTTCAATTCAAATACATTTTCATTCAAATTCAATTCATTTCAATTAAATTCAAATTAGTTTTCATCCAAATTCTTCAAAGCATTCAAAATCAACTTTCAATACTTCAAAATGCTTCCAAATCAATTCAATTCTTCAAAGCACTATCCAAGTCTCATCAATCTCATATCATTTTGCATATACCATGATTTCCTTGCATCCCTTGAAATAAAATGTATGCTATATTTAATTGCATCTTTTGAAATTCAAAGCACATGCCATTTTTCATGACATGCACTTGCACTTGACATTGGGTTACCACACCCTTTTCAATGCATCTTTCAAAGCAAAAGTAAATGTCATCTTTTCGATGCATCTTTCAAAAGCAAAAGCAAATGCCATCTTTCAATAAATTCTTTTAAATCAAGTTAGGGATACATTTTTGCACAACCCAATGTCAATATAATATGCATGCTTCATTTTGGGAATTTGTTTAAAGTTTTTTACTATTGAGAATGCATTTTAGAATGTGGCAACTGTGGTTTCAATCCACGGGTGCGAAGGGGTGCTAATACCTTCCCCTTCCTCAATTGAGCCTCCGCATTCATAATCTTTAGGTAACATGGACCTTAGGAGTCATTGAAATCCAAGTCGGACTTAATTGCTGATTTTTTGGATACCCAAAAGACGATCAGTTACGTCTTTAAACCAATAACTGATGGCGACTTTGAGTTCTGCTTTTCTGTAAACGTTTTCCTTTTTAGAGGGACATTACTTTAAAGCAAAGCAATCTAGAAGCGTAGACTATACTAATTCCAAATCACCATTTGTAGATAAATAGGCCCTTCAATCAATCCACACTCCACACAACCTGGTGAGGGAGTCTAAAAACAAAAGAAAATTAGAGAAAGAGAGAGAGAGAGGGACACTAGATGTCACGCAGGTGATCATCGTCCCGCCCGGGGTCGCACTACCCAAGCCTTTTGTTCTAGGGGGTAGCAACATGAGTAGTTCATTATTGTATGCATCTTTTTGTTTCATTTTTGTATTTCATCATTTGCATTTAGTTTCTCAGATAGGTTTGGATAGCTAATTAGAACTTTTGCTACTTAAAGAGCAATTTTATCTTTTAACTCTTATTTTTTCTAATTAACTTCGAAACTCGTCTTGGATTATTCCATTGTGTTTATGTTAATGAAAATAGTATTTGTAGAATCGATTTAAGGATTGAATGGCTTTGGAATTAATTTACCATAATTTTCACCTATGGCTAATTGACATTTTTTCGATTAACCGCCTTGTTATACCTAGCCATCTAACCATGGTTGGAGATTTTTTGCTCAAGAATATTCTAAACTTATTCTCCATTGAATTATGGAAATTTTGGCTTTTGAATCACTTGCTTTGGAGTTAAAATGAGTAAGTTATGGTTGTTTGAAGGAAGATGACCTGAAATAGGAAGCTGAAGATGACCCGGGTGACTAGCTGGGCCAGCTGGTCCAACCGACCAGCCTAGCTGGTTAGTCGAGGTCTTTGCCTCCTATTCTACTGTATTGCTTGTTTTGGTCAACTTGACCTTCCTACTTCGTTTTTCCTACTCCTAAAAGTTTTCTAATCTGTTTTTTAGGTAACTTTGAGTTATTTAAGACCCAAGTGAATTAATTATAGCCATTCATTGATTTTATGATAATTAATCTCAGCCATTTGATCCTAGGGTTGGTTAGCTATAAATTTAGACCCTCCCATCAGCATAAGGAGGTTACACACCCCCTATATTCACTAGTGAGAGAGAAAGCATGAATTTGCACACACTTATACACCTTGAGAGGGCTATTCTATTGCATCTTTGAAGGAGAACTAGAAGCATATTGTAATAACCTATGTATATAAATAATATATATATTATATATAATATTTAACATTTGAAAAAATAAAATAAAATTGGGTGCTGATAAGCAAGCAGGAGGTGAAGGGAGGAGGGGAACGGTGGTGCATGTCCACCGACCACCCCTTCCCTTGATATATATACATTTATGGCACTAAATCAGTGGAGAAATGTAGAGAACAAAGAGAGAAAGAGAAAAGGAATGAGACAATGTTGAGAGAGAGAAAGAGAGAAAGGACCCATTTAAAAACGAAATAGAAGAGGAGATTTTTGAATTCTAGTTAAAGGCTTAGAATTGAAGCTGCAATCCTCAATTTTGGACGAGGTTTGTCTCTTATTAGCAATGAATGTTCATGCTTTAGAAGGAAGTTTGAGTGGTTTTTAAGTTTGAAGCATGTTTAAAAGCTTAGATACCCATTAATGGCTTCGAAGAGATTTAGAAAAATTGTATCTTCTGCATATGATTGTTTTTAGCTATGAAATTTTTATTGGATATAGCTACTAGTATGGAGAATAAGCTGAAACAATTACAAAACAGAAATGGAGTTTTTCTCAATCTTAGCAAATTTTGTTAACTTTAGCTCACCTTTAGCATTTTTAACAAATTCTAGATGTTGAGAGCTTTCCATAGACACCAAATTCGTGAAATTTGGTTAAGAAATGAAGCTTGTATAATTTTTCAAAGTTCTAAAAAATTCAAAAAAACATAGCAGAAAATCAAAGAAAAAAAGAGGAAGAAGAAGAATAGTGGAACCAGTTTGACTCGGTCTGACCTGGTTTGGCCAATTTTGACCCGATTTAACCAATTTTGACATGGTTTGACCAAGTTTGACCTGGTTTGACTTAGAATTTATTTCTAAAATCTTTATAAAAATAAAAATAATAGTTTATTGAAAAGTTAAGGCACTATTTGGTTGAACATAAATGTATTTTACATTAAAAGTACATAAAATCTTCCTTTTAAGTCCGGTTTTGATGAAACCTGAACCGTAATGCTTCTGTTAAAGAGCACTACAATCTAGTTCAATTTGATTAAATTTCATGAAGTTTGAAATTTATACCCCTATTTGAGTCAAATGACCATTTTGCCATTTATGTATAAAAATGGTATATATGAACTCCAAATTGAGTTTTTTCTTAAACAATGTAATTTCTTATGTTGACATATGGTTAGATTGTTGTTATTGTAGTAAAAATTTTATATAAATGAAATTGATAATGCATGAGAACTTTGAGAGACACCCATAAGCATGTTATTTATTTACATTGAGAAGTTATTATATGTTGTTGAGAAGTTGAGCATAATTAATAATGCATGAGAAGTATCCATGAGTAATTTATCTATTTACATTGAAAAAATTATTATATGTTGAGAAGTTGAGCATAGTTGATAATGCATGAGAAGTATCCATGAGTAATTTATCTATTTACATTGGAAAAATTATTATATGCTGAGAAGTTGAGAGGAGACGACTGGGGTAGAGATTACCCTACAGTTATTGCACTAATACGCCATATCATTTTTTAGGGCAAAGCCAATGATATGGTATACACACATGATGAGCGGTGTGTGCTGTTGTCGTAAATAGTATGTTTTATGTGAGTAGACAAGCATGCTATTAAAAGTTTATTTTAGGTCGTTCAAGCTAAGCAAGAGGCAGGTATGAGTAGTTGCTTTGAGAAAATGCAAGCATATTGAGTTGTATTTTTAAATGATTTAAATTGAGATGATATGTGATTTATTATGTCATAAACCTACAGGAGTAGAGAACCAGTAATGGAAAAGAGATCGAGCAAGTTTGAAAGTGTGGAAAACTTTTGCTTATGTATATATAAGTTTAGAGAACTCCAACTTTTGAGATGTTTAGTTGTTTGTATTTTGAGAAGTTGTAATACCCTTAATTAAGTAGTTATGTTATAAGTGAAGGTATTTACCAGTTATTTAGTTTTTTTTTTTAAATACATGAGAATGGTTTGCTCTAGAGAAGTGTTAGTACTGTCACCACCTCATTAGGCTATGAGAAGGCTACTTTTGGGGCGTGACACATATCAAGCCAAGGAAGAAGGAAGCATTAAGCACAGGCCCTCTTTTGTAAATAAGTCTCTCTTTCTCTTCATTCTCTTAGTTTTTTCATTCTCTGCATGCTTAAGGTTGTTACTTAGTGTAGTTATCATATCTATTTGATATATTATTGAAATTACTTGATGGATATTATATGAATAGCATGATAGTTTGCTAGGGTTTCTTTTGGTTGTGCGCTGAAATAATGATTTTCTCTCTCTAAAATAGGGTTGTTTTGCATAGCATATTAGTTGAAGCTTTAGGGCTATTTTCTTTTCATGGTTCACTTATATACATGTTTTTTTTAGCACTTTTCATGTAGAACACATCTTGTGTAGGGTTTATCTTCATATGTCTATAGATGACTATTCTTTTAGAGGATAATTATCCTTTTTAAAGAGTGAGTCTTTGCATGAGTGCTTTAGAGAGTGTGTTTAAGTGTGCTATCTTTTTCATTGCATTCTTAGGTATAGATTTTACATAGGATATGTGGAAAAATAATTTATATGGATTACTTTTTACGTAAAATTATCTTAAGATATTTTTCTTAAGAAAGCTTGCCGTAAGAAAGCCTTTTTCATGTTTTTACATAAAATCCTTATCTTTTGCATCATGTTAGATTTTCCTTTTATGTTTTGAGTTGTTATATGATATTTTCATCATAATGACTCACGTTTTGCATAGTTTTTTATATTTTCATACATGATAGGTAGTCTAGTATATGTAGGAGCATATTAGGGTTTTGTATTCTTTTTTGTTTTTGCTTTTAGCATGATTATTAGGATATTTTAGGGTTGTTTAGTATTATGTCCAGATTTAATTTAGGTCTTCTAATGATGATTTGAGCATGAATATGGTTGGTTTAAGCTTGATAATTGTCCTATAGCATACATAGGATGATTGTTTAGTATTTTCTCAATGATTTTAGATAATTCGCATATGGTAAGTTTGATTATAGTAAGTTTTGTTATTGTTTGTTCCCTTCTCCCTCTTGGGTTATTTTCTTTGCATTGAATTTTGGTAACTCTTAAGTTTCCATTTTCCTAAATTCTCTATTCTCTCCAAAGTTCTCTTTTTTATAAAACATCTTATTTTCTCTTATTCCTTTTGTGGAAATTTCTTATCTTTGGAAACTTTTCTTTTTCTTTAAATAGAAACTTAAGATTTATGGTAGTTCATTGTGAAGGGAATAACCTCTTCTCTTTCAAACTATATGGGCTTTGATCCTTGCATATTTGTATGTGGGGTACGTAGGCACTCATTTGATGTTCAAATCCGCCTTAGGATACTACGTATTCTAGGTTTCTTTTCTTTTCTTTTATTTCTTTTTACTTATTCTTTTATTCTTTTTTCTTTACTTATCACTTTCTATATCTCTCTTTATTCTTTTATGGATTTTTATAGATGTATATGAATGAATGTGGATGAATGGATGGTTATTTTTATATGCATGGTGACTTATTTTTAGGAAGTGATTGAAATAGCCCATATTAATTAAGAGACCTTTTTTAGGGTAATGTAGGTGCTTATAAGACGTTTCCTAAAACCTTCCCACATCGTAACTTAGTCTCCAAATCCTCTCTTTGGTTTATTAAGACTTGTCTTTTCCTAAAATTGGAGTCATTTGTTTGGTTTTGAAACGTTTTTCTCTAAATTGTTTTTATGGTTTTCCTTATTCCTTAAAAATGAGGTGGCGAGTTCTTGCTTTTGTTATTTGTTTTGTGTGAACCTAAAAACAAATTTTTATTCCCTCCGTTTCATAATAAGTGTCCCCTTTGAAAAAAAACATTTTTTAATGAAACCCTTTTAAATGCTTTTACATCAATGCATATATTTTGAAATTCCAATTTTGCCTTCAAGTTAGTAAAACATTAGAAAAAGAAAGAAAACCTTTTTAAGGGTATTTTAGGAAATGAGTAAAAAAGGTCCATTGACTTTTGAAATGGGACACTTATTTTGAAACATCCCAAAAAGGAAAGTATGACACTTATTATGAAACGGAGGGAGTATTTGTTTAAATCTCTCTCTTTTAAAAAGGGCGATCAAAACCTGTGGTTCACACATATATATCATTTGTCTCAACACTGAATGACTCTCCAATAAGGTCTTCCCATTCAAGTATGTGTACCTCTTTTATCAGGGTTTCTCATTTGGTTTCTCATCTTCCCATGGGTCTCCTTGTGAACCTGGGAAAGTGGTCCAAATTGGAAATAAAAAAGGAGTCGCTACCTCATTTTTTAAGAAAAAGAGGAAAACCTAAAATGTTTTATTTTCGAAAACAAATGACTCCATGTTTTAAAAATAGAAAAGGTAAAAGATCTTTTGAAAATCAAAGATTGTGAATTCGGAGGCTAAGTTACAATATGAGAAGGTTCTAGGCAAAGCCTATAGGCACCCATATCGTCCTAATCGATCTCTTAATTTAATTAGTCTAAATCAAAGTCTTAACCATGCAAGAATCATCAATTATCATCACAAGACAGCATGCATATCATTATTCCATTCATCCACATAAGCAAGTAAAAGAGACAAAAGAAAAAAGAAAGAAAAACAACTAGGATACTTTGTATCCCTAGGGCGGACTTGAACATCAATGAGCGCCTATGTACCTTGTATTGAATGTACAAAGATCAAAGTTCATGTAGTTCGATAAGAATGGGGTTATAACCTAATAATAACTTATGGTAAACCCTAAGTTTCCTTTTAAGAAAATATGGGAAGTTTCCAAAGTAAATGATTCTCAAAAAGATCTTTGAAAATATGGCATTTCAATAAAGATAGAAAATTTTTTAGTAAAAGGAATCTTTTTAAGGAAGGAAAACCTAAAAGATTTAATTTCCCAAGGCTTGCCCCGGTTTTTGAGTCATTGTTCATTTGTGATAGGTAATGGTGAAAGAATTCGGTTTTGGGAAGACGTGTGGAAGGGGGACATTCCTTTATCAGATCGTTTCCCTCGGTTGTACTCTCTTTCTCGTGCTCATAATTCATCAATATTGGACTTGGTTGTCTCTCCCTCTTTTCCTTTGAGTTGGGATTTTAGGTTCTTCAGGAATCTTAATGATAGGGAAATTTGTGAGTTTTCATCTTTGTTTTCCTTGCTTGAGGGTGTGGTTCTCAGGCCTTCCACTTTGGATAGGAGAAGGTGGTTGCTTCACTCTTCTGGTAATTTCTCTTGTCATTCTTTCATGGAATCTATCATTTTTGGCTCTAATGAGAACTCTTTTCCTCCTTTCAAGATGATTTGGAAGTCAAAAGCGCCTCTAAAGGTTCAGATTTTTGCTTGGACTGTTGCTCATAAGAAAATTAATACTAATGATATGTTTTAGATAAGGAGACCAAAGCATTGTTTGTTACCTCAGTGGTGTGCCATGTGTAGGGGGGGGGGTGCGGAGAGTCTTAACCATCTGTTTCTTCATTGTGAGGTGGCTACTGTGTTATGGCGAAGACTATTCCAGAGGGTGGATGTTTGTTGGGTGTGTCCTGCTTTGTGCTCTGATTTGTTGGTCATTGACTTCGCTGGTTTAGGGAGAAGTCCGAGAGGAGTGGTGTTGTGGAGGTGTGCGATTCTTGCTGTTTTCTGGGTTCTATGGCTTGAAAGAAATGAGAGGATTTTTGAGGATAGGATTGAGGAAGTTGGTGGTTTATGGGAAAGGGTTGTTTTCTTGGCTTCTTTTTGGGCTTCTGTGGCTAGGGAGTTTTCTGGTGTTCCATTGTTTCTTATTATCTCTGATTGGAGGGCTGTATGTGGCCTTTAGTGTTATTTTTCTTGCTCTTCTTTATTATTTTCTTTTACCCTCAATAGGACTTCTCGTCCTATTTGTAACTTTTTTCTCTCTCTTATTTCTAATAAATTTTTTTGTTGCCTATCAAAAAAAAAAAAAAAAAAAACCTAAAAGATTTACCGTATCTTTTTATTAGGAAACAACCCGAGGAGGGAGAAGGGAAAGAATAAAAAAGAAAAAGGTACTTTCCATACTATTTGTAATATTCTCCATGCGATAGCCAAAAATGCCAAATAACCACCCTATTATCAATAGGGCAATTACTATGTTTACAAGCACCCTTACACATGCTAAAAACAATACCAAAGTAATAATAAAGAAATCTAGACAAAAACTATTAAGGCATTGAATCATCCCAATAATCATGCCAAAGACAAAAATCAAGAAACAATACAGCCCTAATATGTTCCCACATGCAATGACCTAGCCTACATGCATAAGACACTAGAAAAAATATGCAAAAGACTCTAATACTATCATGGAAACATCATGTGACAACTAAAAATATGTAAAAAAAATAAACTAAAAGAGAAAACTTTATGTAAAACAAACCTTAAACATGAATAAAAAGGATAATTATCCTAAGAAATGATAACTTCTCTAAAACTCTAGAAAATCCACTACATGAATGCAAATCCTAACATGATTCTACCATGAATGACATATATTAGTTTACTATAATGAAGGAAAACTCAAATAATTAAATTAAACATGCTACATGAAACATTTATAACCTAGAAAGCAAATAAGAATGATACACAAAACCCTAAACTAACAACTATGCATAATAACCCATGAATAAACCCTAAAACATGCTTAATACATCATTAATAATTTCAATATCATGCCTATCAATTCACAAAAGCATCAAACTTTGACAACAATAATGATAATAGCATGCAATAGAACCTACATAAGAGAGAAACCCTAATTTTTCAGATTTTAGGGTTAGGAATTATACCCCTTGTAGAACCTCCTCTTGACGTAGAGAGCTCTTCCTCCTCCTTTGCTAGGGTTAGTGGAACCCTCCTTGTACTTCTCTCAACTCTCTTTTTTGGGGTTTAGGTCACAAGTGTATCCGTTTCCCCCTTTAGAGCTGAACATAGCTAAATATTTATAGGGATCAGCTCTCCTAAACCAATGAACAAGATTAATTTATTAAATAATGATCCAAGGGTTATTAGAGACTTTCTTGGGGCTATAGACACTCAAGCCTACGAAAAAAAATAGAAGGAAAGACTTGTGGAGGTAGAAAAATAAGTCAAAAATGGAAGAAAATCGTAAAAACCCTAAAAAATGGTGAAGTGCCTCAGGTGACCACCCAAGGTTGGGCGGCTAGCCGCTTGGGCTTAGGCGGCTAACTACTTCGCTTTGGGCAGTCACTCGAAGGCTCTGTTAGTAAATGCCACTTTTGCACTCTTTCGTCTTCCAAAATTGTTCCAGGGGTCAAATAGAGTCCGATTTTGACGAAACGAAAGCCAAAACGACCATACTTTGAAAAGGAACACATTTTTAAATATTTCAGGGCAAAAATCCTTAACCATGGGTGCATGGTTAGGTTTTACAAAAACGGTTAACTGCTATGCACCACTGTGGCAAAGCTTAGGTTTGCACACAGGGTTGCATCAAATGCTTTCTAATTCAAAATTCAACCTTTTAAAACAACTTTAGGAATGAAATTAAGACTAATTAAAGTCTAATGAGGGAGAATTGAGTGAAAATCATGAGCCGATTTGAGCAAGTCAAGTGAGGGTGTTTTAGCCAACTTCAACCATTATGAACCAAATTAATTCTTAGCCATCAATTCATCGAATTTAACCTATAAATACCTCCTATGTATCAATATGAACTCTAATTGACAAATTGGAGATCATTTCAAGGTCAAACAGAAAATATATGACTTAAATGACAATAATGCCCTCTAAGTTACAAAAACTCTAATTGACTATTGAGATCAACTCCAAATTGAACCAAAATTCATACACATCATCCTTAAGACCCTAAAAACTCAATGCAAAAGACTAGACTAAAAAATGAAACAAAAAGCTACATGAAATGATGACCTCTAACTAGGGTAACAAAAATGGGGTGTGACAAAAGCCCCTTATTGGTGAACAAGTTTCACTTGTGAACCAATGATAGAAGAACAGCCTATTTTTGTTTGGGGGATTAATTTTATTAATACCCACTGGGGAAACATATGAAATGAAGGTGATCATATTATTGAATTCTATAGGTCGGATGCCACTAACCCATAGAATTCATCACACACAAACCTTCACACACAATAATACTCTTCATGTGTGTTATAGGTCGGACGTCACCTACCCATAGAACTTGTCACACATAATTATACTCCTCATGAGTTCCACAAAACTCCTCACATATAAAGGCACTCCTCATGAGTTCTGCAGAACTCCTCACACACAAAAGTACTCCTCATGAGTTCTACAGAACTCCTCACACATAAAGGTACTCCTCATGAGTTCCGTAGAACTCCTCACATAAAAAGGTACTCCTCATGAGTTCCACAAACTCTTCACACAAAGGTACTCCTCATGAGTTCCATAGAACTCTTCACACATATTTCTCATATTGTATGCCAGTTGCACTAGTAAACAATATGAGGCATCCATAGCTTACACTGAACTACGTTCGATGAAATTTTTCCCATATTGCACCAGTTGCATTGGTGGACAATATGAGATATCCATAGCTTACACCGAACTACATTTGATGAAAGTCTTCCTATACTACACCAGTTGCACCGGTGAATAATATGAGGTATCTATAGCTTACACCGAACTACGTTTGATGAAAGGTCTTCCCATATTGCACCAGTTACATTGGTGAATAATATGAGGTATCTATAGCTTACACCAAACTACGTTCGATGAAGGTCTTCCCATATTGCACCAGTTGCATTGGTGGACAATATGAGGTATCTATAGCTTACACTAAACTGCGTTCGATGAGGGTCTTCCTATATTACACCAGTCACACCGGTGAATAATATAAGGTATCCATAGCTTACACCGAACTACGTTAGGTGAAAGGTCTTCCCATATTGCACTAGTTACATCGGTGAATAATATGAGGTATTTATAGCTTACATTGAATTACGTTTGATGAAGGTCTTCCCATATTGCATTAGTTGCATTGGTGGACAATATGAGGTATTTATAACTTACACCAAAGTACATTCGATGAAGGTCTTCCCATATTGCACCAGTTGCATCAGTAGACAATATAAGGGGAAACTATTCAAATAAATGCTATCAAGCAACTCAATACCAATATCATAAGAAATCAGAAGGTCGAATGTTATCAACCTATGCACAAATCACAAAGCTTAACCCTTTCACATTTTCATTTTATCGAAGCTCTTCTAGAATGCAACAAAATCAAGAATTATACCCCTTCTAGGTGAAAACTTCTCTTTAAACCTCTCTCCTTCTCAAGGAAAACAATATCATTTTTCACTTTGGTAGCTTTACACTTTTGAAAGCTTGTCTTTTCATTGGAGAAAGTTCCTATTGATTATTTTGTAAATATGTTATGGCTTAGCCAAAAGACATACAACTCATACATATTAAAACAATCAACATTTTCATCAAATTTTTCTCATAAAGCTTTTTAAGTCACTTATCCGGACTTAGCACAATCATGCAATTTTTCTAAAAGCATTTTTCTTTCAAAAATTGTGGTTAAGCCTTTTTAGGAAACAATGCATTTCAAGAGGATTAGATCAAACCCATGGATTCCTCTTCAAGGTATAAGGATAGAGTGGAAACACCTCTTCTTCCCTTCTTCTTTCTTCATTTCTCTTTTTCTTTTAAAACCCTAACTTTTGCCTAGATCGCCCTTACGGGTTTTCAAACTAGTGGGTTGCCCTAATTTTTGCCTAGGCTGTCTTTTCAGGTTTTCAACCTAGTGGGCTCTTCTTTTCTTTTATTTTTCTTTTCCTTCCCTTTTTCCCTTTTCTCCTTAGCGCAAAAAAATTCAACTTGTGAAGGCTCGGCCCATTCTTTTCATTAATTCATCTAGGTTCTCTGATCAAACAAACCAGCCCCAGCACACATTTCATTTCTTCTTTTACGAGTAGAATCTTCCCCCAAGTTCATAGAGTGTCATGTTCATTCAAGTTCTTCACTAAGCAAGACAAATTAGCCCCAAGTACACAAAATATAACACCCATTCTCCCAAGCCCATGAAGTCTCATGCCTATAACTAAGGCAAATCATTCCTTAGTGGTTACTGCTACCCCTTTTCCATCATTAAATCCAAGACAAGAGTCTAAATAAAAATTAAAGTATGATAAGACAAAATCTAATGGACTTTACAAATGGATTATAGTGAATGAGTGCTTTTAAAGGACAAGGTCAATGACCATTAGAGACACACAGGACTCAAGAGAAACAAATGATGAAAGTGGAGGGACACACGAAGGAATTGAGAAAGTCAAACAAGAATAAATTGAAAAAGAAGAATAATCAAATTAATTCTCTCAGTGGCATGTAGTATTTTAAGCTCACTAATTCAATCAATGAAACTACTTCTTAACTTAGTCACAAAGAATTGCCTTCAATGGTTAGTTACATGCAAAGCCCCTTTCTTTCTCTCTTTTTTTGTTTTTTTCAATGAATTGGACTGCACCCAAAGTGCCTATGTATCTCCACTTTGATCTTCACAAGACATTAATAAACAAACTAACATTTCTTTTTTTAGTGGAAAATCAGGTCCTTGTAGTTCAAGAGATTCACTTTTCTTTTCTCTTTTTTCATCATTTTTTTTAAAGCCCTAACTTTTACCTGGTCGCCTTTTCAAGTTTTCAACCTAGCGGGCCTAGGCTCTACACATAACCACATAGGGACCACCTTCACTTGGCTTAAACTTCTCTCATGAATCACGAACATAGGTTGTAGTCTTCTTTGATCACAAGACTTTCTTTTGATTGTTGTTGATTTTCCTTCTTGATGCTTTTGGATGTTAATCCATTCCCTTTCTTTTTGTACTCTTTTTTCTTTTTTTCATAATTTTTTCTTTTGACTTTTTTTTTTTTTTTTTGCTTTTCCTTTTGAGGGAGAGGGAAATAAACATCTACAAAAGCTCACACCGTGCTAGTTGATTTCTTCTTTTGATCTTTGAATTGCTTCTTACAAAGGTTTCAAGATCTTCTCAAGTTGCTTGGCCTATGTCTCCATAGAGTGTACTGGGTGGGGGGTCCCTTACCATTTTAGGCTTTCCTATGTTTTCTAGTCAATTAGTCATAGTTTATTCATCATTCTTCGTGTTTGCTCCTTTAGTGGAAGGAGTTTTTGAGCTTCTTAGGAAATATTTTCATGCCACTTTGGTTGTCAATTGATTAATAAGAAGAGAAATAGAGAGACAACATCTTAAATGAAGAAAGACACATTGACAATGACTATGAAAATATCAAAAGACACTTGATTTAAAAGACAAAAAAAATCAAATAACTAGAAAATAAACAAACAAATCCTAAGTCTATTCTAGGACAAACAACCTAAACTCTTTATCATGGATAGTCATGATGGAAATGGTGCAACACTAAGCACTACCACTCACATTATTGACTTAAGAAATGTCTCCATAGACCTACTCCTCATTCTTGATGGTCCCATTTTCTATAGCATCCTCTATTTAGGTTCTAGCCCTAATTAAGGCCTTAAAATTTTGGAAGTAATATGCAAACAGATGCTCATGGTAAACGGGAAGCAAGTTCTTAATCACCATTTGGATTTGTTCTTCCTCCTTAGGTTGGTTCATCATTTGAGAAGTTGACTCTCCATCTGGTAATAAAGGAAGAGAATGTTTCATTTGCCACTTGCTTAGTAGTCTCCAAATCCCTATGAGTCACATCCACCTCTGTGTTGTATTTGTAATGGTTAGCAAATTCATTGCAGATATTCTTCCAAGTTTGAACTTGAGATTCACCCAATGCCAAAAACCAACTGATTGCAGAACCGGCAAGGGACTCATAGAGCATTTGTGCTAAGAACTCATCATTAGCGCCTCATGGGTGCATCGCTTTGATGTACATCTTCAAGTGAGTATATGGGCAACCTATCCCATCAAATTTCTCTAGCTTGGGCATTTTGAATTGGAATGGAATACGGGCTTGTGGGAATAGAGACAAAGAGTGAACATTAACCTTGTCATCTGCCCTATGGATCCTCTTCAGTGTTTGTTCCAAAGCTTCAACCCTACTTGACAATAAGGTGGGCTCCTCATTAGTGTAGGATATAGTTTTTGGCTTGTTTTCTCCTTCTAGATCAACTGCCTTGGGTGGTTCATTTTGTCACGACCCAAATTAATTAAGCCGTGATCAAGAGTAATAAAACAAACTTTATTTTAATAAATCTTTTGATAAAACGTGGATAACACGTGTCAAAATCTCAACTATTTTAAAAATTTTCCGGGGCATAACCCATCCGTAGAAGGGACATACCATCATGAAACCTATTGTAAAATTCATTTCATAAAAATTTCCTATCATCCATACAAGTGGTATCATCCTATGCATCGCATTCCACGTATACAACCATAGAATTAAAATTTTCGACTCTAATTCAATTACAATTACATTGGCCCAGTAGAAAACCAAATTAATACATATTTCTTTCCATGAAAATTACATTAATAATTAACATAAAGAAATTTCCATTAAGAGCATCTTCCGCCCAAGATAGCAAAACCAATCCCTGGATTATCTGAAAGACATTTAAAATAATAGGCGTAAGTCCGACGACTCAGTAGATATAATTTAACATAGTAAACTAAGACAATGATATAAATAAAACCAATTATATCATTTACATCAAAATATACTAACCAAGTACATTACAAATCCAAAATAAGTTATAACCTATAACTTAAAACAAATAATGCATAATGCCCAATGCATGTGACTCATGTCCAATTTACATTAATTCCATTAATTAGTGACCACTCCCGTAGAACTCTTCGTGCAGAAACGGAGGATTTAAACCCAAATTCCAAGAGAACAACACAAGGGTTCTTACCTGGAACCGGAAAGTAGCCTCTGATTCGAGAACACAAGGGTTCCTACCTGGAATCAGAAAGTACCCCAAGACCACAGGAATGGAAAACACCACAAAGTCCCATTGACTACAAGTAGTCCAATTCCAATGACCCCTTTTTATGCAATACTTTTATCCAGTATTCATTAAGTTCATTTAATGCATAATTATGCCCAACATGCAGTGCGATAAACCATAAAATGATTTTTTAACCAATATCAATTCCAAAATATACCACATAAAACATAGTGAAAAATAATCACATAATTATACCAATTCATGATAACAACATAAATACCCATAAAATTTATACAATCATATTCCATAGAATGTATAAAATAAACCAACTCATTAATAAACATAATTTCTAATTTATGTTATCAAATACCCAAAGTTCCATTCAAGATTTATTCCATAAATCATGTATATACCTATTCTAGGCCCAAGAATACCAAATAATATGATAATATAAGCCATATTATCATGTAAATAGTTTAAACCTATGTAAATTGCACCTACCTCCATGAAATGTGTAGCAATTGCATTCTTAAGTGTGGTGGGTGTGAACTCCATGCCCTAGGATGCACATATAAGCTCCCAATCCAACCCCCAGCTTCCAATGCCATGAACAATGTTGGTAATGGAGGTCCTAACTCCTAATCACCACTAAAACTCCCCAACATGCATGAATAAACCCATAAATGTAAGAATGAGATGATAATCAAAAAGAAATTATAAACCTTAACTCTAAAACGTGAGAAAGTAACTTTAAAATGCAAAATGAGTTGATGGGAATGAAAATCCTATGTCAAAACCCATGAAATCCAAGCTCAAGTCACCATGAGCAAGCTCCAAGCTCCACCAAGAGGTTGGAGAAGATGAATCCAACCATAATAATGCACTCTCAAGCATTAAAGTGAGGTGAGAGAGTGAGAAAACCCAAATCCATAACTATGCGCGCGTAGATCGGACCAAAATACGCTGGATCCGAGCTCACCGGCGTCAGACCAAGGTCGCCGTGCTCCGGCGAGTCACCGTCGAGCCTTCGCCCCTCCTTCTCCTTCTCTCCTTCTCTCTATCTCTCTACATGCCCAAAAAGACCAAATCTGGTCTCCAAAGTCGTGGATGAAGGCTTTCTAAAAGGGGTGAGGGGCACATGCGTCATTTGACGCATTCTCAAAAAATTTTCAAAATCTACAATGCACGATTGATCGTGGTCTGAGGGCATGATCGATCGTGGTTAACAGAAGTGAAATCACATTTCTGGGGCACCTACAATCGATCATCCTTAAGGCACGATCGATCATCCCCTGCTGGAAATGCCTAGTAACTCAGGCAATTATGTATAAATTCCCACAGTACATACCATTGCCTTATTTTCATTAAAATAAGTAATCTTCTGCATTCTTTTATTCTTCCTTTTACTTTAAGTTATTTAATGAAAATAAGCAAATAACCCCCCATTTGAATCCAAATAAAATATCAGAAAAATCAAATTCCCAATATATTAAAATCTCATTTCCAAGTTCTAGTATAAAATCCGTTTCCCAATAGATTTTCCTAAAACAAACATGTGTGGAACCCAATCCAAACATGCTAATAAAATCCCATAAAATCACCAATGTCTTATAATATTATAAACTCCCATTACCTGCAAAAAATTGTCCTTTAAAACTGAAGATTTACGAAAATTCATTTTTCCCAATACTTAGCCAAATTTCAGCAGCTTAAGTCTTTAAGTTGCAAATAAGGCTAAACACACCCGAAAGATACTCGATGCACAAAAACAAGCATCAAACTCATACATCATCATCACATACATTACTCAATCATGAGGTCATCCAACCAATCATGGGATTAACTATGTTAACCATGGATTAGACCTTTAATATCCTGTTTAAAAATAACGGGTGTTACACATTTCCCTTGGGTTTCAAATCCCCTTCCCCCTTTGTGATGAGTTCTTCCTTAGGTTGGGAATCATCTTTAGAGTTTGACCCTTTGTGTGCTTCGGAAATACGAGTCTTGGATGACGAGCCAATGTTTTTTTTTCAGATTCTGCCATCTTCTTTTGGGTTTCTTGGGCTATCTTCAATGCAGTCTCCGATACCTTGGTAACATGTTCAAGCTTCTCCATTTATATCCTTCAAAAAAACCTCAAGATTGAATGTGGGGTTGCTAGTTCCTTCAGCCATCTTAGGTTCAAAGTTCGAGTCCACATTAACCAACCTTAATAAGTTATCATTGGTTTAATTCGGCCCTCCTTTAACAACAAATTACTCTTTTAGGCTATGACCAAAAATATTTTAACAATATTTCTATGATTGCCCTAAATTGATAAGTGTGGTCTTATAAAGCATCCTTTAAGTAGACATCTCATCTCCAAGGGTACCATGAAGTGTAAGGTAACATGCTAAGGGCATGAAGGTGAATCACTTAGCCTTAGGTTCTAACTATTAACCATTACAAAATATTCAAGAGTTACTTTCCCCCAAGCATGACAATGCAACAAGTGTAGACAAACTATGTGTTGGGTCTAAACATAATATCTCCCTAGTTGGACACCTCATCTTAAAAGTGTCCCTTAAGACATAGGGTAAGGTGACATACTAGGGACATAAACATAAATGAGCCCCTACTTTTTAACCCTTACACAAGCCTCTATTAGTTTACTTTAAAGCCCATGATTAAATGGTCTTATCCCACGCACCTTTAATGGAGAAAATATTCGAGGTACTGAGATGTGTTGATGCTCAAAAAGTTTTGTTTACTGCGTTTATGCTAGAAGGGGATGCAGATCAGTGGCAGAAGACAGCTCGCACAACGTTAGGTGCTGGTAATCAATAAGTTATATGGGAGAGGTTTGTAACTATCTTCTATAAGAAGTACTTTCCTGAAAGTGTGCAAAATAAAAAGGAGATAGAATTTCTAGAGTTAGAACAAGTTAATTCAGTGACTAAGTATGAGGTAAAGTTTACTTCCTTGTCTTGCTTTGCTCCACATTTGATTGTTGATAAGAAAAAAAAAAGCCCGCAAATTCTTGAGGGGATTGAAGCCCTATATTAAAGACAGAATCTCCTTGCTAGGGCTAGGAAACCTATCATGAGATGGTGGACAGGACGTCACAGAAGGTTGAGATTGTTAGTAAAGAACCTTGCAAAGCCAGAGAAAAGAAAAGGAAGAGAGCTCGATCTAAAGAGCCATACAAAGGGAAGTAGAACAACAGGTTTGATCAGAAGAGAGAATCTGCAAAGAAAGAAAGCAAGGATCAAACTTAGAAGAAGGCTTGTCTGAGATGTGGAAAATTCAATGGAGATAGAGCCTACTACCTAGAGACTGGAGCTTGTTTTAGATGTGGCAAGTTAGGCCACCAAATCAAAGATTGCTCAGATATAAAGGGAGAGCAGAGGGACAAGCCATAAGGAACTGCATAGACGTCGAAGGTTCAAGGGAGGGTTTTTGCTATGACCTAGCACGCAAGCATCCAACTCAGTGGTGACAGGTACCTTACCCATACATTCTTTTGATGCAAAAGTATTGATTGATTTTGGTTCTACCCATTCTTTTGTATCCTATGCATTTGTTAAGAAATTTAAGAAAACACCTGAACCATTAAATTGTGATATATCTGTTCCCACCCCTTTAGGAGATTTTGTGACTGTTGATTGTGTGTTCAAACATTGTGTGGTTACAGGGTGGGTGACAGAGAGTTGTCTTTAGAATTAGTTCCTTTGGACATTCGGGATTTCGATGTAATTTTAGGTAGGGACTGGCTTTCTGCCTACCATGCAATAGTAGATTGTTTTAGTAAGAGGGTTGTCTTTTGTTGTCCGAGGGAAATGGAGTTTTGTTTTGAAGGGACTGGAGTTAGTACCCCTTTTAACATCATCTCAACAATGCATGCAAAACGATTGTTGAAAAAGAATTGTCAAAGGTGTTGTCCCAAGTGAATAACCCTAGAGGGGGGTGAATAGGGTTATAGGCCAAATTAAAAATTAATAGCAATCTAAAAATCAAATTATTGCAAGCAAGATTAAATGTAAGACAATGCAATAATAAAGAGATTAAGGGGAAGAGAATGCAAACGATGTTAACGAGGTTCGGCTTCCCACCTACGTCCTGTTGGGAATCAAACAAGGAGGAAAAATAGAAGTGCAGGAATATAAAAATTTTTCCTACGATTCTACAGCCCATGAATCTAACTATGCATAACACAAAATCAAACGCTAACTACAAAGAGGGTTAGAACACTTACAGAATTTTTTGTCTTCTCCTTTTTGCTCCAAGCTTTGATTCCGGACAGTGGTGAATGAGCAACCCAAGTGTGCTGCCTCCAATGGTATCCACACCTAGCTAGAGCTTCAAGTCCTTTCCTCCTTTTCCTTGTTGTTGCTAGTGTAGGAGAAGAGAGAGAGAGAGAGAGAGAGGGAGGCTGGAAATTCTGGCCAGCCCTTGGGGAGCCTCGAAAGTATGTTGTCATCACATCATCGTGTGGCTTATATATCCACACTATAGGGCCTGGCCATGAGGGGATTTCTAACCCTAAAAGGTTTTGTGTAATTACTCTTAATTACACAATAACCCCTCTAGTTTATATCAAATACAAACTAAGCCTTTAAGAACTTTTCTTTTATTCACTTATGCCCTTTCTCTCATAGACCTTAAAGCTCTTCTTGCATGATTAGTGTGTGACCCATTGGGTTCACATCATTAAGTAGTAGGAATAGCACGAGGTGTGCACAATGGAACTCTTTCCATTTAGGGTCTAATTGGAACTCCTTCCAATTCCCTAATTGATTATAACTCACTTATATCAATTAGGGCTTCTACTAACCATGAGTAACACCTAGCATATGGCTCATGGTGTGGTCCTTAATGAGGTGAATAGTCATTTACAAAGAACCCTTCTGTTATAGTTTATAGGTTACAATTGCATCCTTCCTTCAATACAATGTCTCCAATTGAACTAATAGGATATGGAAGTCTGTCAAGTCCCTAGTTCAATTACTTTATACTCATTCATAGATATCAACTCATTGATGAACTCATGAAACTCTTTTCATATTCATCCTACCATGGCCATGAATTTAATGAGTTATATTATGAATGCTATATGAGACATTCTCTCTTTTTTTCCTGAGAGTGATGGATCCCTTGTTGATCACTCACATGCCTTCATACACATAGCAGTAGGGCCAATGAACAGCTTTGCAGACCCCTGAATAGGATCTGCACTTAGTGTTATCAAACTTCTAAAGCTACATGCATAAGGCAACTATGGTGTCTCAGGTCTAAGGATTACTTGTACCACTATAACAATGAGAAACTGATTGACAGGCAGGATAAAACTCCATTCAGTTTATCTCATATCTTTGGTCACATTCAGTGTACCTATTCTCGTAATAGGCACCCACTTGTTGGTTGTAGTGTCTCCACACAAATAGCTTGAGACTAGCTATTCTCCTATAGAATCAACCTAACAAGTGCTAGTCCTATGGTTCATTATTGTCCATCATAGTGAACCTTCAACTAGGAATGCTTTAGGAGTTTAGTACAGAGATATATCTACAGTCTCAAAATTACAACTCTTTGTAATTCCATATTCTCAACTCTAACTCCATGGACATATTATGTAAATATAAATGATGCATATAAACATAATAGAATAAGCCCTTTTATTAAATCAATAATAAATGTGACATATATAAGTGAAATCAAATGATTGTTCCTAATCCCTAAACAATCATCTCTATAATTGGCTCTAGGGCATAATCCTAACACGTCCTTGCCTCAAGAGCTCGCTTGAGGATTCACCAATCCACTATCACTCTCCTTCAAGGTGGAACAGCAAACCTTTACAACTTAAGTGTTCTTCACTAACACTTAGCCAAATACACTCTTCTCAAGTGCTTACAAGTGAGGGTATACACAATCCTTTTGATACAAAGTATTTGGAGATGATTTTGTGCTCAAAGAAAGCACACTCAGCTATTGATTGATTTCAATGAATGCTCACAAGAGGAATTAGGGCTTGTAAATGATTTTCTTGTTTGTAGCTCAATAAATGCTCATAAATGGGCTCAAGCCTTGTATTTATACTCAAGGGGTCCAAAATAGCCGTTCTGGAACAATAAATGTCAGGAAAGGAAGTTCGGTGGGCATTTAATGCTTCAAAAGTCCGTTAGAAAACTAGCTGTTAGTCCTTTGCCTGAGGTTTTTAGCCGGCTGAAATATCTTTTAGCCGTCTGAAATATCCATTTCAGCTGTCTGAAGAAGGCTGCTGAAAATTCCAGAGAAGGTTATATTTGGAGCTAGAAGCCAAGACTTTCAGCCGTCTCAAATCCTGATTTCAGCCGGCTTAAATAACTTTCAGCCGGCTCAAAGAGCCATCTGAAAATTCCAAAGAAGTGAAATTTCAGGAGGGTCATAATTCAGCTTGCTGATTAATTTGAGCCTACTAAAACAGCATTTTCAGCTGGCTAAAACATAGTTTCAGCCGTCTGAAAAACTCTGTTTTCAGACAGAAAATTTGCATTAAGTCCATATTCAAAGTACGTCATTTTAGGCCTTTAAGATTATCAAATTTGCATAGTTCTAAGCCCTTTAAACTTATGTGAGCAAAGATTGAAATTAATCTTACAATATTTTCATAGAATTCCTCACACATTGTCTTGTGGTAAAGCTTGACTGTTCTTGAATGTTTGATGGAATCAATTGCGCTATTTTTATATGATCTGCGCTTTGTTTCCTTGTGCAATTTGATTTTTAATTCTTGAAACATTTTGTTGCTTTGATAGCTATCTAGATTCATCACTTAAATAGTCATTAGTCCTTAAAACATCTTATTATGTATTGTTATCATCAAAACCTTGGGGATAGAACCATTTAGGCCAACAATCTCCCCATTTTTGATGATGACAATCCATAGATGTTTTAAATAGGTAAAGTATACAAATTTAACACACTTATCTCCCCCTATCAATATGCATCATATAAATAAGTCATTTGATATTGAATTATTAAACAATTAAGCAAGATGTATTAGGTATTTCAATAAATTTCAACATTATATCCATGTTTCAATAATTTAAGCGATCATGTAAAAGAAACTTATAATCAATTATCCAAAAAGATTCAAAAAGATTTCCATAGATGTTAACCATATTTTAATACACCAAATGTAACAAAATACAAAAAAAATTTCCATATATACAAAAACATCTAAACATCCAACATCCAAAAATATCTAAACATCTATCAATCCATCTCCCCCTTTGTCATACATCAAAAAGAATCATCACAAGGAAAAAGTAGGGAGAGTATTACAAAGCTTCCGAGTAATCTGAGCTTGATTTTCCTTCACATCCTTGAGCACGCACGCCATCTCATCCATTCGATCATGCATAGCCTCCATTTTTGTGGAGATATAGTGCTGGAGGGCTGTCATTTGCTTGGAGAGGGCTTGAAACATATCGCGGATAGAAGAAGGAGGAGCAGTAGGAACTGGAGTGATTGGAGTGGATGGAATGGGGGGTAGGTCTATTGTGGGATAGTGGAGGTGGAAGGAGCAGAAGAGGTGGTGGGGGGGATGGTGTGATCCTGATGTAAGTCCTCCAATTCAACAGCATCCTCTTCCTCAATTTTTGCTTGGTGCGCGCCTTTCTTCACCCAAACTCCTTGAACTAAAGTATAGTTCATCCATCCCAAGAAGGAGGCATTAATCTTGTTGCGAAAAGTAGGGTGGAAAACATCGCTGGAAGTAGGAGGGATGCCGAAATGCTCAAATACAACTGATAATGCTGCTCCATAGGGTAAGATGCTTCGACTCTCAGTGTCCTTTGCGGCCTTAGACCCCTTAGACTCATGTTTTGTCTTGTCCACACAAGATTTCATATGATATAGCATTAGGTTACCCAGGTTAATGGGTTTCCCAATGAAGATGCACCATAAGAGTTTGATATCGGTGTAAGTCACATGGTCTTTCCCACCTCCTCAAGGCAAAATATTATAGAATAGAATTTTGTGAATCAAGTTGCACTCAAAGCTGAGCTCTTTCAGCTGTGGCTTGAAGGGTTCAGTGATGTCGTCGCGACCAAGTATGAGTTTGAGAGCGTCGATATGATGGAAACCATCAATGCGAGGCCAAGTGTGAGTCTCAGATATGATTGCCCCATCTGAAGGAGAGTGGAAGAGGTCGTTGAGGAGCTTATCGGTGAGAACTATGTGCTTGCCCTTGAGGTAGGATGTGGCGCGTCTGATGGTAGGCATAGAGAAATGGGTGTAGAAAACTCGGATGGTGATGTTGTAGCAGGGACGAGAAAGAGTACAGAATTCAAGCAAGCCAACTACTTCTAATAAGGCACATACTCGAAAATGATGTTAATTCAAGAATGCAAGGGTCGACAATCTTCGGATACACGACCTTTTTGCTGTAGAATTTCTGAGCAAAAAGAACGCCGTGCTCTGGAGTGAGATATGGAGGTGGATTCGTAGGCTCAGCTGGCTGTTTATCTTCGGAGGGCTTATGGCCTGAGTCGTAGGTAGGGTCACCAGGCAGAGGACGAGGATGAGGAGGTGGAATCGGCGGTTGCCAGTGGTGGTTGAGGAGCACCTTGATGAGTACAAGGGTGAGTAATCAATGGAGGAGGAGTGGAAGTGTCGTCGGTGTCTGCAACTCCGGCGAGTCTTTTTGGTCGAGGACGGCTTCGTTGGGTGTTTTTAGCCATGGATTTTTGCCGTTTGGGATGAGAGGAGGCTCCTTCATCGCCGGGAGGAGGTGGATTGGACGTCATTCTCTTTAGATTCACCATGGAAGATGAAGTAGAAGAGAGGTATGGCAATGGGGTTAGGGTTTTGGTTGTCGGAGAGGGAGAAGAGGAAAAGCTGCAAAGGAATTTTTGAAAAATGAACAGTGTTAGGGCTTGAATAGATTATATACCCCGACATTTTCAGCCGGTTGAAGATTCTATCAGCCGTCTAAAATCCATCTTTCGGTCAGCTTAGGATCTATTTTAGCCAGCTGAAATAGCCGTTTGATAAATCCAGACAACCCTAAAATGGGATAACCAAAAGACCATCTTTCAGCCGGCTGAATTCTTCAGTCAGCCGTCTGAAAGTCCTCTTTTAGTCTTCTTCTCCATTTTTCAGTCGGCTTAACAAGCCGTCTGAAAAAGTCAGAGAACACTTAAAAGAAATGTTCAGATAAATGATTTTCAGCCGGCTGAAAGTTCTTTTAGCCGTCTGAAAATATCAGACAGAGAGTTAAAAAGCATTTGAAGCATAGACAATCATCATCATGAACATGTTCTCATATATCATCACTTAAACACATGCCAAGTTCACGTTTAATGAAATTGAACCTATCTTCTTGAAGTGGTTTTGTAAAAATGTCTACCAATTGATGTTCGGTACCAACAAATTCAATTTCAACATCTCCTTTTTGAACATGATCTCTTATAAAATGATGTCTAATTTCAATATGTTTGGTGTGTGAGTGCTGAATGGGGTTCTTAGTTAGATTAATTGCACTAGTATTATCGCATTTTATGGGAATATGATCATAATGCAATCCAAAGTCCTCGAGTTGTTGTTTCATATACAACACTTGTGCACAACAACTTTCGGCTACCAAATATTCAGCCTCGGCTGTGGAAAGAGCAACCGAAGTTTGTTTCTTGCTAAACCAAGAAACTAGGGAATGTCCAAGAAAGTGACAAGTCCCACTTGTGCTTTTGCGACCATCTTTGCATCCGGCAAAGTCCGTATCGGAATAACTAAGCATGTCAAATGACGTGAATTTAGGATACCATATGCCAAGATTAATAGTGCCACTAAGATATTTAAATATACGTTTAACGGCAAGCATGTGAGATTCTTTAGGATATGATTGATATCTAGCACACAAACATACATTGCATGATATCCGGTCTACAAGCGGTGAGATAAAGTAAACTACCAATTATACCTCGGTATTTCTTTTGATCCACGCATTTACCTTTCTCATCCTTTTCAAGTTTAATAAAGGTACTCATTGTAGTGGCGAAATTCCTTCTATCTTCTAATCCATACTTCTTGATCAAATCTTTGATATATTTGGATTGATTTAAGAAGGTTCCTTCCTTTGTTTGCTTAATTTGTAGTCCGAGGAAGAAGTTGAGTTCGCCTATCATGCTCATTTCAAATTCTTCTTGCATGACTTTAGCAAAATCCTCACACAAACTTACATCAATAGAACCAAAGATAATATCATCAACATATATTTGAATAATAAGCATGTCCTTATCAATAATTTTAATGAAAAGTATGGTGTCAAGTTTTCCTCATTTAAAACCATTTTTTATTAGAAAACCACTAAGTCTTTCATACTAAGCTCTAGGAGCTTGTTTCAAACCATATAAAGCTTTTGATAATTTGAATACGTGGTTTGGAAATTCATGACTTTCAAAACCAGGAGGTTGTTCAACATAGACTTCCTCCTCAATAAAACCATTTAGAAAAGCACTTTTGACATCCATTTGAAATAATTTGAAATCTTTATGACATGCAAATGCAAGTAGCATACTAATGGCTTCAAGTCTAGCAACCTGGTGCATATGTTTCATCATAATCAATGCCTTCTTGTTAATTGAAACCTTGGGCAACTAATCGTGCCTTGTTTCTAACAATTGTACCCAATTCATCTTTCTTGTTTCTATAGACCCATTTGGTGCCTATTACACCATGGTCATGTGGTCTAGTAACCAAGGTCCAAACCTTGTTCATCTCAAATTGGTTAAGCTCTTCTTGCATAGCTAGTATTCAGGAATCATCACTTTCGGCCTCATTTATGTTCTTAGGTTCAATTTCAGATAAAAATGCAAGATAATCACATATATTTCTCATGGAAGAGCGAGTTCTTACCCCACGTGAGGGTTCACCTAGGATTTGATCCTTGGGATGATTCTCACAAATTTCCAAGTCTTGGTGACATCCGGATGAAGTGGAGTGTCTTCAATTTCTACTTCTTCTTCCGGTTTCTTGATTTCAATGGCTTCTTCTTCTTCCTTTTCTTTGCCTTTGTCTTATGGATCTTGCTTGTCATTAAGATTCAAGTTCTCAACTTGTTCTTGCAAGCTTGTACCTACATCATCATCATCATCATCCACATTTCTCTTGGGAGTAAGAGGGTTAGTTTCATCAAATACAACATGCATTGATTCTTGAACGGTTAAAGTTCTCTTATTAAACACCCTATATGCTTTGCTTTTCATAGAATAACCAAGAAACACACCTTCATCGGATTTAGAATCAAATTTGGAAAGTTTATCTCTATCATTTAATATAAAACATTTACAACCAAAAACTTTAAAGTAACCTATGTAGGCTTCTTATCATTCCATAATTCATAAGGAGTTTTACCAAGTTTAGATCTTAATAGTACTCGATTCATAACATAGCATGCGGTGTTAACGGCCTCGGCCCAAAAGTATTGAGGTAAAGAATGTTCATTAAGCATGGTTCTAGACATTTCTTCAAGAGTTCCTATTCTTTCTTTCAACCACACCATTTTGTTGAGGAGTTCTAGGAGTGGAGAAATTATGACCGAAACCATTTTCGTCACAATATTGTTCAATATCCTTATTGACAAATTCGCTCCTCCTATCACTCCTAACATGTGTAATGGTATAGCCTTTCTCATTTTGGACTCTTCTACAATATGCGATAAATGTAGCATGAGTCTCATCTTTATGTGCAAGGAAGAACACCCATGTATATCTAGAGTAGTCATCAACAATCACAAACGCATAATGCTTCCCTCCAAGACTTGCAATAGCAATAGGTCCAAATAAGTCCATATGAATAAGTTGCAAAGGTCTAGTAGTTGAAATATGAGATTTTGTTTTAAAAGAAATCTTGGTTTGTTTTCCAAATTGGCATGCACTACAAACTCCATCTTTTGAAAACTTTGCTTTTGGTAAACCTCTTACAAGTTCATGCCTAGAAAGTTTTGAAATCAAATCCATGCTAGCATGTCCAAGTTTTCTATGCCATAACCAATGATTTTCATTTAAAGCGGAGAAGCAATGTACATTTTGTAATGCGATTTCTTCAAACTCTATAGCATAGATGTTACCAATCCTATATGCAATAAATAGGGTCTTATCATCATCCTCAATTATGCATTTATTGGATTTAAAAGTAACTCTATAACCTTTATCACATAATTGACTAATGCTAAGGAGATTATGCTTCAAACCATCAACTAATAAAACATTTCAATACAAAGTGAGGAATTCTTACCAACCTTTAATGCCAATTATCTTACCCTTGGTATTGTCTCCAAAAGTCACGTAGCCGCCGTCCTTGGGCTTCAAAGAGATGAACTTTGATCTATCACCCGTCATATGCCTTGAGCAACCACTATCAAGAAACCATTTCTCATTGCTTGATGACTTCAAGCATACCTACACAAGTTCAAGTAACTCTCTTTGGTACCCATACTTTCTTGGGTCCATAGGGGTTAGCCATAGGAGGTGAGGTTCCCTTAACCACCCACACCTTCTTGGTGAAACTTTTAGGTCTTTTTCTCATGTTGCAAGTGTAGATGTTATGTCCTTCCTTCTTACAATGAGTACATGAGACTTTAGGTGTGCTAGAGAACGTAGGCTTAGGAAAGAAATTAATATAGGATTTTTGTTTAACATGTTCTTGATATCCAATACCGGCCTTGTCAAAGCACCATCTTTGACTAGTTAATATCTTATCCAAGTTATCCCTTCCATTGGTAAACTTAGCCAGGTATTAGTCAAGTCTTCAATCTTTTCTTTTAATGAAATATTTTCACTTTCAAGACTAGATTGAGAGATGGTTGGAGGTGAGTTTATCTTACTTTTCAACTCTAAGTTTTCATTTTTCAAAGCATTTAGTTCTTCTTGAAGAGATGAGATATTCTTTTTCAAATCATTGTTTTTGTGAGAAAATCTTTTTAATTCAAGAAAAGTATCTTCAAGAGCATCTTGTAGTTCTTCATAAGTAGGAGGTTCTTCTATAGGATAATCAATAGAGTTAGGTTCGATTACCTCATCTTCTTTTGCCATGAGATAAAAGTTTGCAACCTCTTGATCGCAAGAAGCCTCCTTATCTTCTTCATTACTATTTGCTTTAACATCCCAAGTGACGGTGAAAGCCTTCTTCTTGAATTTTCTATTGTCTTTGAAGTTGTTGTTGTTATGACTTGTCTTGTTGTAGTTGTTGTTGAGTTGAGGACAATTTATCTTGATATGCCCAGGCTTCTTGCATTCAAAACACACTTGTGGTTCTCTATTTGAGGTCTCTCCTCTATTTGGAATCCTTTTGGAGGAGTCACCCTTGTTGAATCTCCTTCCTTGATTTCTTCTAGAAAAGAACTTTTTGATCTTGTGAGATATGAAAGCAATGTCTTCATCTTCCTCATTTTCACACTCTTCATTTAGTGGTTCTTCTTCATCTTGTAAGGCTTTGAGAGCTATGCTCTTAGAAGTCTTTCCTTCATCAATTTCACGAGCTTTGAATGCGAGTTCTTGTGTGACTAAGGTTGCCATCAAGATCACTCAAGGTCATTGATGATAGTTCCTTTGATTGAAGTAGAGTAGTGGTGAGGACATCCCATTGCTTAGGCAAGCTCCTAAGAATTTTTCTCACCAATTCAGAGTTAGTGTAAGTCTTTCCAAGAGAACTCAAAGGATTAATAATAGCATTAAATCTAGCAAATATATTTCTAATAGATTCATCCTTTTTCATTTTGAACATTTCATATTCACAAAAAAGCATGTTAATTTTTGCTTCTTTTACTTGAGATGTTCCTTCATAGGTGACCTCCAATGTGTCCCATATCTCTTTGGCACTAGTGCACCTAGAGATTTTGCTAAACTCATCATTAGTTAGAGCACAATATAGTAAACCAATGGCTTTAGAATTGAGTTCAAGGGACTTGTGATCAGCTGTGGTGTATTCTTGTGGTACTTTAGGAAGTGTAACTCCATCTACCACTTTAGTAGGGATCAAAGGACCCTTAGAAGTGATATTCCACAGCTCATAGCTAGTGGATTGAATAAAAATTTGCATTCTAATTTTCTAGAAATTGTATAGAGATGCTGTTGGAAATCTAACTAGAGAGGAAAAACTACAAAGGCGGAATTAAAATTTTTCCTATGATTCCCAAAACCATAAATCTTAATTATGCTTAATATAAAACAAAAACCCTAACTAGAAGAGGGTAGAATTACTTACAGTTTGATACGGTCTTCTCCTTTATGCTCCAAGCTTTTTCTTCTCCTTTTTGCTCCAAGCTTTTTCTTCTCCTTTTTGCTCCAAGCTTTGTCTCTGGATAGCGGTGAATGAGCAGCCCAAGTGTGCTGCCTCCAACGGTATCCACACCTAGCTAGAGCTTGTTGTCCTTTCCTTCTTCTTCCTTATGGTTGCTAGAGGTGGAGAAGAGGGAGAGAGAGAGAGAGGGAGAGCTGTAATTTTTCCAGCCAGCCCTTGGGAGAATGAATTGTCCTCATGTGATCCCCACATAATGGGCATTATATAGCCCATTAATAGGGCCGGCCATAGGGGGATTCCTAACCTTAGTGGAATTTGTGTAATTACTCTTAATTACACAATTGGCCCACTAGTTTGCATCAAATACAAATTTGCCCTTAAAGAACTTTTCTTTAATCACTTATACCTTTCTCTCATAGACAATCAAGCTCTCTTAGCATGATCAGTGTGTGACCCATTGGGTTCACATCATCAAGTAGTAGGAACAGCACAAGTTGTGCACAATGGAACACTTTCCATTTAGGGTCTAATTGAAACTCTTTTCAATTCCCTAATTGATTATAACTCATTTATATCAATTAGGGCTTCTACTAACCGTGAGTAACACCTAGCATATGGCTCATGGTGTGGTCCTTAATGAGGTGAATAGTCATTTACAAAGAACCCTTCTGTTATAGTTTATAGGTTACAATTCCATCCTTCCATCAACTCAATGTCTCTAATTGAACTAATAGGACATGGAAATCTGTCAAGTCCCTAGTCCAATTACTTTATACTCATTCATTAATATCAACTCAATGATGAACTTATGGAAACTCCTTTCCATATTCATTCTACCATGGGCCCATGGGTTTAATGAGTTATATTCAATGAATGCTATATGAGACATTCACTCCTTTTTTCCTGAGAGTGATGGATTCCTTGTTGATCACTCACATGCCTTCACACACATAGCAGTAGGGCCAATGAACACCCTTACAGACCCCTGAATAGGATCTGCACTTAGTGTTATCAAACTTCTAAAGCTACATGTATAAGACAACCATGGTGTCTCAGGTCTAAGGATTACTTGTACCACTATAACAATGAGAAACTGATTGACAGGTAGGTTAAAACTCCATTCAGTTTATCTCATATCTTTGGTCACATTCAGTGTACCTATTCTTATAATAGGCACCCACTTGTTGGTTGTAGTGTCTCCACACAAATAGCTTGAGACTAGCTATCCTCCTATAGAGTCAACCTAACAAGTGCTAGTCCTATGGTTCATTACCGTCCATCATAGTGAACCTTCAACTAGGAATGATTTAGGAGTTTAGTACAGAGATATATTTAGAGTCTCAAAATTACAACCTTTTGTAATTTCATATTCTCAACTCTAACTCCATGGACATATTATGTAAATATAAATGATGCATATAAACATAATAGAATAAGCCCTTTTATTAAATCAATAATAAATGTGACATATATAAATGAAATCAATTGATTGTTCCTAATCCCTAAACAATCATCTCTATGATTGGCTCTAGGGCATAATCCTAACAGATGCATCTCCATTGAAAAGTGGTGGTCTATTGGACGGTTGTCCTTCGATGAATCCGTTACCTATAGTTGGCCATATCGTTCCTCGCAAGACAAATATGTCAAATGCTAGAGGTTGGGCTCTGATACCAATTGTTGTCCCAAGTGAATAACCCTAGAGGGGGGGTGAATAGGGTTATAGGCCAAATTAAAAATTAATAGCAATCTAAAAATCAAATTATTGCAAGCAAGATTAAATGTAAGACAATGCAATAATAAAGAGATTAAGGGGAAGAGAATGCAAACGATTTTAACGAGGTTCGGCCTCCCGCCTACGTCCTCGCCTCAAGAGCTCGCTTGAGGATTCACTAATCCACTATCACTCTCCTTCAAGGTGGAGCAGCAAACCTTTACAACTTAAGTGTTCTTCACCAACACTTAGCCAAATGCACTCTTCTCAAGTGCTTACAAGTGAGGGTATACACAACCCTTTTGATACAAAGTATTTGGAGATGATTTTGTGCTCAAAGAAAGCTTTCTCAAAGAGTAATTACACAAGAATTGAAAGCACACTCAGCTATTGATTGATTTCAATGAATGCTCACAAGAGGAATTAGGGCTTGTAATTGATTTTCTTGTTTGTAGCTCAATGAATGCTCATAAATGAGCTCCAGCCTTGTATTTATACTTAAGGGGTCTAAAATAGCCGTTCTGGAACAATAAATGTCGGGAAAGGAAGTTTGGTGGGCATTTAATGCTTCAAAAGTCCTTTAGAAAACTAGCCGTTAGTCCTTTGCCCGAGGTTTTTAGCCGACTGAAATATCTTTCAGCCGTTTGAAATATCCATTTCAGCTGTCTGAAGAAGGTTGCTGAAAATTCCAGAGAAGGTTATATTTGGAGCTAGAAGCTAAGACTTTCAGCCGACTCAAAGAGCCGTCTGAAAATTCCAGAGAAATGAAATTTCAAGAGGGTCATAATTCAGCTTGCTGACTAATTTCAGCCTGCTGAAACAGCATTTTCAGCCGACTGAAACATAGTTTCAACCGTCTGAAAAACTCTATTTTCATACAGAAAATTTGCATTAAGTCCATATTCAAAGTAAGTCATTTTAGGCCTTTAAGATTATCAAATTTGCATAGTTCTAAGCCCTTTAAACTTATGTGAGCAAAGATTGAAATTAATCTTACAATATTTTCATAGAATTCCTTACACATTGTCTTGTGGTAAAGCTTGACTGTTCTTGAATGTTTGATGGAATCAATTGCGTTGCTTTCATATGATCTGCACTTTGTTTGCTTATGCAATTTGATCTTTAATTCTTGAAACATTTTGTGGCTTTGATACCTGTCTAGATTCATCACTTAAATACTCATTAGTCCTTAAGACATCTTATTATGTATTGTTATCATCAAAACCTTGGGGATAGAACCATTTAGGCCAACAAAAGGTATTTGGCATATGTGGTGGACAATCAAAAAGAGGAAATGAAGCTTGAGGATATTCCCATTATCTAAGATTTTCTAGAGGTATTTCTTGAAGATTTGCTTTTCTTACCACTTGATAGAAAGATTAAGTTCACAATTGATGTATTGCCTGGTACTGCACCTATTTCTAAAGCTCCTTATCATATGGCACCAGTTGAGCTCAAGGAATTAAAAATGCAATTGCAGGAGCTCCTTGATAAGGGCTTCATCTGACCTAGTGTATCATCTTGGGGCGCACTGGTTTTATTTGTGAAGAAGAAAGATGGGAGCATGAGGTTGTGCATTGATTAACAGGAGTTGAATAAAGCTACTGTGAAAAATTAGTATCCTTTGCCATGGATAGATGACTTGTTTGATTAGTTACAGGGTGCCCAAGTCTTTTCCAAGATTGATCTGAGATCTAGGTACCATCAATTGAAGGTTAAGGGGGAAGATGTGTCTAAAACAGCTTTTCGTACTAGATATGGGCATTATAAGTTCTTAGTTATGCCCTTTAGGTTGACTAATGCGCCTGCGGTGTTCATAGACTTAATGAATAGGGTGTTCAAGCCTTATTTGGATCAGTTTGTAGTTGTCTTCATCGATGATATTTTGGTGTACTCTAAGAATTTAGAGGAGCACGAGTGACACTTGAGTGTACTTTTACAAACTTTGAGAGAGAAGCAATTATTTGTTAAGTTGAAGAAGTGTGAATTCTAGCTAGACAGAGTGTTCTTTCTTGGGCACATTATTTCTAAAGATGGTATTTTAGTGGATCCTGCAAAGGTGGAAGTAGTGGTTAATTGGTGTCCTTCTACTAGTGTGACTGAAGTGCGGAGCTTTCTAGGCCTTGCAGGTTACTACAAAAGGTTCATTAAGGGATTCTCAAAGATTGCCATTCCATTAACCAGATTGACTTAGAAAATGGTGAAATTTGAATGGACTAGGAGTGCGAGCAGAGTTTTCAAGATTTGAAGGATCAGTAGGTGATTGCCCAAGTGTTGACTATTCCCTCAAGTTCAGGTGGATTTATAGTATACAACGATGCATCTCACAAGGGACTTGGGTGTGTCCTAATATAACATGGGAAGGTGATAGCATATGCTTCTAGATAGTTCAAACCGTATGAGAAGAATTACCTCACTTATGACCTAGAACTAGCAGCTGTGATTTTTGCTTTGAAAATTTGGAGACACTATCTTTATGGGGAAACTTGTGAGATTTACACTGACCACAAAAGTTTGAAATATTTTTTTTCTCAAAAGGAGTTGAACCTCAAATAGAGGAGATGGATTGAGCTGATGAAAGATTATGATTGCACCATTTAGTACCATCCTGGTAAAGCCAATGTGGTGGCTAACACCTCGAGTAGAAAAGTGAAGGGACGTATAGAGGCTTTAGTAGTTGGGCAGTGGTATTTACTTGAAGAGTTAAGGAATTTGAGAGCCACTATTCAAGTGCAAGAGTCTGGTATGATTCTAGCTACACTTAGAGTACAACCAACCTTAATAGAGAGGATTAAAACTTCTCAGAGTAGTGATCCTCAGTTGGTTCGTATCATGGAAGAAGTGAGTAAGGGTAATAAACCCGATTTTGCGATTCAGGAAGATGGTGTTATGAGATATGGGACTAGATTTTGTGTTCCAAACAACCCTGAGTTGAAGAAGGAAATTTTGAGCGAAGCTCATTGTTTGAAATACATAGATCATCCAGGAGGAACGAAAATGTATAGAGATTTGCGGGATTTGTATTGGTGGAATAATATGAAGAGAGAGGTTGCTCAGTAGCCAACAAGTGAAGATAGAACATCAGAGACCTACTAGGTTACTAAAACCCCTTGACATTCCCGAGTGGAAGTGGGAACACATAATGAGATAGTGAAGTAATGGATTTTGTGACTGGATTCCCTAGAACACTGTGAGGTAATAATGAGATTTGGGTGATAGTGGACAAATTGACAAAGTCAGCACACTTTTTAGCTATTACGAAAACTTGTTCGTTAGAAGATTTAGCTGAGCTTTACATTAATGAGATAGTGAAGTACCATGGAGTGCCAGTGTCAATAGTGTCTGACAGAGACCCCCACTTTACAGCACGGTTTTGGGAGAGCCTACACATTGCTTTGGGGACTAAGTTGAATTTCAGTACTGCTTTCCATCCTCAGACAGATGGTCAGTTAGAATGGACTATTTAGACTTTGGAAGATATGCTTAGAGCTTGTGCGCTGGACTTAAAGCATAGTTGGGATACTCATTTGCCTTTGGTGGAGTTTGCTTATAACAACAGTTATCATTTTAGTATTGGCATGGCGCCTTATGAGGCATTATATGGGAAGAAGAGTAGATCACTTATTTGCTGGGATGAAGTTGAATTATGGAAGCTTATTGGCCTTGAGTTAATACAAGTGACTTCAGACAAGGTTCCCCAGATTCGAGAAAGACTTACAGTGGCTCAAAGTAGACATAAGAGTTATGCTCACAGTGATAAGCAAGATTTGAAGTTTGAGATTAGTGATCATGTTTTCTTAAAAATATCCCCAATAAAAAGGGTAATGAGGTTTGGTAAGAAGAGCAAGTTGAGTCTGAGATATATTGGCCCTTTCGAGATATTTGAGACAATTGGTCCTTTTGGCCTATAGAGTTGCATTGCCAACTAAGTAATCATGGGTACATGATGTTTTCCACGTTTCAGTTTTACGGAAGTATGTATCAAACCCTTCCCACATTTTGGAGTACAAGCTTATTCAAATTCAAGAGGACCTATCATATGAAGAACAACTAGTGCATATTTTGGATAGAGAAGTGAAGGTGGTTTGAAATCGTGAATTAGATACTGTGTAACCAAACACTAGTATTGGAAGTAATCCTAATTAGGTTAGGGTTTTGTGCCATTATATAAAGGATATTTATAACTTTATAAGAGAAGTTAATGTTTTTGGATGTCTACGGCTAGAAGAGTAGAAGTTGGTGGTTAAGGAATCCTTACTCCTTCACTTTCGTTCACCAAGAAATCAAGTGAGTAGAAGAAAAACCTTCTTGGTGATACGTGTTAAGTTATGGGTGACTAGTCATGGGTTTGTTCAGCCAGGTTGTGACCCTGTTTGGTATTGAATAAAATATAATAATGTGAGATGGTATATACATGCTGGGTAGAAGTGTGAAGATGGTGATTGATGTACAACAACTGTTTAGATCCATTGATGATATATATAAAAATAAATATACATGGAAAATTCAATGAAGAAATAGTTATTAATTGCTTACATATAATATAATATTATATATTAATCCTATACAAATAGTAAAGCGACAAAAATGGGTCATCTTGGATTTCACATCCTGACAATTGAAGTAGAGTAGGGTATATATAAATTTGTGTGTGTGTGTGTGTGTGTGTGTGTGTGTATAGATGTTGGTTCATGAATGGTACAAAGCCTATATATTTATATATGAATTTGACGTTAACAAGAATTGACTTCTTGGTTAAAGTGTAAAAGGAAGTGAGTTATATATATCTATATATATATATATAGAATATGCTAACCATACATATAGAATGGGATTGGAAAGTGGGACTATTTATTCAGTGGATGCATGCTCACACTAAGATTCATGTATCCATATAATTGGGGTTTATATATTGGAATTTTATGGTTCGGGTTGGATATATTTTGGCTAATTTTATGGGCTCGACCAGGTGGATTGGTCAAATGTGGTTCAAACCTATTAATCTATAATTTAATATGAGTCTATTTTAATGTCACGCTAGTGTGTACATTGATTGTATTAAATATAGTGATCGTTATAAGGCCATGAGAATTAGATATTGAACCCTTAACGCACCACTTAACTGGAGAGACCTTTTAGTTTAAGTATGATTATTGATAAAGAATATTATTGATTTTAGGTTCTGAGTAGCATTGGATTTATTAGGACCTTGATCACTTGGACTGTTGAAGGTTTGGCTTGAGGTAAGGAAACTTGCACAATGTATCGCCATCTTTGATTAAATGAAAATAAATATGATTTTTATTCTAATTTTATGAGCCAATGGTTTATGGACAATTGTTTTCAAAATTGTTTCATTATCAAAGTGTTTATTTCTTATGTATTGTGGGTCAAGCAAAAATAGTCTTTTATTAAAATTGTTTTACATATGTGTTTGAATCTATTTTACTTGTGAAAGATATTTGCCAAATGTTTATTGTATAAGTGTGAACTCTGGTTAGATTAATGGTTTATCTTAGCAGGGGATTCTAATACTGTTGGAAAAGTGGTCCATGCCAACAGGGGATGCTAATTTTATTGGTCATCAGTACTGATGTAGTGTAAAGTCCCACGATAATGAGCGCCTATTAAGTGTGAGTCTAGCCAGAGGTAGTACTTGTATGAACTAATGTTTTATTGATTTGTATTATATTGATCAGCGATTTTAGTTTGATTTATCAATTATATTGTTATCGAAAGTGTTTCAGTATTATTATTTATTGAATTAAAAGCAAGAGAATTATTTTGAAAAGTTTATATGCCTACTAAATTGAAAGAAATGATTTATTGTGAAACTCTATCATTACTCATGTTTTTAAATCAATCGTGCGAATATGCTTGACCTCTTCCTATATATATTATGTAATGTTTTCTTGTTGATCTTTATGCTCAACCCTTATGTTTTTTCCCCACAGATGAATAACTTGATGTGAGTGGCTTCCGCGTATGAAGAGCTAGGGTGTCGATGGCTTGATCTGTTAGTTTAGTTAGAACTTTTATTTTAGTAGTTAGAAGAATTAGTTTATTATTTTAATGGATGTTGTAGTAGGTTAATAGGAGGTTGTGAACCCCGGAAATTGGCCCACTTGATTGAAAAGGAGTTGCCACCTTATTTTTTAAGGAAATAAGGAAAACCCTAAAAACCTTTTCATTTTAAGAAAAACAATTAAATGACTCCATATTTAAAAATGGAAAGACAAAAACTAGTCTTTTGACAACCAAAGAAAATAGGGATTCAGAGGCTAAGTTATGACATGAGAAAGTTTTAGGCAAAGCCTATAAGCACCCATGTCACACTAATGGTCTCTTAGTTTAATTTGGGCTAAATAAAAGTCTTTTCCATACAAATCAATATATCATCACAAGAGAGCATGCATACAAATATTCCATTCATTCATTCACATAGAGAAAATAAAAAGAAAAGAATAGAAACAAGGAAAGAAAAGAAAACCTAGGATACTTGGATCTCAAGGCGGACTTGAACTTTAAAGTGGGCGCCTACATACCATGTATAGCAGTACATAGATCAAAGTCCACATAGTTCGAAATGAAATAGGGTTATAACCTAATGTGCACTTATGGTAAAAACCCTAAGTATTCTTATTTTAAAAGATGGAAAGTGTGATAAATAAACCAAGTTTGGAATAGAAGGTAACTTCCACAAGATGGAAACTTTGGATAAAAAAGGCAACTTATTTTATAAGGAAACTTCTAATAATTACCATAAATCTCTATTAAAAAATAACCCTAAAAGGTAGAAGGGAAAAAATAAGGAAAGAAAATTAGGGCACTTTCATACCTTACTTACCTTATGCAATTTATTCCAAGTAATTACAAAATTGAGCAATAACAACCTTATTTGAAATAAGGCAATTATCACACCTATTTGCATCCTTACACATGCTCAAAACAAAGCAAAAAGAACAAAATACAAATCTGGACAGAATTGAATTATGGCCTAAAATCATCGATTAATCATGTAAATAACACAAAAAATGAATAAACATAAACCCTAATGCAACCCAAATACCATGACTCAACCAACATACATAAAACCTATTAAAAATATGCAAAAAGATCCTAATGGTTATGGGAATATCTTACAACCTCATTAAACATGAAAATAAAGCAATATCAAGTCAAAAAAGATGATATAATACCCCCATGTAAAACCCTATACTCTAAAAAGGATAATTATCCTTGCAAAAGGATAATGTCTCCCAAAACCCTAGAAATCCACCACATGAATGCAACACTTATTATGATTATTTTACAGGCATAACATATATAACAACCATAAAAAGAAACAACTCAAAAACCCTAACTTATCATGCTATATGAAGTTTGTATGAAATAAGGATAATGGAAACCCTAGAATCATAACTATACATTAAATCCTACAGAATAAGTCTAAAACATGTAAAACTTATCATGTGCAGCATTTAAATCATGTACATATTAACTAACTAAAGCATTAATACATGATAAAAAGAAAATGAAAAAAAAAAAAAAAAAAAAAAACCAAGCTTTAACATGCAATAATCTTATTCTACAAGAAACCTTAATTTCAGCTCCATAGAGATAGCATTATACCTTTGGTTAAGCCTTCTTTATCGCTGTAGAGACTCTTTCTGTGAGGACCCTAATGTAATTTTACTAGGCCGAGCGATCAAGGGGCCAAGTTGTAAGAACCCAAGGTTTGATTCATGAGATGTTGGGTTGGATTATGTTAAGGTATGTTTTAGTGAGCTACATACCTCTTTGTTGTGCATGCTGAGCATTATAGTTGACTATAATCCTTTATAGTTGACTATAACAAACAGAATGCCTCTATTTGTGTATGTTGGGTGTTATAGTCGACTATAACAACTTATAGTCGACTATAACAAACAGAATGTTGCAGTATTGTTTATTGGGGAGTTATAGTTGTCTATAACTCGACTATAATTCATTATAGTCGACTATAACACACGGGATTTCTGCTGAAAAACAAGATTTTTATGAGGCGAAAAGACTATTTTACCCCTCCCTTATGTTTCCTATAAAACCCACCTTCTAGAGGGTTCTCACCCATTTTCTCAGCCGATAGAAAGGGAGAGAAGAAGAGAGAGAGAAAGAGTTGGGGGGAGGTTGATGATGGCTTGCCGGAGCGCCGGAGCTCCAATCCGACATTGACAAGCACGGATCTTGTATTTCTTGGTCGATCTACGCGTCTATGGCATGGAGTTTGTATTTTCTTCACCTATTTTGAGGTAGGGGACATTTTCTCAATTTAAACCATTGATGCATGGGGGTTTTTGGGTTCAAATCATGTAAAAACACATGTATTTGGCATTCTTTGCATAAATATCATGCATGTGGGCATATTTTGTGGGTTTTGATAAATTTTAGAAAATCTAGGGTTTTGTATTATACCCTATTTGGTTATATGCATGTTATGTTTCAAACCCTCATATGATTTAGGGTATAATGAGTTGATTTTGATAACCTGTTGGGTTAAATGTTTTTAATTAAATATCGGGGGTCACTTTTATATAAATGTTTTTGAAATCATTATTTTGAAAAATGGTTGGGAAATGATTACCATGATTTATGGAGTTATTTCATACGGTTTTCAAAGCACAAACCTATTATGTGGTTTTGGAAAATGTATATGTAATTTTCCAGTTTATGTGGAAACTATGAAATTGGTAAATGAAAGATAAATGGTGATGATATGGATATGGTGATGAGGGCTACTGGAGACAGGATTACTGCGGTCCCAAAGGAACGGGACGTCTTGCCGTGTCTTCCTATCCTTTAGTCCTGGGCTATGTGCCCGAATAAAGGTTACTGCGGTCTCATGTAGGGATGTCTTGCCGTGTTTCCTCTTGAGGTTATTGCGGTCCCAGATAGGGATGCCTTGCTGTGTTTCCTCTTATTTTCCGCGCGCGAGGGCCCCGCATGACCTGGGGAGGATTTATCAGTTTGAAAGACTGATGTTATGAATTGCCAGATATGGCGAATGATGGTTATTGGCTTATAAGGCCGTGATATGATATTAGAAAATGATGGTTAATTCTTTTGTAAAATGGTGATTTTGATAACAAATAACTTGAGTTATTTCTTACCTCTTTAAAAAGAAAAAGGGGTGTTGGTATTTAATGATTTAATTTCCGCAATTATTTCTTTATACTTGTATCAGTTTTATTTACTGAAAAATTATATTTCAAACTAATCAACGGTTTTGCAGGGCTTTGGAAAAGTATATAAATTATGGTTTTTAAAACCTTGGGTTATTTTGAGAAATGTTTTCCTACTGAGCGTATAGCTCATACCCCCACAGTTTTTCTTGCAGGTCATATTTTCAAAATAAAGCTTGACCTGGGATTGGGAAGCACATCAGCATGCATGTATTCATATAGAAGATCATTGTATTTTATTTTGGCTTTGAGCCTAGGCATGTATAAATTTTAATTCATGGCCTGTAATAATTAGATAAAAAGTGGATGTAGATGTGGATGAGATCCATGTGACTACTGATACAGCTTGTAATTTTATTTATTTTTGGAATATTGTGTGGATGGTTGAAATGATTATAAATGGGTTTCTACAGGTTTTATGATTAGTCGATAACTTGGTATGTCCTATTTACAAACGGAACCATGCCGAATTTTCTAAAAATGTTTCAAAAGAATTGTTTTTATTAAACATCCACCAAAATTGGCTTTAAAACTGATTTTTTTTACTATATAACTAACGGTCCCCATTTCAGGTCGTTACACTTTCCTTCTCATGTGAACAACTTGAAACAACTTTGTTCAAGCCTCACACACAAACTCCAGCTTTCCTCTGGAACTCTCTCTCCTACTCTCTTAGGACTTAGGTTTAATGCATAAAAGTGGCTCTTCTAATGCTAAAACATAGTGGGGTATTTATAGAGTTTAAGTAGGATAAATCAATGGCTGGGATTAAAACCTAAAAATTAATCTAAGGGTTGTTATTAACTCACTTGGGGCTCAAGGAACTCAAAGTTACCAAAAAATAAGAACGAAATTCGTCCAAAAGAGTCAAAGTTCGTCAAAATAGGAAGGGAATCCCGCCTTAGCGCAAAAAAAAGGGAAGTGGTCTCGAGTGACCACCTAGGGATGGGTGGCAAGCCACCTGGGCCCAGGCAGCTAGCCACCTAGGCTTGGGTGGTCACCTGAGCCCTCTGTCAAATTTTGTCCAATTTTGCTCTTATTTCCTTCCGAAAGTGTTTTAGGGTTCAAATTAACTTCGATTTTGATGAAATAAAAGCCAAAATGACCATGTTTTGATGAGGAACACATTTTAAAACATTTTAGGACCAAAACCCCTAACCATGGGTATATGGTTAGGTTTTACAAAGACGGTTAACCACTATGCACTACCATTGCAAAGCTTTGGTATGCACATAGGATTAAACTAAATGCTTTCCAAACCAAAATTAAACATTCCAAAACACTTCTAGGGATAAAATAAAGACTAATTAAAGTCAATTGAAAATAATTGATTGGTAATTGTTAGCCGAATTGAGCCAACCCTAAAATGGGTCTCTTAACCAACTTAAACCATTATGAGCCATTTTAAACCTAATCCATTAATTCACCAAATTAAACCTATAAATACCTCATATACACCAACATAAACTCTAATTGACAATTTGGAGATCATTTCAAAGTCAAATAGAAAGTTTACTACCTAAAAGACAATTATACCCCTTAAGTCACAAAAGCTCTTATTAACCCTCAAGATCAACTCTAAATTGAACCAAAATTCATACTCATCATCCTTATGACTCTAAAAACCTAATGCAAGTGACAAGACTCGAAAATAAAACAAAAACCTATATGGAATGACAAACCCTAGTAAAGAGGTGCAAAAATGGGGTGTGACAGAGGTAACAATTTACTTTGATAGACATAGATTTATCTAGTTATTTCAATTAATTGTTGAGACTTTAATTATACTATGGTTTAAATTTTATTGTGGATGGATAATTCGAAACAACTTTATTACAGGTTGATATTATTAAGTGGTTTGGCCTATATAGGGTGTAGACCTATGTGAGTTGTGACAATCATGTCACCAAATCCAATATTTTGAGTTTGGGTTGTGACACCTTTAGCCTCCACGATTGGTTTGAACGTAGGCGGGTAATGGTCCAATGGCATTCCTTTAGTTAGAACTCTATTCCTTAAAGGCCCATTGGGCTTAGGGAGGAGAGGACATACTAAAGGGATCTAGGTTTATTGATTTTAGAGTCATGTTACCAATTATTAACCAACCATATAAGTCATTCATAACCCACATTCACATCATCACAAGAGTAAGCAACACGGGTCACCATATTATAGGCTCTGTTTCTTCTTTCCATACCATACATTCCATCACCATTCATTCCATATCACACACATTTCCATATCATACATTCATGCCAAACATACATACATACCATTCATACATTCATTCTATATCCCATTCATTCCACACCATATTTTTTCCATATCAGATATTTATTCCATAACACATCCATTCCATAAATTGAGCATGGTGACATTTAATTAGGTGAGTTCATTGTTTCCGTAACAATCCACTATATGCACTAAAAGCGTAGGATAATGTCCTTTACTTGCTTGAACCAACTATATACTTATCACGTGTGGCATGGGGATGTCGCGCAGTCAGGTAATACATGTTGATCCATTTGATATACCCAAGGGCTATGTGGAAGAGGAGTTGATAGCTTCACAAACATGAACACGCAAGGACAAAGGGAACCAGTATCAAGGCTAGGCCAATCAAAAAAGCAAGGATACATCGACCTATCATTTCAAATGCTATGCGTACACAATACAATAAAGTAAGCACACAACCAAACATATGCAAGTGATTGCTTTTAATTGAAGTGATTAAATTAGCCCACACAAATTATATTGAGTCTAGTCCTCGAGTTCCTAGTAGAGTCATCAAACTGTGAACCATAGGGTTTTGAGCCATTCCTTTTTTTAAAAGAGAGTTTTTAATAAATAAAAAATCTACTTTTTTTGTTCACACAAAACTATTAACAAAAAAAAAAAAAAAAAAAAAACTAGGAGTTGCCACCTTATTTTAAGGATAAGGAAACCATGAAAACATTTTTTAAGAAAAACCTTTGAAAACAAAACAATTGACTCCAATTTTAAGAAAATGAAAGTCTTAATAAAACAAAGAGAGGATTTGAAAACTAATTTACGATGTAGAAAAGTTATGGGAAACATCCCATAGGCGCACACATCGCCCTAAAGAGGTCTCTTAATTTATGAGTTATTTCAATCACTACATAAAAAAATTAGTTACTATGCATATTAAATAATCATCCATGCATCCACATACATCCATAAATAAGAATGAGAGAGATAATATGGAAAGCAATAAAGAAGGAATAAAGAGCAATAGAGAAATAAACAAAACAAAAATAAACCTAGGATACTTAAAAAAAAAAAAAAAAAAAAAAAGAAGAAGAAGAATCCAAAAAGGAGATGGGAAAATGGAAGTTTTATAAAAAGGGAACTTTGAAGAAATAGAAAGTTTTAAGAATAGAAATTTAGGAGTTACCATAATTTGTTATAAAGAAAATAACCCAAAAGGAAGAAGGGAACAAATAATAATAAAACCCACCATACTTGAACTTACCATATGCAAATTATTTTATTTCAAAAACATCAACAAAATATCACATAATTACCCTATATATGCTGTAGGACAATTATCATGCTCAATTCAACTATAATCATGCCCAAATTATCATTAAAAAGACTTAAATCAAATCTAGATAGAATACTAAACAACTCTAAATCATCCTAAAAATCATGCAAAAAACAAAAATTAAAAGGAATACAAAACCTTAATATGATCCTACATGAAATAAACTACCTATAATACATGAAAATGCCAAAAATATGTAAAAGATGAGCTACTATCATGAAAACATCATGTAATAACTCAAAATGTAAAAAGAGAATCAAACATGAGCGAAAAGATGAAAATTTTACATAAAAACATGAAAAGGGCCTTCTTCTTATTGTGAGCTTTCTTAAACAAAACTATCAGTAAGATAATTTTACATGAAAAATACTCCACATGAATGACTTCTTCTAAAAATACAATAAAAATGATAGCACACTTAAACACACTCTCTAAAGCTCTTATACTAAGAGCTATTCTCTAAAAAGGATAATTATCTTCCAAAAGAATATTCATCTATAAACCTATGAAGATAAACCCTATGCAAGATGAGTCCTACATAAAGAATGCTAAAAAAAAAATATGCATAAATGTGAACCATGAAAAGAAAATAACCCTAAGGCTTCAACTAATATGCTATGAAAAATACCCCTATTTTAGAGAGAGAAAATCACTACTTAAGCATGCAATAAGGAAAACCCTATGAAACTATCATGTAATTATCATAATATGCATCGTGTAAACTCAACAATATCAAATAAACATGATAATTATACTAGAATTTAACCCTAAACATGTAGAGAACAAACCCTAATAAGATAGCGAGAGAAGAAGGCTTACTATCAAAGAAGACCTTTGCTGAATGCTTCCTTCTTCGTTGGCTTGATGTTCTTCTTATTCTTCTTCAAAAATATGATGGAATGCCTCTCTCAAGGTATATGAGTGTGTGCAAATTCATGCTTCTTCTCTCACTAGTGAATAAAAAGGGTGTATAAGTGTTTTATGTTGAAAGGAGGATCTAAATTTATAGGGAACCAACCCTTTGATCTAATGGCTAAGATTAATTTACCATAAAATCAATTAAAG